>OZ024863.1:4759218-4784218 GCA_964017155.1 Oasisia sp. SBJ-2009
AATCAATTATTAAGCACTTTTATTTATGAAATATTCTGTCAATATCCTTGTCTGTAATGTTGTTAAACCACATTATCCGTGTCCTTGTTGCGATCTGGCCTCATTGCTTGTATACAATATTCTAAACGAGGCCTAACTATTGTTTTATACAGCAGTATGTTTAATTATTTGTCCGTATACATTATATTTGATCTATTATTAATCCACGAATTTCATTTCCCTTTGATACTGCAATTCCGCATTGCTCTGAAACCTTCACGTCAGCACTAAGGCATAACCGAATAAACATAGAAAGAGGCCATTGGATTACGGCAGCGAATGAACACAGAAAGGGGCAAATGGACATTTTAGTGCCTCGGTGGAAACGCATAGAACGACCATAAGGGCCTAGTTTTATCGTATTGATATAATGAATGTAGATTGTCTTCAGGTTATGCGGCTTAGTTGGATTTTGGCAACAAGGTTTCACATGTTTGGGCAGTTGAATGCTACGTGTGGGATCTTATCAGCATTCCTTCTATACATTAGGAAACAAGTGTGGTTAACAGGTGGGCAGAGGCAGCATCCTGGAGGACTTCATTATTTGACTATGTTGTCGTCAGCATTTCACAGCATTATTCAAAATGAAATGTGGCCAATCTTTATCGTTTTGCGATAAACAGATAAGTCGGACTGTTGACAGGCCAGCCCTCTCGCAAACGATTAATCGAATTTATATCGGAAGTGTTGTTTGATCTCGACACGAACACTACCGCCATTGAGAAAAATCATTCAGTCGCACGCGGACCGAAGTCGGTTGCGTTGAAATCAACCATCTGTCCCAGCATCTGTCCCAGGACTGACCGGCAGATGGACACACGGACGGACGTGCAGCAGTAGAGATGTTCCAGATTGAAACGTATCACAGCTGTACACCTAGCCAGCTGTAGCATCGGAAAATATCTCGATGTTGACGTGGGATTAGGGTTGTGTTGCGCTATACCAGAACATACGCTATATATATATATCATCGTCTCACCATTGGATGCCTGGAATCTGATGAGACATTATATCCAACAACTATTTTAATCAAGAAAGGTAGCTAGACGTATGTCCCAGTAAACATGAACATCATTCGAATATCGGCATTCCGAATCCTGGATTATGAGTTTCCATTTAAGGTTCCAATATTAGCTCAGCTATATTTAATAACTATGTAACTGATTATCTACGTAGTATAACTATATCCGAGAACTACATCAATTCAAAATTCCATGCGAATTTGAGTCCATACTTAGACAAAACATACACATTTTATTTGTGCAGTACAATTATGACTTTATTGTTGTAGGAGCACATTGTCGGTTCGCCAGCACGGCGGACCGTCAAGGGTCGTGCATCTTCCCCTGCAGATGTACCAAGGAATGTGACAACGCCACTGGCGAGTGTCTCAACGGCGGAACCTGTATAGACGGACCTCCGAGTGGACACCGCTGGAGTGGCACAGCGTGCCAGACAGGTTGGTGACACGTTGGACAATCTATTTCAGTCTATAGGCACGTGATAAAATATAATACGTTGGAGGATATTTTGTGTTTTGCTCATTCATTTGTGTGTGTTTTAAATACATAACTGACACTCTCCTTTTGAGAAACATGATGGTTAGATTTGCGTTCCTGCTAGAGTCATATTCAAAATTATCCGTTTCGTTCGACCATGTTCTTATTTTGTAAAATCGATATGTTATTAACAACGAGTGTACCTGTCACGCATTTCGTTTGATACGAACTTATTCCAAAATAATCAACGACCTGTTGCTCCATGTGGCTATTTGAAAATACTTAGCTTCCTGTGTGTTCCTAGATGAGGACGGGTATTGTGTCCCCCTGACCAATTCTTCACATGGGATTCGACTGGCGTTAAACATATATCCGTAAAAATCACTGGTTTGAGGCACGTTAACATTCAGACAATACCATTGTGTGTCCGTTTTCAGGAAATGTCGCTTACATGAAGAAAGCAAGCCAGATTGGTGAAAAGACTAATCGTAACAGTAAAACCTACCCAGCCAGCAACGCAGTCGATGGCAATACAAGTTCAATTATGAGTCGTAACAGATGCGCACATCCCATGACGAACAACAAGAACATGACTGCATGGTGGAAGGTTGACCTGAACGACACGTACCGACTATACAACGTTGTCATCTACAATAGGGACGGTTCTTCTTTCCGACTCGATGGATTCACACTAAGCGTTCGCAACAGCTCGCAGAGCGATCAGCTGGAGCAGTGCGGAACTCACACAGGTCATGTGGGCCTTGGGGCGTCCGTAACAACGTCCTGTGAGGCAGTTGGTCGCTATCTGGAGTTCAGACGAACGAATAAAACACGTCAGCCAAATATAGCTGGTCTTTGTGAGGTGGTAGTCGTTGGGCACCTTTACATCGGTAAGTAAGACTCAATGGTTTATTTGATTTGTTCCTGTTTTATTGTTGAAACGCAGGATTAAAAAGCTACATTGATTTGCTTATCAGTGAAGTTATTTATTTATTTATTCGAAATGAGTTTGATTTACGGTTTATTGTTTAAAAAAAATCAATATTAAAGTATCAATCTTGTTCATATATGCGCACAATCGCTTTTGCATACATAAGGACATACACCAACACATACACACATCACACCAAGACACACACACACACATACACACACATACACACACACTCACACACACACATACACACACACAAACATTCACACACACACACACACACACACACACACACACACACACACACACACACACACACACACACACACACACACACACACACACAACAACAACAACAACAACAACAACAACAACAACACACACACACCTACATACATAAATACATACGTAACGCCCACGCGCACGTACACATCCACATATGATGTAGTCAAATGTATTCTACCGATCCTTCCCATATTCATACAAGGAGTTATTGGAGAAGTTCAATATAACACATAATCATAAGTGTTGTTTCACAGACTGCTCACGTTGTCCTCCATCAAGCGGATGTAATGACGTCACCGGATGTGACGTCTGTGATCCAGGCAAACAGCAGCCGGATTGCAAGAAACGTACGTAGAACTCATACGCCACATGAACTTAAGAACTTACTTTAGTATATTGCCTAGATAGTTTACGTATTTAATTTAAATGTGTACGACAATACGTTGCTGGTAATTTCAATATACCCAGAAACGTTCAGTGCATGACATATGATGTACACATAAAACCAATAATGCTATAAAATATATCATTTATTTAATTTCGATTTTGGTCGTTTATTTCTGGAATGTTTAAGAACGGAAACCTCCGAGTGAGGGACGGCAGGTGAAGAGGAGGAACTGAGATGGGAGGGCGGAGTGAAGAGTTTTGTTGAGGTTACGAGGAAAGTGGACAACACACATCCGAGCGAGGGGTGGACTTCAAGAACAACGAGGAGAATAACGTCAACATCTTGCAACATTCAGCAATGTTGCTAAAGCTTTGTGATAATTTATTCTTCAATGAATCTGAAATTGTAAAATCAGTGATTTCGAAAGCGCATATCATATAGGACAGGACCTATGTCGCTTTGCAAACGCGTAAGTTCCCTTCGTCGCTGTCAATAATTTAAGTTTTAATGTGTGCATTTATGTAAAATTTACGTTTCTTGTACAGAGTGTGATGACAAGACGTTCGGTGTGAACTGTGAGACCCCTTGCGGACACTGCAGAGGCAGTTCGCCTTGTGACGTCGTGAACGGACGCTGCAGCAACGGCTGCGAAGACTGGTACAGTCTGGAGGATAACTGCAACACATTTATTCGTAAGTCACGTTTTAGTTGCAAAACCGCGATGTAGGAATTGTTTAATTTTAAATAAAACACATTTTACTCTTTTACACTATGTTTTGGTCATATAAGCATGTATGTACATACGTACATATGTATATAGTGCACTACGTATATAGTGTACGTACGTACATACGTATGTACCTACATACGTACCTATATGTATGTCAATATATGTGTGCGTGAACGAAAATAACCGTAAACGTTTCTTTGGCGATTCAACTTTATATAATTATAGTTGAAAAACCCTTTCATCATTTACTTTGTGCAGTGACACTTGTTGTCTGATTATAATGTTTGTGTCTATTACTTTTATTTGAAAAGTAGTTTTTCCAACAGCCATCCCGCGATTCGAGACATCAAACAGGCCGAAAGTTGACGTCCTCAACAGTTCGGCCGTTGTAGTGAGTTGGTCCCAAGCTACTTACATTCCGTCTGTTGTGGAGAACCATTATTACTACGTGGTGTGGCTGCAAGTCGACGGAGGGACAAGGGTGAAGGCCACGCAGATTCAACATGATGTCCACAGCAATCGGTTTGAGTCTTACATCACTGGACTTGTGTACAATACACACTACTCCGTATCGGTGGAAGCGTACCGGCAGCAAGACGAGAAACACGAAGGAGGATCACTCACGGACGACGCCATCTTCAAAACTGATTGCATCGGTATAGTGACTGTTGTGAGCCATGTATGTTTTATAGTAAACAACACACAACTACTATTTGATATTTTATTTAAGACATGTCCCGCATACCGATGGCATGTTTTAATGCTTGTGTGCGGCGTGTTGGTTATTTCTGTATCAGCAGATCGACGGCTACGTAACTATACGCAGATGCATTTTTATTAACGGAGATGTATCGTAATAAAATTCAATCAAACATCGCCATGGTCTCGTAAAGGCGAAAGCGAAGTTGGCGAATGTTGATGTTTGGTTGGGATCACCTATTATAAATTAAAATGTTCTATAAACAGTATTCCTATTACACACTTCATTCAGCTGACAATGGACCATGATTGACTTGTATTCATCAAAGAAAACAACACAGAAACCTGCAACTTCTCTTTCCAGCTCCAAGTCGTCCTGTCATAGGAAATGTGGCGATGTCATCGCCCGACGGGGCTGCACGCGCAAGCTTCACAGTCAAGTGGAAGGTCGGTGACGTTTAAACATAATAGTGTTGTGTTCTTCTTAGTTGGTAAATTGTACGATTTGTTGGGTAAACTGGACCCTGTCAGATTGTTGCATTAGCGTAATTATATAACAACTTAGTTGGTTAGTGTCCCATTAAAAAGTGTCATAAAGGATAGAGCTCTGATAAAGTAAAGCCGGCCGACTTTGCGCTATATAAAGATCATTTTACAGCCTCATCATATGATGTGAAAGATAGATTTTATACATGCATGCGTGTGACCATCGCATAACAGCGGATATGTAACGGTGCAGATAGGGAAGCGAAGATCAAATATAAATTAATATATAGGTATTACAGAAACATTTAGCTTAGTTACTGCACGACACGTATATGTTTTAGAAAATTATTGTTTCAGGAGATCACTGAAACCGGATGTGACGAAATAGTAGCTATTCGAGTGGGCTACAACACCTCAGTTTCGCCGACAGATGGTTGGCTGTACACAGCCGTGGAGAGAGTGAATCAAACGCAGCTGTCCGTAGACGTCCTGTCGTACGGAGTGTACGAGGTGGTCGTGACAGCCACCAACAACGAGAACATCAGTTCAACCAGCGAGGGTGTCGTCGTTAGCCTCACGACAAGTGAGTGATTAATAATATTGTTTGCAAGGGCCTTTGTGTGTTCTTGTCTTAATGTGACCGTTCGTTTGACAAGCTAGTTGCTCTTTTCCTTTTCTTGTCGTTGACTTTCGGTTACTTTGTTAACACAGCTACCTCGCAATTAAGGTCACATAGGTAACATGGCACATTTTACGGCAGTTCTTAAGATATTTACCCATAAGTGTAATTAGTGTCTCTTTTATGTATCATAATACACACACATATATATGTATATATATATATATATATATATATATATATATATATATATATATATATATATATATATATATATATATATATATATATATGTATATATATATATATATATATATATATATATATATATATATATATATATATATATATATATATATATATATATATATATATATATATATATATATATATATATATATATATCCACCAACTGTTGACACAAATTGTTACACAAGATAATTTTATGTTCACCTTTATTCAGCTTCTTCAACTACTTCAACGACGACTACGACGACAACTACGATGACGACGACGGCAACAACAACACCGACGACAATATCAACAACGACATCTAGTGCGTCCAGCTACGTGGCGCCGTCTCCCGGAGCCCTAGGGACAGGCGGCGTGGTTGGATTGGCCTTCGCCGTCATCGTTGTCATCGCAGGAGTCGTCATCGGCATTGTCATCGTGTTCCTCAGGTACACGTTTTTGATATAGTATGTTCCTATCCCGGAACCCACTGGGCCTAGTGTGGGGGGTGGCATAAAACCACAATGTGTATCCCCCGAGACTCGCTATAGTTCTCTATCGCGTTGCCGTCGCGTCGCGCTGCCTGATCGTGAGGAAGATGGGTGAAGAGTGATGTTGGGAAGTTGTGTCTTGAAGACATATAGACTTCTCAGCTTCACCGCTGACTCAGCGCCACTCAAGGCAGCGGAAGACGTGTGGAAACCCGTAAGAAAGCGGACACATTGAAAAGGTCTAGGTGGTGACTTGATCCGTCTACGTATCCGGGATGTGTCCATTGTCATCTTTTTCATAGTCATTGTCACGTTTCTCCGGAATTTTACTTTTTATTGCATATCACGTTTCAGGCGAAAGCGAAGAGATCACGACCAACAAAGTGCTACCGACAACATCGCTCTCGGCTTCACGAAAACCGACAAAGCTGGTAAGTGTAGAGGTACAATTGTGCTACACACAGTAAAACGGGTTCTCTTTTGTCTGTTGCAAGACATGTCTCCATTTAAAGCAAACGTAAACATTGAGGACATTATACACGTGTGTAATAAAGGCAGAATTATAATGAGTAAGTGCATTTACTGTGATTTAATGAGTGAGGTTCCGCTTTGTTAAATGGCATAACTGATTTACACAATTAATGCATTCGTCGACAAGTAATGTGGACTGTTTGTGTTATTCATCAGGAACTCATACGTTATATATTATATTTGATGTGTTGGTAGGCTACATGCCACCTACTAATTTCATTATCAAAATCAACGTTATAATATTATATTCCTTCTCGAAAACAAATCCACCGACTTTGATGATGAGCGACTCTGTGACTGGTTTAGGAACCAGCGAAATGCTCCCGTTGTAGTAATATAGTTGTATACATATTTTCTTTTGTTTGGTATTCTTATTTTATCTCTGGTATGTGTGCTAACAAACGTAGCATTACATCATGCATTGATTCGCATTATGTTAACTAGCACAACATCCCGTTATCCGGATACTACATACATACAAGCAGATGTAGAAGATGACATGCACGCACGCACGCACGCACGCACGCACGCACGCACGCACGCACGCACGCAAGCACACACACACACACACACACAAACACACAAGCACAGGCAAAAGCACGCACAGACCCACGAGTTAGGTTGATTATGATAAGATAATTTGTTTAAACATAATTTCTGAAATGTTTGTTACAAAGAACACTTATCACATTACACTCTGAATTACTTTCTTGCTTACGAATTCCGCAGTGGATTCACTACATGTCGATTATTATGATTACATTAAAAAAACGGATGCTGCGGGTGTGCGTGTGCGTGCGTGTGCGCGTGTGCGCGCAGATGTGTATGTTCTGGAGTGTATTTATCTGTCATTATTTATAAGACATCGCGAGAACATCACTGAAAAGGAACTGAAGAGCTGTATTTTTCTGATATTCAAACAGATCCCGAGGAGGAGAAAGTTGTCTTCAATGGTGGGAAAAAAGCAGAAAAAGAAGAAGTAAATTCGACTTCGATTTACGTCAACGCTCAGGAGGTGGCAAGGCAGGAACAACATGGCATTGCACTCAGTGATCTGGCCGTATACGTCAAGGAAAAGAGACGGAACAAGGGCTTCGAGAAAGAATTCGAGGTGATTTGGTGTACACAATTATTATTCGTCATTGAAAGCGAAAACAGCAGTACAGTTGTTTTAAAATGATATTGAAATCCATCGCTCATCCGCAGATGCCTGTTTACTTTGCAGTCCTTCTAACAGTCGATAGTGTGGAATGTTGAATTAATGAAACTATTATATCACATCACAGGATATTCCTTTCGGCATCCAAGCCAAGTGCGAAGAAGCGAAGGAACCCGAGAACAAATCACGGAACCGATATGTTAACATCATGCCATGTGAGTAAGACGAATATTTGCTACACCACAAATGTCTGTTTACTGTAAACCTTGAAACACAATTTCATTTGTTGTATAATATATATATATATATATATATATATATATATATATATATATATATATATAATATGTTATGTATTTATGTATGTAGTTATGTACCTGTATTTGTGAATTTAGCTACTTTTGGGATATAAATATGATGCTAAGTTACACGTACGTTGTTAATATCATAACATACAGTCAGCCATATAACCCAGGATGTGCCTGTCGGTGTTTTGTAGACGACCATTCACGTGTCGTGTTATCGAGAGAAGATACCCAAAGCGACTACATCAACGCCAATCACATTATGGTCAGTCCGGGGTATTTACATTTGTAAACGATTGTCAATCATGGTACTCTGTACGTGTTAACTATGGTAAGTCCGGGTACTTTCTGTTTGTTAATCCTACGTAGTCTGAATCCGTATTTCGTCTTAACGATGGCTAGTCGAAGTTTGCATATCGCCTGTATTCGAATTCGTCAACATCTATGGTGTAGCCGAGATGCATAGCTACAAAACAGCTAAATATTGCTGCGTGTCATGTTCTATTGAAATATATATTCTTGGAGATTTTAATATACATGTTGATTCGCCGTACGCTACTACTAGGTTATTCATGGATGCTCTGCAAACATTTGGTTTACAACAACACGTTTCATTCGCTACTCACATTCATGGACATTGGCTGGATATGTTTATTACCAGATTAAATTGCAATTGCAAGGATGTTGATTGTCATGTTACTGAGCAGCCGTTGATTTGGCAATACACTGCAATGTTTTACACCTACTACTACTGAAGTTCGTACAAAAATACTAAAGTGTCCAAATAAATCGTGTGATCTTGACCCTTTTCCAAATGTTTTACTAAAACGATGCATTGATCAACTGATTCATCCTGTTGTAACTATTATAAAATAAAGGATGGTGTTGTTTCTGATAATGTCAAGCAAGCTTTGGTCTATCCTCTTATCCTCTCTCCTTATCATCTTGGCAAACATGAACTAAAGAATTATCGTCCTATTTCTAATCTGAGTAGGTATTGGAAAAGTTTGTAGTGAATCAATCGTCTCCATGACCGTATTTCGTCCCAGCATTTGTCAAGTAATCTGTAATCTGCATATAAACTATTTCACTCAACTGAACCGGCTCTTCTTTTGCAACGTTTATACAGGCATTTTGTGATTTATGGCACACACTTTCTGTGGTTTAGTTCGTATTTGTCAAACCGATACAAAAGAATTAACATATCTGGTTCACAATCGTGCCCAAAATTTATTCCATTTGGATTTCGACAGGGATCTATCATTGGTCCTGTTCTGGTTAGCCTATGCACTGCATCACTTAGTCAAGCCATTACTAACCATAACATATATCATCACTCATATGCAGGCCTATGACACACAAGTATATATATATATATATATATATATATATATATATATATATATATATATATATATATATCACTTTCACCAACGGTGAATACATCTATGTCAGCATCCATGACTGCTTTATTGGCATCTTGTCTTTGGTGGAATCGAGAACATTGAAGCTTAATGTCGATAAAACGTATCATCTAATTATTATTTGTATAAAACAACAACGAAACAAGATGGTCAACTTCTTTCCAGTTGAAACACCTGGTAACATTACATTACCACCATATACCATTCGAAATGTAGGTGACGGTATTTTCAGCTTTCATCAGTACATTTCACAAGTTCTATCATATACGTGATTTCCATCGAATCCGGCGTCATTTATTATCATCTTCTGCTAACACAATATCAGTTGCTCTGATTAATAGTCGACTGTACTGTTGTAACTCACTTCTAAATAACATTGCCAAAAAGGCTTATCTAGACTCCAGCGTGTATACAGTTGTCTAACATGCGTGATACGTGTGGTCCCCCGTTTCTCACCATCACCACCGCTAGTTAAGACGGTACAATGGCTTCCAGTTGTATATCGAATTAAATTTTAATTGGCCACTGTTACATACCGTACTCTTTCTACTCAACAACCGGCATGGTTAATTAATTTGCTACATTTCTCTGATATATCTAAGACCCTTAGATTATCCGTTTCCAAACCTCGGTTTGTTCCTAAAACTAAGCTGAATACCGGCAAACGTGCTTTCGCTGTTGCTGCGCCAATTTATTTAATCAACCCCCTATTACGATTAAATCTTCTAAAACTACAGACACCTTTCGTCAAAAAGCTGAAAACGTATTTGTTTGAAATTGCTTTTTCACCATAACATTTCGGCGGTTCCATGCTCTAATGACAACTTTTGTCTGTCCCCATGTATGACTAGCCAAATGATTTTGTTTGTTCCACCTATGAGCTTGAAGGTTTTAAGGACATAGGCGCTACAGAAGATTTAAAATTATTTATTATTATTATTGTTGATTACCTACAATGACAGTGCATTAACAACCCACCAGGTAAACCAAATTAAGATTCATGGTAATAATGTATTCCTTTGCTCTATTCAACTTAACAGAGTTGTGAATATTTGTTGTTAATAGTGTTACGATTTTTTGTTAGAAAACAGCCTATTTTCACTACGTTGTATGTAATATACAATATTTGTTATATATAGATTTATGTTACTAAATTAGATTTGTATATGTTGCTAAAACGAGTATATAGACATAGCCCATATGATGTTTAGGGTTACAAGTAAACAGAGTGAACACTGTGTATATGTTTATATAGATATGTTTAAACTGTAAGTTATTTTATATGGTAGGGATACGTAAGTTATTTTATATTGTAGGGATACGTAGACAAGAAGAATGCTTACATCGCCTGCCAAGGTAACATACATTTTTGTGTTTCGACTTAAACTCACTATTTGCAGTGTGAACGCCATTCTACTGTAATGAGCTGGACAAAACAAGCAGGAATCACACAATGATAGTGTTAAAAAGTAAACATATTATAGTATACTTCATGTTTGAATTTGGATGATGCTGTTTTCTCCGTGAACAGCTCCACACGACCGAAACATCGAGGACCTCTGTAACATGATCTGGCAAGAGAAGACGAACACGATCGTGATGTTGACAAACATCTATGAGATGGGCAAGGTACGGCACGGAACACAGACAGAACCTAATCGCCGCTAATGCCATGATGCATATTTGCTTTCCTGAAGTGTCACCAACAAAAAAAACAGCCAAATGTCAATATGGACCACCTAAAGTAAAAAATATGTTTTGTCACAACAAATCACATAAAATATGAATATACTAGACACACATAAATATTATGAATATATGTATGTGTATATGTATGTATATATGTGCATGTGAATATGTACGACGTTTGTAAATATATATATATATATATATATATATATATATATATATATATATATATATATATATATATATATATATATATATATATATATATATATATATATTGTTGACGTTGTGTGTATTTTCGCAGCAAAAGTGTAGCCAGTACTGGCCAGAAAAAGGAAAAACGTCGACCTGGGGCAGTTTCAAAATAGAGAGCATCAGTGAAGAGAAATTCGCCGATTACGTGATTCGGGAATTTTCAATAAAAAACGAAGTAAGTTGTTTGAAACAAGATGAGGTATTAATTAAACGGACATAACTGACTTAATATGTATAAATTTAATAAGCAAAACATACCGTTATTAAGACACGTTTGTAAGGGCAACGTTTGTTTGAATATGCTAGTCAGCAAAAAGATGAATAAATCATATGTTGACCTAACATAACAAATGTAATATATGTAACTTATATTACATTCGTTTGTTCGGTTCTGAGCTGCCCTTATGTTGTGAAACAGGCTTTGAAAAAGATGAGACGTATGCGCCATTTTCACTTCACCGGTTGGCCTGACTTGGGAACTCCCGAGTTCGCCTACCCGCTCTTGGCCTTCCATCGCAAAGTGCACAGCTTCGACTCGGGGAGACGCGGACCTGTTGTCGTCCACTGCAGGTGAATCAGAAGAGCTGATCTTTGCAATGAAGTCTTGGAAAATACACCTAATTCTGCCCAGTGACATATGTGTGGGGTTATGGGTTTTGGGTTTAAAAAAGAGATTGTTTTAGGGTGTCTATTTGCTTGTACCCCGTTGGCACCCTTGTACGATATCGGAAATATATCTAAGCCCTAGATAACGTGTAAAAGTTCGATATATCCAAAAATATGTATTGTTTCATGTTTTAGACGTTATTTAATAATGACTTGCTTTGTAAGCCAGGTTACTATATGTTTCTGAAAACAGTAATGTCCAAGTGGGCTACAATGACCTATAACAAGCAAACAAACAATGAAATCAACACATATACAAAACTAGTATCATGATTATTTGTAGCAACAAATGTACATATAGCCAACAAGTTTGGGATCCATGTCAACATGGCAATATGAACAGCAATTGCTTTGACACTCTTTACCACACAACGTGTTCATGTGTTTTTGCAACGATGTAAGAATACATTTCATTTACGATGCAAAACAAATGTATTATATATATATATATATATATATATATATATATATATATATATATATATATATATATATATATATATATATATATATATATATATATATATATATATGTATATATATATATATGTTATCATAGGTATTTAAAGTCACTGTTACTAATAAGCCTACGGTTTACATAAACGTTGCATGATTTGCACAGCGCTGGCGTTGGACGGACGGGAACGTACATCGCCATCGACATCCTCATCGAACAAGCCAAGGCAGAAGGCAAAGTCGACGTCTTCCAGTGCGTCAGTCTACTCAGGACACAGAGGATGAACATGGTCCAGACGCTGGTGAGATGACGTCACCACAACGGCGTCAGTTGTATCAATAGAATCGCTCCGTTAAACAAACTTAAACTACTGTTTCGACGTAGTTGCATATTATCGATAAAGGATCGGAAGTACACACGTATACTTGTAGGATCTTATGAACAATATTACATCCCTCAAAGTAAGAGCTTAAAGGCTACATCATCATAAGTTGCTCAAATATCCTAAATAACTAATTGTTTTAAACTACAACGACATGACGTGATTTATCAATTAAAACAATTCAGCTGAGAAACTGTTGACGAAGTCATTTGATGAGTGTTGTTTATATGTTTCTATTTATGTTACAGGAGCAGTACATCTACGTCCATCAGGCCTTGTTAGAGGTGAACGAGATGGCCATCATAGCGTGTTCAGAGTTGAAACAGACGTTTGACGAATTATGCAAAAGTAGCAAACTCGCCGAACAGTTTGAGGTTTGATATGTAAATGCAGCACTGTGTTAAGAATACCTGTCCATCTAAATAGTTAGGTCATTTATTTGCCCATTATTGAAAAATAAAACGATATCGTCTGTCGTGTGATACAACATACCCAGTTGCACCTCTTCTTCAATATATGAAAATGTAACAAACATTACAGTTCCTAACAAATGCTGAACTGTTCACCAGTGGTTATTATAGCATTAAGTTCCTTATGTCCACATTTTGTATAGAGCCTCTTTTCCACGAACGTCTTGGAAGAACCATTTTCTTGTATTGATAATAATCAGTTACGAGATCAATACGTTACACACATATCAAAGTATAAGTGATAAGTAATTGTTTTTAATAAATTACTATATGGAAACGAAAAAGATTAAAACGACTATCTTATTGTGTGTGTTGCGTTTCCTGAAGATCTTACCAGCGATATTAAACATGCTTTGCATTGCGATTACAATAATGTGTGAGTATGCTGCACTTAAATACGTTGCTTTCGATTATGTTTATGTTTCCCTTTGCAGCGACTCAACGCACTGAAGCCAGTTCGTAAGAATGTGAAATGCGCCGCTCTCGAACCAAAGAACGTCACCAAGAATCGTGTCATTAAGATAATTCCTGGTAAATGTGATGATTCCTTAACTATAACGGTTATATAACAGACACAACGACTATAAGCATATATATGAAGTAACTTTGGTGAAGGAAGAGTGTAATTTATATATCAGGAAGAATTCATTCTCGTAACGATAATTAATAGAACAAATTACCCATTGACTGCGTGAGTCCCAGTAGCGTTAATATGTTTTAGATAAAATTCAACATGTACCTCAGAAAGTCGGAATATACATAGATTAATAAATGTGCTGGACTCTTGATAAGCTAAAGGCATCTTTGTTGATTTGCCATTTTGAGGTAATACTCTTGACAGAAATCTTGTTATACCTGCTATTTGTAATTGGCTTAATTTCATCTTCCTTTATTGCATCATGTTTGATTAAACAAAACTTCATAACGTTCAAAACGTCTTCAAAATTATCACGTGTATATTCAGATGATCGACATCGTCCACATCTCAGTACCCCGTGGGCGGAAGGCAACGACTACATAAACGCCGTCTTTGTGCACGTAAGTACCGATATCGATGAGGTTGGGTGGAATATATCCAACAGTGAATAACTCTTGAACTAATAGAAACATACACTGTAAATGTGAAGAACTAAACCTATATTTCTCGTTTTTGCTTATTGTCATATTTGACTTTCACTTTTTTACCCATTACCAGACGTGTCCTTTATTGTCCAAAGTACTGCGTTATCAACAGTCTTAGCTAATTATTTATTTCACTGAGAAAAATAGCGGTATGCCGACTCACGTACACTTGCCTTCGCAGGGCTACAAGGAGCGCCACGCCTACATCATCACCCAGTCTCCTATGACGGCGACAGTCGTCGACTTGTGGAGACTCTTGAACGACCACGAGTCTCGCACCGTCGTGATGCTTGACCATAGTGACGTCACTGATGACGTACGTACATTATTCGCGATAGAATTGATTCTTTTCGCTGATGGAAAGTGTTGACAGTTGCTTTACGCGTTTAGAGCGTGTTTGGATATCTTGTCACAGTATACACGAACGGAAGTAATGAGTACATTAAACAGTCGTATTGCTTGAACTGCAGCATTCAATTTCTGGAAAAAAGTGAATATATACAAGTTTTTCTAAAAACGAAAGATAACATTACCCAAAAACTATGAATAGCTCCGCCGTGAACTGTAATCTACTCAACGATTTGCTGATAATGACAAGTGTAACGATGATATATTTACCTAGGAATGCGCCAGCTACTTTCCAAGTCAGACGGCCATAAAGTGCAAATATGGCCCGTTCGAAGTTGAACTTGTAGATACGGTCAGCACCGAGAATGCCATTGTGACAGTGCGAGAATTCAAATTCAGGAAGTCTAATCGGGTAAGTTACGATTCCATTACATGATATCATGTCGTCAAATGTCATGACTTAGCTTGTGATCCTAAACTGGCCGCATTTTGCTTGACCAAAGCATTACTGTTTCTTAATTTCGTACTTGTGTTATACAATCATAATATATACTTTACTGAGTTCAGTTGAAACGAGCCAGATATCGCACACAGTTGCGTAAATGAAACTACGAAGGCTAACGGTAGACGCTAACGTAGTGGCTATGTAATGAACAGTAACTGAGTAAGTTGAGTAGCGATGTTTCAAAAATATAAACGCTGAGGCTATCAAATTACTGGACAAACAATTCGCAAACATCAGTAATGTCTAAGCTGTGATCTGAAACTATTATTGTGCAATGTGTATAGCATAAGTGCAAAATAGACTACTTACATAAGTATATTCATATCAAGTTATACTGTGTATGTTTCAAACAGAGGTTTCGAAACACCTCTTGTTGTTGTACGCCTTCCGCTGTAACAGCTAATCTGTAAACGACACAAGTCCCAATGTCCAGGAGCCAGTTCCATAGAGCTCGCTTACGACATCGTAACGGGTGATAACTCGTCGAAAGCCTAAAACGTCCTTTATCCTGGATATCCTTTACATTCACCATAGCTTGTCATTTGCTATAAGAACGTGAAATGCGGCAGCTCAAGTGAAAAAGAATGTCTACAGACACCACAAATACAGGGATTCTCTACCGCGATCTAACTAGGTCAATTCTACGTTGATTTTTTTGCGCGAATGCTAAATTGGTCTCACGAAACTGGCTGTAATATATACTGAATAGTCACTGTAAGCGGCGACCAGGTGACTGCATAATTGCTCGTAAAGGCTTTATAAAACCGGCCTTTGGATACCTGTGAAATAAATAAAAATTATATTTAAGCTATCAAAATTAATTTGGGCAAAGTGTCGAATTAATTTCATTAATTGTTTATGATGTACAAAGACATATTTTTAAATATGTACACAAGTGCCTTAGACGTTCTACATGGTAATATGTAACCTTGTCTTCATTTCTGCCGTCAGTCTGGCGACTGCGGAACTGTCATCAAACAGTTCCAGCTAAACAACTCGTGGAGTCGCGACTCGCCACTGCCCAGCAACGCGACTGTCCTTGTGGACTTGTTGGACGCCGTCGAGAAGTGGCAGCAACAGAACGGAAACGGCCCGATCGTCATCCACTGCACGTGAGTTGCTCCCGCAGAAAGGTCAACCTCATTTGAAACTAACACAATTATTATTTGTGCTTTTGATGTATTTATATTTGTTAGATGTATATTTCTAACTACACATTATCTAGTCAAATCACAATTAGCTTTTACATTGTATAGCTACACTAGAAAGTATATATATACATATATATATATATATATATATATATATATATATATATATATATATATATATATATATATATATATATATATATATATATATATATATATACACACACATTATCCATTTTGTCGAGAATTCTTAATATAAAACATATGCAATCATCATTGCCTGATGACAAACCATGGTTTGGTTTATAAATATAATGTTTGGAAAGAAAACAAATGTCAACAAGTATGCGGCTGCGCACCTATCTATCTATCCCAAAATGTATCCTTGTAAACATGGTGTGAAAGGTTCCGCATAATGCCAGATGCCACGATACCACGTGATCGTTTACTTCATTATATGTTAGCTTTCCTCGATAATCGCTATACAAATGGTTTAAAAAAATAGAATTAATGCAACGCCCTTTTATTCTGTATTTGTTTACTTGTGAAAGTTGTCAAATGTTACGTTCAGTGTTAATATTTGCGTACACATGGAAAACTGATTGTAGCAATTGCCTTGTTTTTTATTTCCTTTAATTACATACCATTTTCTATCGCGAAATGTAGAACATAACATTATTTTAGGATGCGCTTGGCATTGTACCCACAAATATATGATATAAAGTACAACAGTTGTTATCGTATTACAAAATTATTATCACACACGACCAAACACACAACTATGGTGTAGAACAAATTGATGAACATGACATTTTATCCCAAAATCACGTGAAATGTTGTTTACCAGGGACGGAGCGAGTCGCAGTGGCCTGGTGTGTGCCGCCAGCTATCTGCTGGAGTACATGAAGGTGGAGCAAGAGGTGGACGTCTTCCACGCTGTCCAACACATCCGCACGACCCGGCCACAACTCATAACACACTTAGTAAGTGACCGTCACTAGATCGTTCTGTGCAACACATCCGCACGACCCGGCCACAACTCATAACACACCTAGTAAGTGACCCTCACTAGATCGTTCTGTCCAACACATCCGCGAGACGCGGCCACAACTCATAACACACCTAGTAAGTGGTCGTCACTAGATCGTTCTGTCCAACACATCCGCTCCACCCGGCCACAACTCATAACACACCTAGTAAGTGGTCGTCACTAGATCGTTCTGTCCAACACATCCGCACGACCGGCCACAACTCATAACACACATAGTAAGTGACCGTTACTAGATCGTTATGTCCAACACATCCGCACGACCGGCCACAACTCATAACACATATAGTAAGTGGCCGTCACTAGATCGTTATGTCCAAGTCATCCGCACGACCATGCCACAACTCATAACACACCTAGTAAGTGGCCGCTACTATATCGTTATGTCCAACACATCCGCACGACCCGGCCACAACTTATAACACACCTCGTATGTGACCGTCACTAGCTCGCTCTGCCCAACACATCCGCACGACCCGGCCACAACTCATAACACACCTCGTAAGTGACCGTCACTAGATCGTTATGTCCAACACATCCGCACGACCCGGCCACAACTCATAACACACCTCGTATGTGGCCGTCACTAGACGTTATGTCCAACACATCCGCACGACCCGGCCACAACTCATAACACACCTAGTAAGTGACCGTCACTAGATCGTTATGTCCAACACATCCGCACGACCAGGCCACAAGTCACCATCTTATATTGTGATCACAATCTTGCTTACATAATGTGTGTTATACTAATAATAATCTTAGCTTTGTACGATTTCATGTACTGCAATCGGAAAATATATGTTACCAAATAAATGTCTATTTGTTAGCATTGCCATAATAAAAATGTATCGAGTAAAATGCATTTATTTTGACAGTAATAATATTAATAACAAGAAATAAATGACAAAAAAATAAAAAAAATTCCCGGGGACTTGCTAACCCAAGAGTCGCTGGACAAATAACACACCTAGTAACACACCTAGTAAGTGACGGTCACTAGATCGTTCTATTCAACACACCCGCACGACCCGGCCACAACTCATAACACACCTAGTAAGTGGCCGTCAATAGATCGTTCTATTCAACACATCCACACGACCCGGCCACAACTCATGACACACCTAGTAAGTGGCCGTCAATAGATCGTTCTGTCCAACACATCCGCACGACCCGGCCACAACTCATAACACACCTAGTAAGTGGCCGCCATTAGATCGTTCTGTCCAACACATCAGCACCATCCGGTCAAACCTAATAACACATCTTTTAAGTGACCTGCACTAGATCGTTTTGTCATAACATCCGCACCATCCGGTCAAAATTAATAACACATTTTTAAACTGGCCACCAGTAGATCGTTATGTCCATCACATCCGCACCGTCTGACCACAACTCATAAGATACCCAAGTCACGTTGTGAAAGTTACGCCTACTTCTGTTTCATTCAACGTGGTCAATACTATTGATCATAATCCGCTTATCGAATGTTTATTTATCTGTACGGCATATCGGGCATAGCTCTGACATGTTTTAATCGCACCTAACTGACAGACGTCAAACTGTAATGGTAAAGATATTATTTCGACCTTTATGTAGATGATATTCAGGTTTACATCTCATTGGCTACGTCGGATGCTAGTCACTTCTCAGCCACCTAAATGATTGCATCCAATATAATTTCTAACTGACTGACAACAAATTAAGGTTAACCGCAGACAAAACTGAGTTCCTTATATGTGGTAGTCCAGTCCAGCGCAGAAAACTAGATAGTGTCATTACAACATGTATTCGAGGATATTGGCGTCTTAGTAGTCGCTTACTTATTATTATTATTATTATTATTATTATTATTATTATTATTATTATTATTATTATTATTATTATTATTATTATTATTATTATTATTATTATTATTATTATTATTATTATTATTATTATTATTATTATTATTATTATTATTATTAATATTAATATTAATATTATTAATATTATTATTATTATTATTATTATTATTATTATTATTATTATTATTATTATTATTATTATTATTATTATTATTATTATTATTATTATTATTATTATTATTATTATTATTATTATTATTATTATTATTATTATTATTATTATTATTATTATTATTATTATTATTATTATTATTATTATTATTATTATTATTATTATTATTATTATTATTATTATTATTATTATTATTATTATTATTATTATTATTATTATTATTATTATTATTATTATTATTATTATTATTATTATTACAGGCGCAGTACCGGTTCCTGCACGAGATGGCGCTAGCGTACATGTCTCAGTTTGACACGTACGCCAACTTCCAGTAAACCAGCCAAGTATCCTCTCAGCGGTGTGCCTTGACAGGCGATCTTCTTTCCAACACATCCGATCCAGTCACTCATACAGTGTTGGGAGTGTGCATTTCTCCCTGGCGGACTATGTTTGGGAAACACAGCTGGCGGAAGATGATGACGTTTGTGTAAAGGGAAAACTTAATTGCGTCAATGCATGATCATACACTCAACCATTGATATAACGGAATGTGTTAAAATCATTCTTGCTGTGATAACTGTATGTTGTAGAACGTGAATATATTATATTTTTTTAACAGTATTGTTTTTGAGATAATATATTTTGCTGCAAGCTCGTTAGGTAACTTTACAAAAGTCACCATCTTATATTTTGATCACAATCTTGCTTACATAATGTGTGTTATACTAATAATAATCGTAGCTTTGTACGATTTCATGTACTGCAATCGGAAAATATATGTTACGAAATAAATGTCAATTTGTTAGCATTGCCATAATAAAAATGTCACGAGTAAAATGCATTTATTATGACAGTAATAATATTAACAACAACAAGAAATAAATGAAAACAAAATATATTTTTTTGCCGGGGACTTGCTAACCCCAGAGTCGCTGGACAAATTGCGCCAAAGCCATTTTGCGTGGGTTCTCAAGAGTGTCCAGTGTCGAGTAATTGTCGGAATCTTCCTTTGTTTTCCTATATCCCGCCGGCCAGTCTCGAGTAATTGTCAGAACGTTCCAAGTGTTCCAATATTCCGCTGGCCTGTACCAAATATTGCGAGACGAATAATCATAATATAGGCTTATGCCAAACGTTGCATGAATGTTTCATAATGTCACACAACATTTCAAATTCATGCGATATTTGATGGCAGTGTTAGTTTGGTTTGCATCTGATATTGGCAAGCCGTCGTCTGTTTGGCCAAAATGTCTCAGGTCTGCACAATAGAAAGATCGGTGCCATTATCGATTTACTCCAAATTATTAGATTATAATATAAATGAAATATTATCCAGCCAAAATACTTCCCATTACACAAATACCCTACATAAAGCCCATTTGCATCCTTCACTGGAAAACCAAGACCACAGTTTCAACCTGTGACATGGACATAAATGGAAAACTCTCTCAAATAGCTAATGTATGGCTGCGTGACTGGATCTGATGGGGTAAACAGTGAGTTGGAGACGACAGCCATCTCGCCGCCATCAACACAGTGCGTGATATTCCATTCGAAACGCAGCTTAGCTCTTTATCCAACTTCAGAACTAGGCCCTGTTGTACTTCTCAAAGGTATCCGCTAATCGTATCCACAGTGGTTTTCTTACTTATTTCATTGAACGTAGAGATATTTCAGTTTCTTGGCAAATCATATTGAGTATATGTATCTCTCAAGAAACGGTTCGTTTTTTTCTCCTTGTATCTTTAGATGCATCTCACGCGGCCGTCCAAATTTACGATTGTGTCACATGATTCACATCCAGACGGAAGATGATCCCGGCTGACGTTTTTGTTTAGTAGATGCTAATCGCCAAATAAACACCCGCACGGAGAAGCCTTTGTGACTTAAACAGTAAATGCAAAGGGTGCCAAGAATGCGGAAGTCAATGTTCGACTTCGTGCTACGCATGGCCGAAGATTACAAAGTCACAATATAAAAGCAACTACGAGGCAATGATTGTAACATATTAATTACGTATATTTTCATCATCATCATCGTCAAATGAACGTCTCACCAAGATGTTACTGGAATTACATATTTTGAGTCAAATATTGAACTTATGCCTGCCATATATTTACTATCCCACTGGCTAGACCTGATGACCGATCAATCAACAGAAGCATCATAACATATCAAATGCCACGGAGACATATATATTTATAATTGCAGCACTTATAATCAAATAAGCGAAACTTGTTTATATGATAAATGTATCTTTAAAACAGTTAAGTGTTGTAGTTTAAGTTATAAATCAGAATCCACATTTAAGTGTATTATTATATTCTTTGGGGCACCTAGTATCCGGTATTTCACTACTTGTGTTGTATGATCACACTGCTATTAATGGCAGTAGTATAGGAAGTTATACTACGTTATAAATTATCATCCTCTATGAATATCCAGGCATTATTTTATATTATGTTAATTCTCCTTTTATACAACTTTTTTCGGTTTCTGGTTTGTCTATCTGCCAGTGTCGTTCACGAGGATAGATACAATAATAGGTGGATTTGATGGCCGTCTATATCGGTGACAATCCACCGTTGCACCCAGCTGTGTTTCACGCTCCGGTAACTTTACTTCATAAACTTGTGACTGGACAAAGACCGCCGTTGGCCGATATCTTTCATACAGTCATGCGCCGCGAGTCGTCACGGGTGAGTGCGTCAACCAAGCAGACCAGGCGAGAGTAAGGTTGGGTTAACCGCGCCTTCTACACATCGGTGGGAGCAGTAATGTCGACGTATCGCGGTCGTACGACAGGAGGTTCTATGGCGGGACGTGTTGGACCGACGTGTCCCCGCACGGCGCTGGTCGCACTGGTCACTTTGCTGGTTGTTCTGACCGATCACGGTACATCAGGTAGGTCGTTACGCTAATGGCGAGCAACAGAGCTCAACCCGTCCGTTAAATGTCACGACTTATTTATTTTCTGCACTACTTCCTGTTTCTTCGACCCAGATCAACGACAGACACTGTATGTAAACCTACGATGAATTATGCCATGTGTGTCTACTTCTCTTAATATAGCTGCTCCACAGAATAGTCGTATAACATCGTGTTGTGTCTAACCAGTAGGGGAACATTGATTAGACACTTTGTTTAGGGGTCAAAGGAGAATGAAATATATAATTTATGGTGACATAAATCATAAACATGAATTGACTGTTCATGATTGTCCGTGCGTGCGTGCATTATAATTGAATTAAAACACAAAATATATTGATTACCCAAAGTGACGTTGAACCTCGCTTTACGGTCACCTCGATAATAGGGCCATCCTAGGATAGGCTGAAATTATTTTCAAAAGAAAGAAGTGTAGGATATCAGTCCCGCTAATGAGGCCACCTCGCTATTCAGATCCTGTCGCCAAATCCCGAGAGTGGTCTTTATGGTGTGACGTCACTCATGAGGCTGAATGTATTAAGTATATGATACATACATGTATATATATATATATATATATAGATATATACATATACATACAATATATACTATATAATTTATACAATATCATATACTGTCATATATATATATATATATATATATATATATATATATATATATATATATATATATATATATATACCGTACATATATATCGTGACACATGACTTATATCATGTGACATAACCATATATATATATATATATATATATATATATATATATATATATATATATATATATGTATGTATATATATAATATATATGAGAGTATAGGATAATGTATACATTATATATATATATATATATATATAATATATATATGAGAGTATATGATAATGTATACATTATATATATATATATATATATATATATATATATATATATATATATATATATATATATATATATATTATATTACATAAGTCATACGACACGAGATGAGACGAGCTGGAGCAGGACTGGCAGGAGTACCTGGACGACATTTCTGTTCACTGTAGGCTGCCCTCTGTGGATATTAAGTGCCTGTTTTATGTTTTTACTATACCAGTGAACACTTACAACCCCACACTCTCACCGTGACGGTGACCACCTGTGTTGATCGCCTTGTGGTACACTGGTGTGTAGGACTTGATAATGTTTGTAACTGTTCTGATAGTTTGTTGATGTATGGCGCCCAATGGTGGACGTTTACCTATATCCTCCTTGGTTGTGTGATGTTAAACATCCGTGATATTTTTCCGCATTTTCTTGATATGATCCATATATGCGAAATATACAAACCCCTCAACAACACTCCGTGAGACGTAAAAACAGACGCACGATATAAACAACCAGGAAACCAGATCGTTATCGAGTCGGTAATACAACATAGGTTATTCATATTAGCAGGGTCACAAACAGCCCACTACTTAGGTTTTGTGTGGTCGACTCGAGCTGACTGATTACAATCAGTGAAACCGACCGACTCCGCCCCACTGTCGGCTTCTGATTAAATTAACTGATTGTAATGAATGGTCGTCACACATCGCTGCATTTGTATATAGTCGTGCCTATGATATGCGCAACTGCGCATATGAACAACTGCTTGTGTTTGTACACAAGTATGTATGCATTTAAATAGATACTAAGGTGTATGTAAATGATCAATAATTGCAGTTTAATTTTACGACCTCTCATGAACTTATCCTTTCCAAGTTATTATACGACAGTTATTTTAAACATAATACTTGTATTGGTTAACTACCTAACTTAAAACCATATAGTGCAAATACCGTCGCTTTAGAATGAGCTAACCAAATAATATTGTATATACGTATAGAGCAAATGTATCGTGCAACATGTCGTAGTGTCTATGCCGTTGACCTGTAGTGTCTATGCCGTTGACCTGTGTGGGTGGAAGGGTCAACCAGTCAATTACGCCAGCACGCTCTTACTCTTTGTGACAGCAAATGTGTTTTGTGCACTTCAACTCACCTATCAGTCGTCGCGGCAGGTCGCAAATGATCGTGACATACATAGTCCAATTATAGTCAAGTCTATATGTATGTATGTATGTATGTATGTATGTATGTATGTAT
>OZ024863.1:4786718-4834218 GCA_964017155.1 Oasisia sp. SBJ-2009
CCAGAAGACAGTTGAGAATAGACAATCTGCTTTGGTAGCCTGCTGACATCCTCATGAGGTGTCCAGTCCATCGGAGATTCTTTCAGATCAGAAGATATTCCATAGACGGCAGCCCTGTCCGTTCGAGTACGTTTCTCACTCATCATGATCGAACGCAGATGACGCATCATGAAGGCATGCAGTTTTATTATCTGTCGTTTATACATTGTTCAGGCCTCGGCTCTATGTAGGAGGGTGGACAGAACGAGTGCACGGTATATCTTGCCTTTACCCGCATGGACACATGGTGGTTGTTCCAGGGTCTCTGGCGCAGTCGGCCGAAAGATGCACTGGACTTGGCCATCCTCCTCTGTATTTCATCGTCAATGCATCAATTACTTGATAGTGCTTCCGAGGTAGGAGAAATCCAGGACAGAGTTCTTGAAGAGTTGGATTGGTACAGCACCTTGGTCTTCTTGATGTTAATATTTAAGCCAAGCTTCTTTGACGCATCGGAGAAAGCATCCTCTATTTTCTGCATGTCTTCAGCAGAGTGGGCAACCAGTACACTGTCATCTGCGAATAGCAGCTCTTTCATCAGTATCCGAATAGTCTTGGTCTTCGCTCTGACGTTTGAGATGTCGAATGGGTCAACGCTCTGTCTGGACTGTATTAAGACGCCATCCCCTATATCTCGGAAAGCCTGGTTGAGCATTGCTAATACGAAGATGGAGAAGAGCGTGGGGGCCAGTACACAACCTTGCATGACCCTATTTATTTATTTATTGCATGACCCTATTTACACTGAACGATTATGTCTACAAATACCATGTACAGTGGTCGGTCCTGCTCTATGCATTTTTCCTGTAGCTGTCGGAGACTAAATATCATGTCCGCGGTGCTACGGTTACCTCTGTAGCCACATCGTGTCTCCGGAACTACCTCTGGTGTTATGTGGGCAGATAGTCTGTTGAGGAGGATCCTGGCGAAGATCTTGCCTGCTATGGCAAGAAGAAATATTCCGCTAAAGTTCCCACACTCTGTTCGATCACCTCTCTTGTAGATGGTTACAACGCTGGCATATTTCCATACTTATGGTAACAGAACCCACCTCCTAGGTATTGGTGATTAGTTAGAGCAGTCTGCTGAACATATTGTAGCCTCCGTGCTTTCATACGTCAGCAGAAATTCGGTGCTTTGCCATCTTTCAGGCCGGCGATTGCTCTACCCATCTCAGCCATGGTTGGAATCGCATTGAGGCTTGTCTTGGTAATGCGCTGCGGGATGTTATCCAGAGCTTCGTGGTCTATGTCGCCAGGTACGTTGAGTAGCTTCTGGAAATATTCACTCCATCGTGCCACAGCTCTCTTGCTATCAGAGATGGTCTCCATTGCATCTATTGATTTCATGTGAACAGGTCCCTTCTTCTTGGGTTCCCACACGTCCTTTCAGTCCATTGTAGAAGCCCTTCATGTCGTTTTTGTCAGCAACGCTCTGCTGCTCCACTGCCTTCCTTTCCCACCAGTCTGACGTCAGTGCACGGGTGCGTCTTTGTAGCAGTCTGCAGGCAGCTATGCATGCTGTAGTGGTGGATCTAGTGCTCCTGGTTTGCAATACCTTCTGATGGGCTTGGTCTCTTCTGCTCATAAGAGTCTGTAGCGTTTGGTCGTTGACCAGCAGTTAGTTCCACGCATGGCTCGGGTACTGTGGATGTCCATCTATTCCCGACACTTCGTGGTGATGAAATCAATCATATGGAACGAGTATGCATCCAAGTGGTCTTGCGTTCATCCTTCTGCCTTGAACATTGTGTTCGTCACTAGCCGTTCGAACTCAGAGCACAGAGCCAGTAGACGCTCGCCATTGGAGTTGCATTTCGCAATACCATGTTTGCCCATGACCATGGGCCATTTGTCATTTTCTCTTCCTATCCTCGCATTGAAGTCTCCTTCAGCAGTAGCTTATCTGTTCAAGGGAAGCTACTAAGCACACTTGCTAGCTGGTTGTAGATTGCATCCTTGTTTCCATCTGGGTTTGTCATTGTTGGAGCGTACATGCTGATAATTGTAGCAAAGTTGTCCTTGCTCAGAGGTAGTCTCGTCATCATGATTCTGTCACTTACTGGCCGTGGCATTTCTGTCAGTTTTATGACGATAATCTTCTTGATAGCAAAGGCCACTCCGGCCTCCCTTCTGTCTCCTTCGGGTATGCCACTCCAGAAGAAAAAAGAGTATTCCAAGTCGTTGAGACCACCAGACTCTGAGAACCTTGCTTCACATAGGGCGGCGATGTCGATGTTGTATTTGACAAGTTCCATTGCTACTAGTGCCGTCCGTACGTCGTTCTAGTCTGTCCCAAAAACACACACACATACACACACACATACACACACACACACACTGTGACACACACACACACTGTGACACACACACACACTGTGACACACACACACACACACACACGCCACACATACACACACACACACACACACACACACACACACACACACACACACACACACACACACACACACACACACTGTAACACACACACTGTGACGCACACAGACACACACACACACACGCCACACACACACACACACACACACACACACACACACACACACACACTCACACACACACACAAACACACACACACACACACAGACACACACACACACACACACACACACACACACACACACACACACACACACACACATGCACACACGCTGTGACAGACACGCACACACGGACGAACGCAGAAACACACACATTATATATATACAGGCACATGTATATATATATACGTACGTGCATATAGGACCAGATCAGACACAATTGATTAGCGTTTAACTAGATTTCACAACATTTGAAGAGTTAACAAAATTTAACAACAGTTAATAAGATTTTCACCTAGAAAAATGAACTATAGATGGAAGGTGGACAAGGAAGCTCGTTTGCTTATCGAGAGTCCAACCAATTTATATATGTGTAAGCTACCCTTCTGAGGAATATGTCAAAGTTATTTTCAAAAATAATTAATACTACTACCACCCACTCACTAATCAGATACTCTATTTTATTCATTTATTTTTCTTTGTGAAAATTTGAACTTTCTAATGTAATGCAACTTTATGTTTTCTAGTCCTTCTTTAACCGAGAAAAAATATGTAATCAATATTTTTGTAATCAATCAATTTATAAACACTTTTATTTATCAGATATCCTCTCAATATCCTTGTCTCTAATGTTGTTAAACCACATTCTCTGTGTCCTTCTTGCGATATGGCATCCATGCTTGTATACAATATTCTAAACGAGGCCTAACTATTGCTTTTTACAGCAGTTTGTTATTTTCCTTATACATAATATTTTGTCTGATTAATCCACACATTTGATTTCCCTTTGATGCTGTAATTCCGCACTGCTCTGAAACCTTCACATCAGCACTAAAAGTATGAACGGAATAAACACAGAAAGAGGCCAAAGGATTATGGCAGCGAATGAACATAGAAAGAGGCAAATGGACATGATAGTGCCTCGGAGGAAACGCATAGAACGACCATAACGGCCTAGTTTTATCGTACTGATACAAAGAATGTAGATTGTCTTCAGGTTATGCGGCTTAGTTGGATTTTGGTAACAACTTTTCACATGTATGGGCAGTTGAATGCTACATGTGCGATCGTATCAGCATTCCTTCTATACACAAGGAAACAAGTGTGGTTAACATGTGGTTAGAGGCAGTAGCCTGGAGGACTTCATACCTTGGCGGTGTTGTCATCGGCATAGCACAATAGTATCTAAAATGAGATACGGTCACATCTTGGCTCGTTACCAGACAGGGATCATATGCGACATTTTAAACAAATCTTTATCGTTCCGCGAACAATCGGGAAGTCGGGTTGTTGATCACCCATCCCTTTCGCAAACGTTTAATGGATGTTGTATCAGAAAATATATCGATACGAACACAGAAAAAGAATTTGAACGCGCACTGAAACAGGCGATGAAATCGACCATCTGCCCCAGTATCGATCGCACAGTGGGACTGACCGGCAGATGGACAGACGGGCGGACGTGCAGTCGTAGGGATATTCCGACGGCAGAATGAAACGTATCACTGTCGTACACCTGTAGAGTAGTAGTAGAGTGATGACTTTATACTTGTAGGTGCCCGTTGTCGGTTCGCCAGCACGGCGGACCGTCAAGGATCGTGCATCTTCCCCTGCAGATGTACCAAGGGATGTGACCCCGCCACTGGCGACTGTCTCAACGGCGGAATCTGTAGAGACGGACATCCGCGTGGATACCTCTGGAACGGCACAGCGTGCCAGACAGGTTGGTGACATCGTGGACACGCTATCTCAGTCTACATACACTGCGGAAAATAGAATATGTGGAAGGATAAGTTGTGTCTTGCTTTTCATGTTTGTGTATTTTAAATATATAAATGACACTCTTCATTTGAGTATTTTAGGCAAATCACGGTTACATCTGCGTTATTATTAGCGGCATTTAAAAAAACATCCGTTTGACTCGTCAAATAGAAACTTGTTGGCGTCAGTTCGCATTTTGCATTGGCTGTGATTATTACATCGCGGACAAACGGCTTGCGATTTATTTGAAGACATTATGTATGCCACTGATCAGGTATTTTATATTTTCCGTATTGCAAGCCAAATTAAGTGTTCGTCAGGTCACATTCAACAACTCACAACTATAGTAGTCATGTTTGTATTTTTCGCTAAGTTTTCTTTGGTTGTTTCTCATTAAACCACCTTTGTGATGAATAATTATATAATAATTATATAATGTTTACATTTGGACTACCAACGACACTCATGCACATTTCCTTTTCAATGACTTTATTCAGAAGGAAAGAAAGAGCTGCTCTCAGTTTGCGTTCGAGGAAATCAATTTGTATTTGTAAAGTCAACATGATAATACATAACGATTGTACCTGTCTTGCACATTTCGCTTGCTGGGAACGCATTCAAGAGCTTCACATGGCTCCATATGGCTATCTGAAAATTCAATTCTTTGTTTCCAGCCGGGTATCTAGATGGGGATCGACATTATGTCCTCCCGACCAACTCTATCCCATTCAGCCATTCGCCCCCGTAACCAGCATTGCTTCTAAGCACATTAGCATACACCCAATATCTGTATGTGTGTGTCCGTTTTCAGGAAATGTCGCTTACAAGAAAAAGGCAAACCAGATTGATGAAAAGACTAATCTTCACAGTAGGGAACACCCGGCCAGCAGAGCAGTCGATGGAAATACGGATTCAAATTTGAACCATTCACACTGTGCACTTCCCATGACGTATAAAACGAACTTAACTGCATGGTGGAAAGTTGATCTTGATGACACGTACCGAATATATAGCGTTGTCATATACAATAGGAAAGACAAATTTTGGCGTCTCAATGAATTTAGACTAAGCGTTGGCAACAGCTCGCAGAGTGAACAGCTGGTTCAGTGCGCGACTCACTCAGGCCTTGTGGCTCGTTCCGGGTCAGTAACCACGCCCTGTGAGGCGGTTGGCCGGTACCTGGAGTTCAGACGAAGTGGAATAAGAACAGACAAATACGTAACTGGCCTTTGTGAGGTGGTTGTCATTGCGCACCGTTATATCGGTAAGTAACACTCGTGTTTTTTCCGATGTTATATTACATGCGTTCCTGTTTGATTGATGAAACCGGAGGATTAACGTGTTACATAGATATGCTTATCAGATAAGGTATTTATTTAATCTGTGTTTAATTTGATATTTTATTAATATTAAAATAAACTTATATATTATATAATAAAACACGTATGCAAGCACGCACGCACGCACGCACGCAGACATGATGCGATCAAAACAAAAAGCATAATGTTACAAATGTGGCCAAATGTGTTCTACCGATGCTTGTCCGTGTGTACCATACTTAATAAACGACTAATTGGAGATGTTCAATATGAAATGTAATCATATTCATTGTTTCACAGATTGCTCGCTTTGTCCATCATCAAGCGGATGTAATGACGTCACCGGATGTGACGTCTGTGATCCAGGGAAGCAGCAGCCGGATTGCAAGAAACGTGTGTAGAGCTGATACATGGCATGAACTAAGCGAATTTGTTTTATATTATAGCGACACTTTTTTGTGTATCTGATTTAAATGTACACGACCGTATATTACTGATTATTTAACTATACCCTTGAAAGTTCAGTGCATAACGTATGTTATACACATTAATACTAATAATTCTATGTTATGTTAGACGAATTGATTTTACTTTTTGATTTGGTTTCGTGTATTTATCTGAATGGGTAACGAAGAGAAAGGAAACCTCGGAGTGAGTGTCGGCAGGTGGAGAGGAAGACGGAGGTGTGACGAGTTATGTTGGGACTGCAATGGGAGCGAACACACCTGAACATCCGGTCAATGGAGACGGGTTGTCGAGAGGACAATAGCACGACAACGAGGCCCGGTCTCAACGACACCAGCGACAGGCGGACTTTACGAATACTGAGGCCAACAACATCAATTCTTACAACATTAAGCAATTTTGCTATGAACACGTGATCGTTGTTTCTTCAATGAATCTGAAATGGTAAAATCAGGTCTTTCGAAAGCGAATACTATGTAGTTTTGCAAACCCATAAGCTCCTTTCAGCACTGTCAACCATTAAACCACGACACCAGCATAGCAAAAGTTTTAATGTGTGCATTTATTTACACCAATCATTAACCGTTTCCTGTACAGAATGTGATGACAAGACGTACGGTGTGAACTGTGAGACCCCCTGCGGACACTGCAGAGACAGTTCGCCTTGTGACGTCGTGAACGGACGCTGCAGCAACGGCTGCGAAGACTGGTACAGTCTGGATGATAACTGCGCAACATTTATTCGTAAGTCACATACTTGTGTTGTTACAAACGTAATGCAGTCATTTGCAAACATTAATTATTTTTGAAGCAAAACACACAGTACTGTTTTAAATATTGCAATACGGGCAGTATGTTCTGTTCATATAAGCATATTATGTACGTAATACATAATGTATGTAGTTTCTTACGTAGATGTTTGTATGTATGTATGTATGTATGCATGCATGCATGCATGCATGCATGTATGTATATATGTATGTATGTATGTATGTATGTATGTATGTATGTATGTATGCATGCATGCATGCATGTATGTATGTATGTATGTATGTATGTATGTACGTACGTACGTACGTAGGTACGTATGTATGTATGTATGTATATATGTATATATATATGTATATATGCATGTATGTACTTACGTATGCATGTATGTATGTATGTATGTATGTATGTATGTATGTATGTATGTATGTGTATGAACGTAGGTATATATGTATGCTTGCATGTATGCATATAATGTTTGCAAGAACGAAAAGATTTGGCTATTCAACTTGTAACAATAGTCATCCTGATGCAATCAATACCCCGCTATCAATCATCGATTACACTTGAAATGCCCCTCATAATTGTCTTTGTGTCGTATAACTTCTTGTCTATTTTTAATGTGTGTGTCTATTACTATTAGTTGACAATAATTATTGTTTTCCAACAGCCATCCCTCTCTTTGAGAAATCAGCGAGGCCGACGGTTGACATCCTCAATAGTTCGGCCGTTTTAGTGAGTTGGTCAAAAGCTACTAACATTCCATCTGCTGTGGAGACCCATTATTACTACGTGGTGTGGCTGCAAGTCGACGGAGGGACAAGGGTGAAGGCCATGCAGATTCAACACGACGTCCACAGCAATCGGGTTGAGTCTTACATCACTGGACTTGTGTACAATACACACTACTCTGTATCGGTGGAAGCGTACCGGCAGCAAGACGAGACACACGAAGGAGGAACACACACGGACGACGCCATCTTCAAAACTGATTGCATCGGTATAGTGACTGTTGCATGCTATGCACGATTCAGTGTAATTAACAAAATATTTATATTTGATTTTTTTATGTAAGAGATGTCCCGCATCACGATGGCATGTTTTAATGCTTATGTCCGACGCGATGGTTATTTCCGTAACAGTAAAGTGCATATCGATGGCTATTTAAGTAGACGCCGGTGCATTTGATTAATGAAGATGTATCAAGTTATAAATAGCAATCCTTTGTCTAACTTAACATTTTGAATTGTCTTCTCAAAATCACATAGACGTTTCAAAGTCTATGGTAATAAAATTCATTCAAACATCGCCATGGCTTCGTAAAGGTGAAAGCGAAGCAGGCTAATTCTAATGCTTTGTTCGGGTCAACTATTTATAAATAAAATGTTCTATAAACACCAATCCTATTATACAGTTAGATAATGGGATACGGTTAACTTATATTCATTAAAGAAAACAACACCGAAAACTGCAACTCCTCTTTCCAGCTCCAAATCGTCCTGTCATAGGAAATGTGGCGATGTCTTCGCCTGGCGGGGCTGCTCGCGCAAGCTTCACAGTCAAGTGGAAGGTCGGTGACATTTAAACATAACAGTGTACACCATCTTAATTGGTAAAGTGTACGATTGTTTAGGAAAACTGGACCCTGTCATATTGTTGCATTAGCGTAATTCTATAACAACTTGATTGGTTAGTGTCCCATCAAAAAGTGTAACAAAGCGTAGTCGTTCATCTCTCAACGTTTTAATTATACGAATGATGATGAACTAAAGCAGGCCGATTTCTAGCTAAATAAAGATTATTATACAATGATGTGAAAGATTTTATACATGCATGCGTGTGACCATCACATAATAGCGGATATGTAACGGTACAGACAGGAAAACGAAGATCAACTCTAAATTAACTTATACGTATTTCAGAGACATTTAGCTTAGTCATCACTGCACGACACGAAAAAAAAGTAGAAACACTTTTTTGTTTCAGGAGATCACTGAAACCGGATGTGACGAAATAGTAGCTATTCGAGTGGGCTACAAAACCTCAGCTTCGCCGACAGATGGTTGGCTGTACACAGACGTGGAGATAGTGAATCAAAATCAGCTGTCTGTAGACGACTTGTCGTACGGAGTGTACGAGGTGGTCGTGACAGCCACCAACAACGAGAACATCAGATCAACCAGCGATTTTGTCTTCGTCAGCCTCACGAAAAGTGAGTGTTTAATAATATATTGTTTGCAAGGACCTTTGTCTGTGCTTGTCTTAATGTGACCGTTCGCTTGACAGGCTAGTTGCTCTTTTCTTGTTTTCTTTCTTGTCACACAACATTTCAATGTAATGCAATATTCGTCTTAGTGTTCGTTTGGTTTGCATCTGATATTGGCAATTCGTCTTCTGTTTGACGGTGCCAAAATGTCCCAGGTCTGAACAATAAATAGATCGGTGCCATTATCGTATATATGTATATATATATATATATATGTATATATGTATGTATGTATATATATATATATATATATATATATATATATATATATATATATATATATATATATATATATATATATATATATATATAAATACATTTACATATATATGTAAATATATATATATATATTATATATATATATATATATATATATATATATATATATATATATATATATATATAATTCATACCCAATGTGCTTAAAATGAATACCGACATGGCAACCAAGTTCAATTTTACATAAAGTCAATATTGGACAAAGCAGCATCCAGTGTCACAGCAACGATTTTGTTTTGCATTGGAGGGTGCCACCCGACAACCAAGCAAACTCTGTATATATATATATATATATATATATATATATATATCATCATCATTATGCTGTCGGTCGCGAAGCGACAAAGACTGCTTCCATCTCTTGACTGTTGCTCTCCATTTGTCTCTCTGCTGTGAGAGTGATGTCCATGTGTCGATCTTTATGTCTCTCATCTTCAGGTTTCTTTTGATGGTATCCTTGAATCGGAGACGAGGGCGCCCTCTCTTTCTGTGACCAGAAGACAGTTGAGAGTAGAGAACCTGCTTCGGTAGCCTGTTTGGTGACATCCTCATGAGGTGTCCAGTCCACCGGAGATTCTTTCTGATCAGAAGATCTTCCATAGATGGCAGCCCTGTCCGTTCGAGTATTTCCTTGTTTGTCACTTTGTCCATCCAGGTTATCCTCATGATCGAACGCAGATGTCGCATCATGAAGGCATGCAGCTTTTTCACCTGTCGTTTGTACACTGTCCAGGCCTCAGCTCCGTATAGGAGGGTGGACAGCACGACTGCACGGTAGATCTTGCCTTTAACCCGCATGGACACATGGTGGTTGTTCCAGAGTCTCTGGCGTAGTCGGCCGAAATATGCACTAGCCTTGGCCATCCTCCTCTGTATTTCATCATCAATGCATCCATCACTTGATATAGTGCTTCCGAGGTAGGTGAATTCCAGAACAGAGTTCAGCTTGTTTCCATCAACCATGATATCCTCCTCTCGGGTTCTTGTAGAGTTGGGTTGGTACAGCACCTCGGTCTTCTTGATGTTAATCTTCAGGCCGAACGTCTTTGACGCATCGGAGAAAGCATCCACTATTTTCTGCATCTCTTCAGCAGAGTGTGCAACCAGTGCACTGTCATCTGCAAATTGCAGCTCTCTCATCAGTATCCGAGTAGTCTTGGTCTTTGCTCTGAAGTGTGCGACGTTGAATAGGTCAGCGCTCTGTCTGGACTGTATGTAGACGCCATCCCCCATGTCTCGGAAAGCCTCGTCGAGCATTGCTGATAGGAAGATGGAGAAGATCGTGGGTGCCAGTATACAACCTCGCTTGACCCCATTTGTGACACTGAACAATTCCGAGACTTCTCCTCCAACACTAACATTCGCCATCATTCCAGTATGTAGTGCCTCGATCATTGTTGTGAACTTCTCTGGGCAGCCATACTTCCTTAGTAGCTGCCATAGCCCGGTCCTCCCAACTGTATCGAACGCCTTGCTGAAGTCGACAAATACCATGTACAGTGGTCGGTCATGCTCAATTCACTTTTCTTGTAGTTGTCGTAGACAAAATATCATATCCACGGTGCTCCGGTTACCTCTGAAGCCACATTGTGTCTCCGGAACTACCTCTGGTGTTATGTGGGTAGATAATTTGTTGAGGAGGATCCTAGCGAAGATCTTGCCTGCTATGGAAAGCAGAGAGATTCCTCTATAGTTCCCACAGTCTGTTCGATCACCTTTCTTGTAGATGGTTTCAATGCTGGCCTCCTTCCATGCTTGTGGTACAGAACCCACCTCCCATGTATTGGTGATTAGTTGATGCAGTCTGCTGAACAGATTGTCTCCTCCGTGCTTCCATACTTCTGCAGGAATTCCATCTCCTCCAGGTGCTTTGCCATCTTTCAGGCCGGCGATTGCTCTAGCCATCTCATCCATAGTTGGACTCTCATCGAGGCTTGTCTTGATAATGCGCTGCGGGATGTTGTCCAGAGCTTCGTGATCTATGTCGCCAGGGACGTTAAGTAGCTTCTGGAAGTGTTCACTCCATCTTGCCACAACTCTCTTGCTGTCATAGAAGGTCTCCGTTCCATCTGTTGATTTCAGTTGAACAGGTCCCTTCTTTTTGGGTCCCCACACTTCCTTCAATCCATTGTAGAATCCCTTCATGTTGTTACTGTCAGCAGCTCTCTGCAGCTCCACTGCCTTCCTTTCCCACCAGTCTGACTTCAGTGCACGCGTGTGTTTTTGTAGCAGTCTGCAGGCATCTTTGTATGCTGCAGTGATGGACCTAGTGCTCCTGGTTTGCAGCACTCTCTGGTGGGCTTGGTCTCTTCTCCTCATAAGAGTCTGTAGCTCCTGGTCGTTGGCATCGAACCAGTCCTGGTGTTTTCTGTCTGGCTTGCCAAGATATGTCTTGGCTGTGTTGTACACGACCTGCTGCAGAGCTGCCCATTCCTCGTTTGGTGTTGAGTTTTCCTTCTCCTCCCATTGGGCGAGAGCACTGTTCATCTCCTGCTCAAAACTCTCCCTATGGCTGGTGGTACTTAGTTTTGCAATGTTCAGCTTGGTCGGCTTACTTGTCCCTTGCCTGTTGTACTTTTGTCGTATTCTGAAAGCCACTTTTGACCTCAGCATCTGGTGATCTGTCCAGCAGGTTGCTCCACGCATGACTCGGGTACTGTGGATGTCCATCTTATCCCGACACCGCGTGATGATGAAGTCGATCATATGCCAATGTCTGGAACGAGGATGCATCCAGGTGGTCTTGCGTTCATCCTTCTGCTTGAACATGGTGTTCGTCACTATCAGTTCGAACTCAGAGCAGAGAGCCAGTAGAAGCTCGCCATTGGAGTTGCATTTCCCAATCCCATGCTTGCCCATGACCAAGGGCCACTTGTCATTTTCTCTTCCTATCCTTGCATTGAAGTCTCCTATCAGTAGTAGCTTGTCTGTATGAGGGATGCCACTGAGCACACTTGCCAGCTGGTTGTAGAAGGCCTCCTTGTTTTCATCTGGGTTTGTCATTGTTGGAGCGTACACGCTGATGATTGTAGCAAAGCTGTCCTTGCTCAGAGGTAGTCTCATCGTCATGATTCTGTCACTTACTGGCCGTGGCATTTCTGTCAGCTTTGTGACGATGTCCTTCTTGATAGCAAAGCCCACTCCTGCCTCCCTTCTTTCTCCTTCGGGTTTGCCACTCCAGAAGAAAGAGTATTCCAAGTCGTCGAGACTACCAGACTCTGAGAACCTTGTTTCACATAGGGCGGCGATGTCGATGTTGTATTTGGCAAGTTCAATTGCTACTAGTGCCGTACGTCTTTCTGGTCTGTTAGCTCCTTCTCGGTCGAGGAGAGTCCTGACGTTCCATTGTCCAATTGTCAGTAGTTGTCTTCTTTGTCTTCTTCTTCCTTGCTGATTTTCCACTGTCGACGGAAGATGAGGTCGAGCAGCGCGGTCCTTGGTAACCCGGGCGACGGCCGATCCAGTATGGAGTTTCATGCAGTTGTACATTTCATGGAAGCTGCTAGCAAAAAGTGTCGAAGTGCCGCTGGCTTGTGCAAGTTACTAGCGTCACTCTCTCGGGGAACAAATAGAGGTCTCACACCGGCAAGAACATGTCAAGACAGGCGCAAACTATTTGTCCCTGCAGTGGCTGGTCGAGAGATGTTGGGAGTTCCATACATCAACCGCCCTTGATGCTGCCACAGTAACATGGTTTTCTGGTTAGGGTTTGCTCCCTTAGCCTTCGGTTCTGTCAAGAACCTGTACAACAAGGCAGTGGTTTACAACTCTGCATGGCAGGGGCGTCAAACTCCCTGAGTTGTTGCAATACCTGGGGTACTGCAATACCTGCATTCCAAAATATATATATATATGTATATTATATATGTATTATATATTTACATATATATTATATATATTTACATATCTATATTATGTATATGTAAATGTGAATGTATATAGTGTATATAAATATACATATATATACATTTATATATACATGCACCAGAGACGATGGCACTAACGGAGAAACAACAGGAGAAGGTCCAGGGTTGCGAAAGCTAACCTGGTAAAAATGACAAAGAGAGCAACATTGGCAAAGAGAGCAAATGCCCAGAAAATGGAGCGGAAATGGAGGCGAGGAAGACCGAAATTGCGAAGGGGATTGCATTAAAAGTGACCTAGAAAGAGTGGGAGAAGAATGTAAAACAGGTATAGATAGATGGAATTGGAGACTGCTGACAGAGAACGTAGAAAGAGAAAAGTTAGAGGAAGAAAAATACAATGGAAAAGGAAATCACGGCCAACTCACTCCTGATAACAGTGATGCTAAGAAAATAATAACAAAAAAATGTAATTTGACCCTAGTCTAGCAACCGGGCTACTAATATTTTGAATTCTTAATAGCCTTTAGACAGCCATGCACGTTGAGAATAATGAAATTTCCATTGCTCTGTCAACTCTTATGCTGCAGCCAGCGACAGGAGTGGATAATTCCTAACTTAATCCTATTTGAATGATCATTTTATGAAAGGGAAGGAAAATCTTACACACAGGCATCCTGAACCCCCCTGTATTTTGTGACTCTGTCAATTAGGCACTCAGTTATTGGTCCTCCGTTCCCCACCATCCGAATTTTGTTCTGGGATTGGGGGGCATGGTCCCCTGCCCCCCCCCCCCCCATCTGGCTAAGCCACTGGCAGCGTTACTGGCAGACACATTTTCATACATTCATGTCCCGCGAGTCGTCACGGGTGAGTGCGTCCACTAAGCAAACCAGGCGAGAGTTAGGTTCGGTTAGCCGCGCCTTCTACACATCGGTGGGAGCAGTAATGTCGACGTGCCACGGTCGTACGACAGGAGGTTCTATGGCGGGAGGTGTTGGACCGACGTGTCCCCGCACGGCGCTGGTCGCACTGGTCACTTTGCTGCTTGTTCTGACCGATCACGGTACATCAGGTAGATCGTAACGCTAATGGCGAACAACAGGGCTCAAGGCGTCCATTAAATGTCACGACTTATTATTTGTATTCGCTACTTCCTGTTTCTTCGATCAGATCGTTATCGAATCGGTACTACAACATAGGTTATTCATATTTGCCGGGTCACAGACAGCCCACTACTTAAGTGTTGTGTGGTCGACTCGCGCTGAAAGATTATAATCAGTGAAACCAACCGACTTCACCCCACTGTCGATAACTAGGCTTCTGATTAAATTAACTGATTATAATGACTGGTCGTCATCGTACATCGTTCAATTTGATTTGTGCCTATAGCATGGTAAGCTGTTTATATGAACAAAATGTGCAAACCACAAAAGTGCGTATGCCATTAAAAATACTAGTGTCTATGCAACACGGTGAAGAATTGCAACTAATTTATATTTACAACCTCTCATGAACGTTTCTTTCAGGTAATTTATACGACGGTGATTTGTAAACGTAATCTTTGTATTGTACTATTTATCCTAAAACCTTGGTTCATCTGTATGGCAAACATCGTCGCTTTATTATGAGCTAACAAAATAATATTATATAAACACATACACAAATGTATCGTGTAAAATGTCGGTGTGTTTATAATGTTGACCTGTGTGGGCAGAAGGGTCAACCAGTCAAGAACCCGAACACACTCTTACTCTTTGTAACCGCAGGCGTGTTTTGCGCTCGTTAACCAACTGCCACTCCTGCCAGTCTTCACGATAGGCCGCAAGTGATCGTGACACACATAACCTAATTATAGTCGAGTATGTCTGTGTGTGTGTGTGTGTGTATGTGTGTGTGTGTGTGTGTGTGTGTGTGTGTGTGTGTGTGTGTGTATGTGTGTGCGTGTGTGAGTGTGTGTGTATGCGAGTGTATATTATATATATACATATATATATATATATATATATATATATATATATATATATATATGTATATATATATATATATATATATATGTATATATATATATATATATATATATATATATATATATAAATATATATATATATATATATATATATATATATATATATATATATATATATATGTGTGTGTGTGTGTGTGTGTGTGTGTGTGTGTGTGTGTGTGTGTGTGTGTATTAAAGCTCTGCGCGGGTTGACGGTGTGAGCCCGCAGCCCGCCTCGCACATTAAAATTTAGGCCGCAGCCCGTCCCGTCCCAATCTCCAATTAGTAGATCAGAGGCCATTGTTTCACGACTTAACAACATTTAACAATTTTAATAAGCCTGTCAACTAGAAAATGAACTCGATACAGTGGACGACGAAGCTCTTTTGCATATCGAGGGACCAACCAATATTTATATGTGTTACCCGCCAATCTGATGAATATGTCAATTCAATTTTAAAGTATTATCAATATTGTCAGCATCCACACAATCAGCCTATAATCTATTCAATTAATTTACTGTTCTTTGTGAACATTTGAACTGTCTAATGTCTAGTCTACACTGCTCCTTTGGTAATGTGCCAACTTCATGTCCTCTAGTCTGTCTCTCTTCCTTAATCGAGCAAAATATCCAATCAATATTTTCATAACCATTTAATTTTAAAATACTTATTTATCCTCTCAATCTTCTGGCATCTAATGTTGTTAAACCACATAATCTATGTCCTTCTTGCGGTATGGCCTCCATGCTTGTATACAATATTCTAGATGGGGCCTAACTATTGTTTTGTACAGCAGTATGATTAGTGTCTAATTAATCCAAGAATTTGATTTCTTTTTGATGCCGCAATTCCGCACTGCTCTGAAACCTTCACATCAGTACTTAAAATAGGAAGCGAATGAACCCAGAAATACACCATTGCTTCAAGGAAGCGAATGAACACAGAAAGACACCATTGGTTCAAGGAAGCGTATGAACACAAAAAGGCCATTGGTTCACGAAAGCGGATCAACACAGAATGAGGCAAATGGACTTCAGCGGACCGAAGTCGGCGGCGGTGAAATCGACCACCTGCCCCAGTATCGGTTGCAAAGAGGGACTGACCAACAGATCAACAGACGGACGGACGTCATAGAGATGTTCCGACGACAGAATGAAACGTATCACAGCTGTACTGTATCTTGTAGTCTTGTCTGTATAGAGTAAATAGGAACATCATTCAAATAACGGCATTTCGAATCCTGGATGAAGAAATAGGGTGTTCATATTAGCTCATATGTATTTACTGACGGTGTAGTTGTTTATCTACGTAGCAAAACTATATATAGAACAACATCGCAGAACTGCATGAAGACAAGGTCCCATACGAACTTAAGATTGAGGTCATGCTTAAACAAAACATGTGGTATTTACTTGTACGGTACAGTGACGATATTATTGTTGTAGGAGCCCGTTGTCGGTTCGCCAGCATGGCGAACAGTCAAGGTCCGTGCATCTTCCCCTGCAGATGTAACAAGGGATGTAACACCGCCACTGGCGAGTGTCTCAACGACGGAACCTGTATAGACGGACCTCCGAGGGGACACCGCTGGCACGGCACAGCGTGCCAGACAGGTTGGTGACACGTTGAACAATCTATATCAGTCTACATCCAGGCACTGCGCAAAATAGAATATGTGCAGGATAAGTAAGACTTGAACTGCTCATTCATGTTTGTGTATTTAAAGTTCATGACTGACACTTTTCGTTTGAGTATTTGAGAGCAATGGTGGTTAGATTTGCATCATTATTAGCGGCATTTTCAAAATCACCCGTTTGATTCGTCAAGAAGAAATGTATTGTTGCCATTTTGCTTGTTCCTCATTTGTGTGATTAACGGTTTGTGATTTATTTGAAGGTATTTTATATGAAACTAATAAGTTATTTTATATTTCCGTTTTGCAAGCCGAACTACGTCTTTATCAGATGACATTCACACACTCGGGACTGTAGTAATAACGTTTGAATATTTCAGTCAGTCTACTTTGGTTATTTCCAGTTAAACCACTATTGTGATGAACTATGTTATAAAATTATATATGTCTAGGTTTTGACTGACACCGACACTCACGCCAATTTTGTGCTGCCACATAAAAACCTGCTCTTAGTTCATTTTCGACGAAACCAAATTTTGGGAAGACCATTTTCATATTGTCAACATTTTAGTAACAATGTAACCTGTCACGCATTTCATTTGCTTCGAACTTATTCAAAAGGAACCAACTACCTGTTGTTCCATGTGGCTGAAAGTATTTAGTTATTAGTCGAGTGCCTAGATGATGTCGAACATTATGTCCCTGCGACCATCGTTCATATGAGGTTCGACTGGCTATAGACAGTTATCCCGTTGTGCCCCTCGTTCCCGTATATATATCACTGCCTCGAGGCACGTTAGCAAACACACAATATCTGTGTGTGTCCGTTTTCAGGAAATGTCGCTTACATGAAGAAAGCAAGCCAGATTGGTGAAACTAGAAGTTTCAGTAGTGCCTACCCAGCCAGCAACGCACTCGATGGCAATACAGATGCAAATATAGGACATAGGAGCTGCGCACATCCCTACACGAGTAACAAAAACATGCTTGCATGGTGGAAGGTTGACCTGAACGACAGGTACCGACTATACAGCGTTATCATCTACAATAGGAACTGTTGTCGTAAGCGACTAGATGGATTCACACTAAGCGTTGGCAACATGCCGCAGAGCGATCAGCTCGTGCAGTGCGGAAACCACACATGCTGTGTGAACACTTCGGCGTCCGTAACAACGTCCTGTGAGGCAGTTGGTCGGTACCTGGAGTTCAAACGAACTACAGCAACATTTCAGCCATATGTAGCTAACTTCTGTGAGGTGGTTGTCATTGGTCACCTTTATATCGGTAAGTAAGACTCAATGTTTCATTTCATTCTTTCCTGTTTTATTGATGAAACGCAGGATTACAAAGCTACATTGATGTGTTTATCAGAGAAGTTATTTATTTAATCAAATTTAGTTTGAGGTACGGTTTATTGCCTTTTTATCAATAAAAATATATTATTAAAGTACACATCTTGTTGATATATGCGCACAAATGCATGTGCATACATAAAGGACATACACCAAGACACTCACATCACACAAAGAAACAAGCACACACATACTCAAACACACATTCATACACTCACAAACACACACACACACATACACACACACACACACACACACACACACACACACACACACACACACACACACACACACATACACACACACACACACACACACACACACACACATACACACACACACACACACACACACATACACACACACACACACACACACACACATACACACACACACCTACATACATAAATACATACGTAACGCACACGCGCGCGTATACATCCACATATGATGTGATCAAATGAATTCTACCGATCCTTCTCATATTCATACAAGGAAGTATTGCAGAAGTTCAATATACAAAATATTCACATTTGTTGTTTCACAGACTGCTCGCTTTGTCCTTCATCAAGCCGATGTAATGACGTCACCGGATGTGACGCCTGTGATGCAGGCAAGCAGCAGCCGGTCTGCAAGAAACGTACGTAGAACTCATACGCCGCATGAATTTAAGAACGTATTTTAGAATAATGTTACGATAGTTTACGTATTTCATTTAAATGTATACGACTATAATTTGTTATACTGCTGTTCATTTCATTATATCAGAAAGGTTCAGTGCATAGTGTATGGTATATACATAAAAATAATAATGCTATAAACATATTATGTTCGATATTATTTATTTGATTTCGATTCTTGGTCGTTTATTTCTGGAATGGTTAACGAAGAGATGGGAAGGCCTCCGAGTGAGGGTGAAGATAAAGTCCTAAGATGGGAGGGCGGAGTGAAGAGTGTTTTTGCGGTTACGAGGAAAGTGGACCACAAATATGGGAAAATGTGATCAATGGAGACTCGCTGTTGACTTAGCATTAAAACAAAAACAGCGAATCCCTGTAGTATCGACACTAGCGAGAGGTGGACGTCAAGAACAACGAGGGGAAACACATCAATTCGTATAACATTAAGCAATGTTGCTGAAGCATGTGATAATGTATTCTACAATGAATCTGAAACTGTAAAACCAGTACTTTCGAAAGCGCATGTCACATAGGGCCTATGACGTATTGCTAACGCGTAATCTCCTTTCGTCGCTGTCAATAATTTAAGCATAGCAATAGTTTTAATGTGTGCATTTATTTTACATAAACGTTTCTTATACAGAGTGTGATGACAAGATGTACGGTGTGAACTGTGAGACCCCCTGCGGACATTGCAGAGACAGTTCGCCTTGTGACGTCGTGAACGGACGCTGTAGCAACGGCTGCGAAGACTGGTACAGTCTGGATGATAACTGCGCAACATTTATTCGTAAGTCGCATGTTTTGTTGTCAAAACCGCGATGTAGGATTTTTTTTAAATAAAACATATTTTACTCTTTTAAAAATAGTAATACAGACAGTATGTTTGGTTAATATAAGCATTCATGTACATACATACAATTATTACATACGTATGCATATGTGTATGGCAATATATGGGTACTTGAACGAAAATAACCGTAAACGTTTCTTTGGCGATTCAACTATATATAATAATAGTTGAAAAGCCCTTTCATAATATACTTTGTGCAGTAACACTTCTTCTTTATAATGATTGTCTCTATTACTTTTATTTGAAAAGGAGCTTTTTCCAACAGCGATCCCTCGGTTTGAGACATCAGCGAGGCCGACGGTTAACGTCCTCAACAGTTCGGCCGTTGTAGTGAGTTGGTCCAACGCTACTAACATTCCGTCTGCTGTGGAGAACCATTATTACTACGTGGTGTGGCTGCAAGTCGACGGAGGGACAAGGGTGAAGGTCACGCAGATACAACATGACGTCCACAGGAATCGGCTTGAGTCTTACATCACTGGACTTGTGTACAATACACACTACTCCGTATCGGTTGAAACGTACCGGCAGCAAGACAAGACACACGAAGGAGGAACACACACGGACGACGCCATCTTCAAAACTGATTGCATCGGTATTATGACTGTTGTATGCTATGCACGATTCAGTGTAATTAACAATATAGTTATATTTGATTTGCTATGTAAGAGATAATGATAACATGTTTTAATGCTTACGTCTGGCGCGATGGTTATTTCCGTACCAGTAAAGAGCAGATCGACGGCTACTTAAATAGACGCAGGTGCATTTTATTAACGGAGATGTATCAAGTTATAAATAATAATCCTTTTGTCTACCTTAACATTTGGAATTGTTTTCTCAAAATCACGTAAATATTTCAAAGCCTGTCGTAATCAAATTCATTCAAACATCGCCATGGTTTCGTAAAGGCGAAAGCGAAGCTGGTGAATGTTGATGTTTGGTTGGGATCAAATATTAGAAATGAAAGGTTCTATAAAAACCAATCCTATTACAAATTTAATTAAGCTGACAACGAACCACGGTTGATTTGTATTCATCAAAGAAAACAACACCGAAAACTGCAGCTTCTCTTTCCAGCTCCAAGTCGTCCTGACATAAGAAATGTGGCGATGTCATCGCCTGACGGGGCGGCACGCGCAAGCTTCACAGTCAAGTGGAAGGTCGGTGACATTTAAACATAATAGTGTATATCCTCTTAGCTGGCAAATTGTACGTTTGAATAGGTAAACTGGACCCTGTCACATTATTGCATTAGTATAATTATGTAACAACTTGGTTGGTTAGTGTCCCGTAAAAAAGTGTCGTAAAGCATAGTCGTTCATCTCTCAATGTTTCAAATATACGAATGATGGTGAACCAAATCAGGTCGACTTTGCGCTATATAAATATCATTCTACGGCCTCGTCATATGATGTGAAAGATAGATTTTATACATGCATGCGTGTGACCATCGCATGGCAGCGGATATGTAACGGTGCAGACAGGAAAGCGAAGATCAAATATAAATTAACGTATTTCAGAGACATTTAGCTTAGTCACTACAGGTATATATTTTGGGAAATTATTGTTTCAGGAGATAAATGAAACCGGATGTGACGAAATAGTAGCTATTCGAGTGGGCTACAACACCTCACCTTCGCCGACAGATGGTTGGCTGTACACAGACGTGGAGAGAGTGAATCAAACGCAGCTGTCCGTAGACGTCCTGTCGTACGGCGTACGGAGTGTACGAGGTGGTCGTAACAGCGACCAACAACGAGAACATGAGTTCAACCAGCGATGTTGTCCTCGTCAGCCTCACGACGAGTAAGTGATTAATAATATATTGTAAGAAAGGACCTTTGTTTGTGCTTGTCTTAATGTGACCGTTCGTTTGACAGGCTAGTGGCTCTTTTTTGTGGTTGGCTTTCCGGTCACCTCGTTAATACAGCTACGTCGCAATTAAGATTACAGTGGTAACATGGCACATTTTAGGGCAGTCCTAAGATAATCATACATAAAATAAGTTTCTGCAATACGCAATCATTATATATATATATATATATATATATATATATATATATATATATATGTATATATATATATATCTATAGAGTTTACAAATTAACATATATTTGAGTTTTTATAATTACAATTGACACAACTATTATATTGCTGTATTCATTGGTTAATAATTAAGTACTATGTATATTATTATATATTTATTTATTCTGCTACTTTATATACATATATATGTATATATATTTTCTTGACTACATTGACATATGATATACACTACAACAATGCCATCTCTGTTTAATTTTAGTTTCTCTTGTAGTTCTGTACAACACTGATTTAGACAAACGTACTCATATGTTTTACTTGTACTTTTATTCTATTTATTTCTTAGGATGTTTTAATGTTGTCAACACTACCGAACACAGTTTGTACTTTGGATTTTAGTGTCTAAATAAAGTGTATTATTATTATTATTATTATTATATATGTATATATATATATATATATATATATATATATATATATATATATATATATATATAATACACTCATTGTTGTTTTCATCGTTATGCAGCTACTTCAACAACGACGACGACGACAACGACGACAACGACAACAACAATAACGACGACAACGACACCAACACCGACGACGACGGAAATAACACCACCCAGTGCGTCCAACAACGTGGCGCCGTCTACCGGAGGTCTTGGGACAGGCGGTGTGGTAGGAGTGGCGTTCGCTGGCATCGTTGTCATCGCAGGTGTCGTCATCGTCGTTGTCATCGTGCTCCTCGGGTAAACGTTTTTGATAATATAGTGTCTTCCTATCCCGGGGCGCACCCAGTGGGCGTAGTGTGGTGGGTAGCTAAAAACCACATTTTGCAACCCCTGAGACTCGCTATAGTGCACTATCGCGCTGCCGTCGCGTCGCGTCGCGTCGCGTCGCGTCGCGTCGCGTCGCGTCGCGTCGCGTCGCGTCGCGTCGCGTCGCGTCGCGTCGCGTCGCGTCGCGTCGCGTCGCGTCGCGTCGCGTCGCGTCGCGTCGCGTCGCGTCGCGTCGCGTCGCGTCGCGTCGCGTCGCGTCGCGTCGCGTCGCGTCGCGTCGCGTCGCGTCGCGTCGCGTCGCGTCGCGTCGCGTCGCGTCGCGTCGCGTCGCGTCGCGTCGCGTCGCGTCGCGTCGCGTCGCGTCGCGTCGCGTCGCGTCGCGTCGCGTCGCGTCGCGTCGCGTCGCGTCGCGTCGCGTCGCGTCGCGTCGCGTCGCGTCGCGTCGCGTCGCGTCGCGTCGCGTCGCGTCGCGTCGCGCCGCCGGACCGTGCGGACGATGGGTGGTGAGGAGTAATATTGTAAAGTTGTATCTGGAAGACATATAAACTTCTCGGCTTCGCCGCTGACCCAGCGCCACTGACGACACCGGAAGATGTGTGACATATTTCTTCTGTGGGGACACACAACGGGGCAATTTAAAGAACCCGTAAGATAGCGGACAGAGTGGAAAGGTCTAGGTGGTCCCTTGATCCGTTCTGGATATGCTATGCTGCATGACACAAGCGCGAATACAAAAACATGCGCAAACCCGTCATATGTCCCTCTCTCGATGATAAAAACAAACACACACACACACACACACACACACACACACACACACACACACACACACACACACACACACACACACACACACACACACACACACACACACACACACACACACACACACACACACACACACACACACACACACACACACACACACTCACACACACACACACACACACAGACACACACACACACATGCACTCACACATACGCACGCACATAAACACATGCCCGTACGCACACGGTCTGTGACCAACCCACCGTTTATATAAGCCTATTACCAAATAAATATTTGCATGTAAATATATGGCTCATACAATATTTTTGATTGCATATCTATAAGAACGGCACACGAACGCTGTATGTACTTCGGGACAAACTGTGTAAGGCAAATTTTGATGCGCAAACTCGATTTGTTTCAAAGCATCGATTGTATTCAAACTCCCAAGCATTCGTACATATGGAATCCTATGTTTAGTAGCGGCGTATAATCTGGTAATATTGTTTTACACTTCACCGTATTTTTTGTTTCTTCAACCGCTGTTAGTATTAATTGTGTTGCTAGTTGTTTTGTTATCCTTGCTGAGCGTAGATTTAACAAGTGATGTTGTTTAAATTAGACATTTTATTTGTTATATATTTGATAATCATTGTCATCTTGTTGATAATCATTGCTATGTGTTTCCGAGTTATTACTTTCTGTGACACATCACGTTTCAGGCGAAGGCGAAGAGATCACGACCAACAAAGTGCTACCGACAACATCGCTCTCGGCTTCACGAAAATTGACAAAGCTGGTAAGATAGGGGTTATCCTTTGTAAGAAATGATTTCATTGTAATTCAAACGTAGACATTGATGACATGAGGTACCACAATAACTAATCCGACAGAGGGCGCTCTAACGCAACTGGAATCTTTGTGCCGTCTTTTACGTATTCTTGACGTGTGTAATATGCGGAACGGTTTGCGGAACTCTTGCTTAAATCATCCTACAATCAACTGGTGAACTCGCGTGAATCCGAAGCCACACTCATAGCAAAATATGGATACAGTTTGACATGACCGTCAATGTGAAGGCATACTATATCGACTGGTGGCCCGACGTCAGGTGTGCTGGCTCGATCCCGGAAAGGATGTTTAAAATCACCTACAGCTCGCCGTATGCATAACACGAGACTGCTACTTCACACATAGTTAAAGGACAAAAAAAGACTACGGTTTCGCGTCATACACCTAATAGAGTTTATACAAAGTAACAATTTCCACATATACTCCATTTTTTAACGTCAGCGGTTTACTCAGAATGTGACTTTAAAGTCTCAAATTATAACCAAATCCACGATGGTCTAGACGCCGCCATAGGTGAAGGGTTAACTTGGCTTGGCCATTCAACGCGCGGCATTCTATGCCTCTGCTGAAGCCGGTCAGTTTCCTGCGACGTTGTTAAGGGTCAACAACGTCGAGTCTTCGACAGTTCGTTCAGTTGGCGTGACATCTAGCAGCTGCTTATAGACGTATATCTAAATCTGTGGTTAAATCTATGGTAAACTTTAGTAATTATGCCTTACTGTTCGGCATACGGTTGCAATAATAGTTGAAACAACCGGTAGTATTGAAGCAATGGATTCACATTGGTGATTTGCGGGCGTACTGTTTGGAGTCCAAGTACAGCTCACTTTGCTCGGTCCATTTTGAGGAGATATGCTTTGAAGTAGACATGTATCGTCAGTTGATGGGATGATTTCAGCGATAAAAATAATAGACAACTTTATATCAGCATGTTACGCGCGTTGCCGAGTTGCAGCCATTTCATGACAACAGCCAAACCCCATGCAGGGAATCTACGCGGAGAGCGCCTCACCGTCGTGACGTCATTCTTCGTCTAAGATGGGGTAGCTCATAGAATTTAGATGGCTGGGTGTTAAAAAAAAATTCTGGTAAATCGCTGGCGTAAAAAAATTGAGTATATGTGGAAATTGTTACTTTATATTAACTCTATTAGGTGTATGCCACGAAACAGTTAACTTTTTTTGTCCTTTAAATATTGATTCGTATAATATGTCCGTCAATATGAAATCATAATGTCTACATTAATGTAGATTTACAGTCGATTGGACGTCGCGGGACGTTCGATCGAATTCAATGCCAAGATGGCGTTGTTTTGGCTGTTCTGTCTATTGACCACACATACGGCATGCCTATACATACAAACTATCGCTGGCTACGCGCCTGCACGGTCGTATGTTTCACCAAATAGGGAAAGGGTGACATCATTGTTTTTGTCATGGCTTCTGTTGATGAAAGCTGTGCAACGACATCAACGTGGAAACTTGATGCAGTTTCATTTAACAAGTAATTACATGCACCCTTATTCAAACTATAGTATAATAACGTTACGTACACTCTTTACAATATTAATGACCTCACGCTGGTTTTACTGACACTATCAAATGTGTGTTATGTAACCAAAATAAAATAAAATAAAATAAAATTCATAATTTTTATAAGTAAACACACAGCAACATTCACCAAGTGACACACCAGCCTTGATTGCACGGCTGAATACGATACAAGAAAACTCGGGCCATTTCTACATAATCTCAGGTGGATACAGTATACAAGTTTGTTATTAAGATAGAGGGTCAGTGAGATGTAAGCTGTTCAGTCGTAATAAATCCGGTATCGGTATCTGCAAAAATGAAGGTTGACCGTGTAGCCGCGTCGCGTAGTGGGTGTGTTCGACCAAGTTATCACCAAGAACATGTGATCAGTGCACAACAAAATAACCGGGACCGCGCCTTTTCTACTGTAAATGTGCATTGATGTAGGCATAATGACGGACATGCTATACGACATCAATATTTAACTAAGTGTGAAGTAGCAGTCTCGTAAGAAGAATACGGCGAGCTGTCGATTATTTTAAACATCCCTTCCGGAATCGTTCTAGCACACCTGTCGCCATCAGACCAGTCGACATTCCATCGGTTCATCCGGCTGTAAATGTACATTAATGTACATATTATGCCTTCACATTGACGGACATGTTATATCCATATTTAGCTATGTGTGACGTTTCGTAGTCATGCGAGTTCAACAGCTAATTGAGGATGATTTAAACAAGCGTTCCGCAAAACAGGCAAACAAATTAGTCGCTAGAGGCGCTGAGAAGCAACTAGGGTCTAGTTGCATTTCAGCGCCTCTAGCGACTAACGTGGATTTGTGGAACCCCATTATATACGTGTGTAATAAAAGCAGAATTATAATGTGATATGTAGTGAGTGAGGTTCCGCTTTGTTAAATGGCATAACTGATTTCCACAATTAACTCATTCGTTCAAAATCATGGTGGACTGTTTGTATTCTTTATCCGGAACTCCTACGTGATGTGTTATATTTGATGTGTTGGCAGCCTACATGCTTCCTTCTATTTTCATTGTCAAAACCAACGTTATATATTCCTTCTTGAAAACAAAAATCCACCGACTTTGATAATGAGCGACTTTGCGACTGGTGTAGGAACCAGCAAAATACTATATATATAGCGATACAGTTGCATACATATTTTCTTTTGTTGTTATTCTTATTTTATTTCTTGTGCTATCAAACGTAGCACTACATTTTGCGTTGATTTGGATTATGTTAACTAGCACCACATCCCGTTATCCGGATATTATACACATATAAACAGATTTGGAAGATGATATGCGCGCACGCACACACGCACACAAACACACAAGCACAGGCAGACGCACGCTCAAACACACGCCTTTGGTCGATTACGATTAGATCGGTTGCTTTTTAAGCATAATTTCTGAAATGTTTATTATAAAGCACATATCTCACATAACACTCTGAATTACTTTCTGGTTTATGATTTCCGCAGTGCATTCACTACATGTGGATTATTATGATTATATTACAAAAGGATATTGTGTGTGCGTGCGCGTGAGCGTATGCGCGCATATGTGTATGTTCTGGAATGTATGTATATGTCATTATTGATAAGACATCGCGAGAACATCATTGAAAAGGAACTGAAATGCTTCATTTCTCTGATATTCAAACAGATCCCGAGGAGGAGAAAGTTGTCTTCAGTGGTGGGAAAAAAACAGACAAAGAAGAAGAAAATTCGACTTCAATTTACGCCAATGCTCAGGAGGTGGCAAGGCAGGAACAACATGGCATTGCAGTCAGTGATCTGGCCGTATACGTCAAGGAAAGGAGACGGAACAAGGGCTTCCAGAAAGAATTCGAGGTGATTTGGCGTAAACAATTATTATTCGTCGTTCAAAGCGACAACAGTAGTACCGCTGTTTTAAAATAAAAGTAAAATATATCGCTCATAGACATGCAAAAGACGCCTGGTTTATTTGCAGTCGTTCTAACAGTCGATAGTGTAGAATATTGAATTAATGAAACTATTGTATCACATCACAGGATATTCCTTTCGGCATCCAAGCCAAGTGTGAAGAAGGGAAGAAACCCGAGAACAAATCACGGAACCGATATGTTAACATCATGCCATGTGAGTAAGACGAATATTTGTTACACCACAAATGTCTGTTTACTGTAAACTTTGAAAAACAATTTTATTAGTTGTATAATACACACACACACACACACACACATATATATATATATATATATATATATATATATATATATATATATATATATATATATATATGTTATGTAATCATGTATCTGTATTTGTGAATTTAGCTCACCTTCGATCTTTACCTTTACTTTTGGGATATAAATATGATACTAACTTACGCGTACGTTATTAATAACATAACATAGGGCCAGCCAAATAAACCAGGAAATGTCTGTCGGTGTGTTGTAGACGACCATTCACGTGTCGTATTATCGAGAGAAGATACCCAAAGCGACTACATCAACGCCAATCACATTATGGTCAGTCCGGGGTATTTACGTTTGTAAACGATTGTACTGTACGTGTTAACTATGCCAATAATTATTCCGGGTACTTTCTGCTTTGTAGTCCTAGTTAGCCAGAACACGTATTTCCTGTTAACAATGTGTCCGAATTATACGTAACACTTATAATCGAATCCGTCAACACCTATGGTGTAGCCGAGATGCATAGCTACAGAACAGCTAGATATTGCTGCGTGTCATGGTCTATTGAAGTACACATTCTTGGAGATACATGTTGCTTTGCCTCACGCTATTACTAGCTAGGTTATTCATGGATACTCTTCAAACATTTGGTTTACAACAACACGTTTCATTCGCTACTCACGTTCATGGACATTGGTTTGATTTGTTTGTTACCAGATTATATTGCAATAAATCCGTATTTGTCGCTGATGGTTTATCAGATCACACTACTTGATTTGTGGTTGAAATTCGTGTCAGAACCGTCAAAACAATGTATTACATTCTGACCATTAAACAAAATTAACATTGACAATCTTCTTGACGATCTTGAAGATGCAGATCTGCTGATTAACCCAAAATGAAGTAAACTATGTGAACTATTAAATCAGTGTTGTGTTAACTAAGTACCCTTCTTGAAACATTTGTCCAAAACAAACAAAACAGTTAAAAACAAATGTATATATGTTTTAAAAACAAGTACATAGACACAGCCCGTGTGATATTTAGGGCTACAAGTAGACTAAACAGAGTGAACATTGTGTATGTGTGTATTTTGTGTATTTAGATATGTATAAACTGTAACTTATTTTATATTACAGGGATACAAGGATAAGAGGAATGCTTACATCGCCTGCCAAGGTAAAATACATTGTTGTGTAAAGAATTAAACTCACTATTTGCAGTGCGAACGCCATTTTACTGCAATGAGCTAGACAACACAAGCAGGATTTACATAATGATTGTGTTAAAAAATAAACATAAATGATACTTCATGTGTGAATTTGGATGATGTTGTTTTCTTCATGAACAGCTCCACACGATCGAAACATCGAGGACCTCTGTACTATGATTTGGCAAGAGAAGACGAACACGATCGTGATGTTGACAAACATCTATGAAATGGGCAAGGTACGATACGGAACACAAAGAGAACCTAATCGCCGCTAATGCCATGATGCATATATGATTTGCTGAAGTATCACCAACATACTTTAATCTGTAAGGACAAACACTTTCTCTTAGATATGAAACTGTACATATATCACGAGCACATGAGCTAGACATTGTATGTACTATCCATATCTCAAAACAGCCAAACAACTATATGGACTACCTAATTTAAACGGCTTGTCACAAAATCACATATAGTGTGAATATATTAGACACACATAATTATTCTGAATATATGTATGTATGCGTATGCGTATGCGTATGCGTATGCGTATGCGTATGCGTATGCGTATGCGTATGCGTATGCGTATGCGTATGCGTATGCGTATGCGTATGCGTATGCGTATGCGTATGCGTATGCGTATGCGTATGCGTATGCGTATGCGTATGCGTATGCGTATGCGTATGCGTATGCGTATGCGTATGCGTATGCGTATGCGTATGCGTATGCGTATGCGTATGCGTATGCGTATGCGTATGCGTATGCGTATGCGTATGCGTATGCGTATGCGTATGCGTATGCGTATGCGTATGCGTATGCGTATGCGTATGCGTATGCGTATGCGTATGCGTATGCGTATGCGTATGCGTATGCGTATGCGTATGCGTATGCGTATACATATATATATCTATATACATATACATATATATATATATGTATATATATATGTATATATATATGTATATATATATATATATATATATATATATATATATATATATATACATACATATATATATATATACATATTGTTGAGGTTGTGTGTATCTTCGCAGCAAAAGTGTAGCCAGTATTGGCCAGAAAAAGGAAAAACGTCGACCTGGGGCAGTTTCAAAATAGAGAGCATCAGTGAAGAGAAATTCGCCGATTACGTGATTCGGGAATTGTCACTAAAAAACGAAGTAAGTTGTTTCAAACAAGACGAGGTGTTAATTAATTGGACATAAATTACACAATATGTATAAATTAAATATGAAACGCATAACGTTTGTAAGGGCAACGTTTGTTTGAATATGCTAGTCATAAAACAAATGAATAAATCATATGTTGACATAACACAACAAAGATAATATATATCAATTATATTACATTCGTTTGCTCTGTTCTGAGATGCCCTTATGTTGTGACACAGGCTTTGAAAAAGATGAGACGTGTCTGCCAGTTTCACTTCACCGGTTGGCCTGACTTGGGAACTCCGGAGTTCGCCTACCCGCTCCTGGCCTTCCATCGCAAGGTGCACAGCTTCGACTCGGGGAGACGCGGACCTGTTGTCGTCCACTGCAGGTGAATCAGGAGGGCTGATCTTTGCAATGACGTCTTGGAAAATATACCTAGTTCTGGGCCAGTGACATATATATGGGGATATGGGTTTTAACTTTTAAAAATTAATTGTTTTAGGGTGCCTATTTGCTAGTATCCCATTGGCACCCTTGTACGATATCGGAAATATATCTATGCCCTAGATAACGTGTAACAGTTCGATATAACCAAGAAAATATGCAATCTTTCATGTTTTATACGTTATTTATTAATGATATGCTTTCTAAGCCACGTTACTATGTGCTTCTGGAAACACTAAACAAACAATAAAATCAACACACATACAAAACTTGTATCTTGATTACATTTAGCCGAAAATGTACATATACCCATCAAATTCGTGAGATCCAGATCAATATGGCAATATGGACAGCCACTGCTTTGAGACTTTACCACACAATTAACGTGTTCATGTGTTTTTGCAATACTATACGAATACATTTATTTTAATATGCAAACCAGAAATAGTATATATATATATATATATATATATATATATATATATATATATATATATATATATAGTGTCGTAGGTATTTTAAGTAACTATTACTATAAAGCCTACGGTTTACAGAAACTTTACATGATTTTCACAGCGCTGGCGTTGGACGGACGGGAACGTTCATCGCCATCGACATTCTCACCGAACAAGCCAAGGCAGAAGGCAAAGTCGACGTCTTTCAGTGCGTCAGTCTACTCAGGTCACAGAGGATGAACATGGTCCAGACGCTGGTGAGATGACGTTATCATAACGGCGTCAATTGTATCAATATATTTGCTAGGTTAAACAAATTTAAACTAACGTTTCGATGTAGTTGCATATTAATGACAACGGATCGGAAGAATATGCGAATACTTGAAGGATCTGATGAACAATATGACATCCCTCAAAGCAGGAGGTTACAGGCTACATCATCATAAGTTGCTTAAATAGCCTAAATAACTCCTTTTGGATTCAACTACAACGACATGTCGTGATTTATGAAATACAACAATACAACTGAGAAACTGTTGTTGTTTATATTATGTTTCTATTTATATTACAGGAACAGTACATCTATGTCCATCAGGCCCTGCTAGAGTTGAACGAGGTGGTCGTCATAACGTGTTCTGAGTTGAAACAGACGTTTGACGAATTATGCAAAAGCAGCAAACTCGCCGAACAGTTTGAGGTTTGATATGAAAATGCAGCAGTCCATCTAAATAGTTACGTAATTTATTTACACATGATAGATAAAGATATTTTGTTTGTTTTATAATATAATAAAACCCATTTGCACCTCATCTTCACTGAAAGAAAATATAACAAATATTACAGTTCCTAACAAATGTTGGACTGTTCACCAAAGATTAGTCTTGCATTCAGTTCTTTGTGTGTCCACATTTTGAATATAGAACCTATTGCACTACGAATCTCTTGAACAAGCGTTTCCTGTACTGATTTAATCAATACGTTACATGCGCATCACACCTTACGTGATAAATTAATTCGGCTAAAACAAATATGGAAATGAAACCGACGAAAGCGAACAACTCGTTGTGTTGCGTTTCAAACAATATTTCTGAAAGTCTTACCAGCGACAGTAAACATGCTTTCCATTGCGATTAAATAAGTTGGGCATGTCAGAGTGTACCGGAATAAATGTAATATATATGTTTCAATGTGATAAACTTAAATACGGTTTCGATTATGTTTGTGTTTCCCTTTGCAGCGACTCAACGCACTGAAGCCAGTTCGCAAGAATGTGAAATGCGCCGCTCTCGAACCAAAGAACGTCACAAAGAATCGCGCCATTGAGATCATTCCTGGTAAATGTGATGCTTCCTTAATTACTATAGTTATAAAGCGTATATTTTCAGCAACACGTAACACATTTTATGGTCGCCATTATGTGCAATATTATATGCAATTTGTTGTGATTCGACGTGATAAGGATGTGTGTGTGTGTGTGTGTGTGTGTGTGTGTGTGTGTGTGTGTGTGTGTGTGTGTGTGTGTTAGCAAGAGAGATAGCGAGAGAGAGAGTGATTTTAAAACCATACCAATAACTGTTCATGTAAGGAATGACAGGAGTATTGTGAAAGAAGCAGAAATAGAACCATGAAATAAATGAAACAATTCCAAGAACAGCCAACACTGACACCAAGACGTCGAGCAAAATTAGCATTTAGTGAAAATATTAAAGGGCAAGTTTGAAAAGTAAACGTTCGATGGAGAGGGAAGATGTTTGCAGAGAATCAAGAAATCTAGTTGTCCATAGCCGCCTAACGAACGATTACAATACAATTGTTAGAGACCACTTAAGACAGAGGACAATGTAGGGCGATTATCACAAACATTTGCAGCAAGTGTGACAACTAGGTCAAGGTCAATAGATTAAAAGCGATTACGATAGAAGTGATACAAAATTGATTGAGTATCAAAATATTGATAAATAATAATTGTGTTGTTACAGTTAAGGAAGACAGAACGACTATTAGCATATATGTGAAGTAACATAGATGTATGAACTGTGTCAATTATATATTGGGAAGAGTTGATTCTCATAACGGAAATTAATAGAAAAAATGATCCAGTGACTATGTGAGTACGTGAGTAGCGTGAGTATGTTTAAGATCAAATTCAACATGTTCCTCAGAAAGGCGGAATATACATAGATTAATAAATTGTTGCAATCTCGATAAGCCGAAGGCTTCCTTGTTGACTTGCCATTTTGAGGTAATACTGTTGATAGAAATCTTGTTAAACCTGCTTCTTATAATTGGCTCTCACCATTCTTTATTGCATCACGCTAATTTGGTTACGCAGAACTATATATAATGACTTGCTAAACATTCAATGTGTCATCGAAATTATCGCGATTGTATTCAGATGATCGGCATCGTCCACATCTCAGTTCCCCGTGGGCGGAAGGCAACGACTACATAAACGCCGTCTTTGTGCACGTAAGTACCGATGTCGATGCGGTTGGGTGGAATATAGTCAACAGTGAACAACTCCTGAACGAACTGAACCACACACTATAAATGTGAACAGCAAAACACCTAGTTCTCTTTGTCTGTATTGTCAACTTTTACGTTTTCCACCCATTATCGGACGAATCCCTCCTCGTGACACATATGCTCTTTATTGTCCAAACAACCTGTGTTATCAACTATGTCTTAGCTAATGATTTATGTAACTGCGAATAATAGCGGTTTCAAGTATTCACGTACACTTACCTTTGCAGGGCTACAAGGAGCGCAACGCCTACATCATCACCCAGTCTCCTTTGGCGGCGACAGTCGTCGACTTGTGGAGACTCTTGAACGACCACGAGTGTCGCACCGTCGTGATGCTTGACCACAGTGCCGTCACTGATGACGTACGTACATTATTTTTTCATTATTAAGTTGCTTTTTTTAATAGAAATGTGTCAGAATATGTCATTGTCGCCGATGGAAGGTGTTGACAGTTGCTTTATGCGTTTAGAGCATGTTTGTATATATTTTGTCACAGTATATATGAACGGAAATAGTGAGTAAATTAAATGGTCATGTTGCTTGAACGGCAGCATTTTGTTTCTGGAAAAAAAGTGACTATATATAAGGTTTTCTAAAAACGAAAGATAACATTACCCAAATACTATGAATAGCTCCGCTGTAAACTGTAATCTAGTGAACGAGTTGCTGATAATAACACGTGTTACGATGATATATTTTACCCAGGAATGCGCCAGTTACTGTCCAAGTCAGACGGCCATAAAGTGCAAATATGGCCCGTTCGAAGTTGAACTTGTAGATACGGTCAGCACCGAGAATGCCAACGTGACAGTGCGAGAACTCAAATACAGGAAGTCTAATCGGGTAAGTTACGATTCAAATACATCATATCATGTCGTCAAATGTCATGACTAAGCTTGTGATCCTAAACTGGGCGCATATTGTTTGACCCAGGCAATTATAATATATACTTTACTGACTTCAGTTGAACTGAGGCAGATATCGCACACAGTTGCGCAAATTAATCTACGAAGGCTAGTGGTAGACGTGAACCTAGTCGCTATGCAATGAACAGTAATGATGTTTTCAGAAATATAAACGTTGAGTCTATCAAATAATGTTTACTGGACAAACAATTCGCAAACATCAGTAAATTCTAAGCTGCGATCTGAAGCTATTACCGTGCAATTTGTGCAATATGTGCAAAATAGACTACTTACAGATATTCTTATAAAGTAACATTGCGTATATTTCAAACAGAGGTTTCGAAACACCTCTTGTAGTTGTACGCCTTCCGTCGTAACAGCTAATCTGTAAACGACAGATGCCACAACATCCAGGGGCCGGTTTTATAGAGCTCGCTTATGACGTCGTAGAGGGCGATAACTCCTCGAAAGCGTAAAACTTTGTAAAGTTACGCTAGTTGCGTTTGAAGAGTTTGCTACATAAGTGTACTTTAGGTGCGCCATGTATATGTAGGCTTTACTCTAGTTGACATATTTACGTGATGCACCACAAAGACAGGAATTCTCCACCGCGACCTAACTAGGTCAATTCTACGTCGATGTGTTTGTGCGAATGCTAAATTAGTCTCATGAAACTGGCCGTAAGCTACACTGAATAGTCGCTGTTAGCTACGATCAGTAGACCGCATAATTGCTTGCAAAGGTACGCGGATTTATATAACCCGCCCGCGTATACGTGTGAAATAAATAAAAACAATATTTTCGCTATTACAATTAGCTTGGGCAAAGTGTCGAATTAATTTCAATAATTATTCATGATGTAAAAAGTCATATTTTTGAATAGATACACAAGTGCCTTAGACATTCTACATGATAACATGTAACCTTGTCTTTATTTCTGCCGTCAGTCTGGAGACAGCGGAACTGTCGTCAAACAGTTCCAGCTGAACAACTCGTGGAGTCGCGACTCGCCACTGCCCAGCAACGCGACTGTCCTTCTGGACTTGTTGGACGCCGTCGAGAAGTGGCAGCAACAGAACGGAAACGGCCCGATCGTCATCCACTGCACGTGAGTTGCTCTGGCAGAAATGTCAACGCCATTTTAAACAAAAGCAATTATTTGTGCTTTTGATGTATTTATAGTTATACATTTGTATCGAGAATAATTACTATAAAATATGCAATCAGAACATCAGTGTTTTAAAATGGTATGATTTATAAATATAATGTTTGGAAAGAAAAAACGTGTCATCAAATATATGGTTTGTGCTATGTTCGAAATGGTGTTCCTTCCAGTAGTAAAAGCGGACACCTAACGAACGCCTCTGCCATTTGAGCTATGGCTGCCCCCATGATTCCAGTACCGGATTTAATGTTACGTTAAATTTACACGTCCTGTTTCATATTTCTAACATACGTCTTAGTGAGTGTGTATAAGGTATGCGTCCTGGTCTGGAATGCATATCGAAATTTACAATTAGTTCAATTAGTCTCAAAATAAACCGAACGCAGCGGCGCACCAGAAGTTCAGCGAGACATCTGCGAAAAGTATCGGCTTCACTTTCTCGACTAAGTGTCATTCATGTGGAACCGTTAGATAATTGTTTGTTCCCTTTGACGGTTAGTGCTAGTATTATATCGGAGTGTCGCATATCAGTAGATTTTGACGCTCGCTTCCATCCGAAATATATTCTTGTAAACATGCTCTGATTGCATAGATAGTTTCCGCATAATGCCTATATGTGTCATCTCTGACGCCACAATACCACGTGACGGTTTACTTAATTATATTTCCTCGAGAATCTCTATGCAGACAGGTCTAGAATCGAATTAATGCAACACCTTTTTATTCTGTATTTGTTTATTTGTGAATATTGTCAAATGTTAAATTCAATGTTGATATTTGCGTACACATGGACAACTATTCTAGCAAATGCGTTGTTTTTTATTTCCTTTAAAGTGAAGCCTTTAAAGTGAAGCCGATACCAGTTTTCCATGGCGACTTGTAGTCGAACATGGCATCATATTATGATGCGGTTGGCGTTGTACACCTAATATAAATCATGTTATATAATACAAAAGTGTTTATCGTATTACAAAATTATCATACACAACCAAATACACAACCACGAGTAAAACAAATTGATGAACATGACATTTTATATCAACATCACGTGACATGTTGTTTACCAGGGACGGAGCGAGTCGCAGTGGCCTGGTGTGTGCCGCCAGCTATCTGCTGGAGCACATGAAGGTGGAGCAAGAGGTGGACGTCTTCCACGCTGTCCAACACATCCGCACGACCCGGCCACAACTCATAACACACCTAGTAAGTGACCGTCACTAGATCGTTCTGTCCAACACATCCGCACGACCCGGCCACAACTCATAACACACCTAGTAAGTGACCGTCACTAGATCGTTCTGTCCAACACATCCGCACGACCCGGCCACAACTCATAACACACCTAGTAAGTGGCCGTCATTAGATCGTTCTGTCCAACACATCCGCATAATCCGGTCAAAGCTAATAACAAATTTGTTAAGTGGCCGTCACTAAATCGTTATGTCCAACACATCCTCACCGTCTGACCACTATGGATCACCACCTTTATGTAGATGATACTCAGGTTTACATCTCATTGGCTACGTCGAATGCAAGTCACTTCTTAAGCCACCTAAATGATTGCATCCAATATATTTTCTTCAGGATGACTGACTGACAGCAAATTAAGGTTAAACGCAGACAAAACTGAGTTCCTTATAAATAGTATTCTAGTCCAGCGCAGCCAATTAGATGGCGTTTTTCCAACATGTTTCCGAGGATATTGGCGTATTAGAAATCGCTTACTTATAATAATAATAATTATTATTATTATTACAGGCGCAGTACCGGTTCCTGCACGAGATGGCGCTGGCGTACATGTCTCAGTTTGACACGTACGCCAACTTCCAGTAAACCAGCCATGTATCCTGTCAGCGGTGTTCCTTGACACGCGATCTTCTTTCCAACACATCCGTACCAGTCAATCGTGCAGTGTTGGGAGTGTGCATTGTTCCCTGGCGGACTATGTTTAGGAAACACAGCGCCAGCTGGCGGAAGATGGTGACAATTTTGTAAACGGAATACTTCATTGCGTCAGTGCACGACCATGCACTCAACCATTGGTATAACTGAATTTGTTAAAATCGTTCTTGCTGTGATAGTGTTTGTTGTAGAACGTGAATATATTTTATATTTTGAACAGTATTGTTTTTGAGATAATATATTTTGCTGCAAGCACGTTACGTCAACTTTTACAAAAATCACCATCTTACGTTGTAATCACATTCATGCTTACATAATGTGCGTTATACTAATAATAATCTTAGCTTTGTACGATTTCATGTACTGCAATCGGAAAATATATGTTACGAAATAAATGTCTACTTGTTAGCATAGCTATAAAAAAAGCTCACGAGTAAAATTTATTTATTATGACAGTAATAATATTAACAACAACAAGAAATCAATGACAGCAAAACATACCTTTTTGCCGGGGACTTGCTAACCCCAGTGTCGCTGGACAAATTGCACCGCCGCCTTTTTGGTTTTAGGGTTCTCAAGAGTGACCAGTGTCGAGTAATTGTCGGAACCTTCCTATGTTTTCCTATATTCCGCTGGCCAGTGTCGAGTAATTGCCGTAACGTTCCAAATGTTCCTATATTCCGATGGTCTATATCAAATATTGCGAGACGAACACTCATAATATAGGGCTATGCCAAACGTTGCATGAATTTTTAATAATGTCACACAACATTTCAAATTCATGCGATATTTGATGGCAGTGTTAGTTTGGTTTGCATCTGATATTGGTAAGCCGTCGTCTGTTTGGCCAAAATGTCTCAGATCTGCACAATAGAAAGCTCGGTGCCATTATCGATTAACTCCAAATGATTAGATTTTGATATAAAATGAAATATTATCTAGCCAAAATACCTTCCATATAACTCAAATATCCTACATATAGCCCATTTGCATCCTTCACTGGAAAACCAAGACCACAGTTTCAACGTGTGACATGGACATAAATGGAAAACTCTCTCAAATCGCTAATGAATGGCTGCGTGACTGGGTCTGACGGGGTAAACATCTCGCACCCCACCAACACAGTGCGTGATTCTCCACTCGAGACCCAGCTTGGTTCTTTATCCAACTTCAGAAGTAGGCCCTATTGTACTTCGCCGTAACCGCTAATCGTATCCACAGTGGTTTTCCGCCTCACCAAAAACAACATACTTATTCCATTGAACGTAGTGATATTTCAGTTTCTTGGCTAATCATATTGAGTATATGTATCTTTCAAGAATCGGTTCGTTTTGTCTCCGTATAACTTCAGAAGCATCTCACGCGGCCGTTTTCGGCAGTCCAAATTTACGATTGTGTCACATGATTCACATCCAGACGGAAGACGTTCCCTGCCGACGTTTTTGTTTAGTGACGGCTGCCGCTGTAGATGCTAATCGCCAAATAAACACCTACACCGAGAAGCCTTTGTGACTTAAACAGTAAACGCAAAGGGTATCAAGAATGCAGAAGTCAATGTTCGGCTTCGTGCTACGCATGCCCGAAGATTACAAAGTCACAATATAAATGCAACTACGAGACAATGATTGTAACATGTTAATTATAGTTACGTATATATTCATCATCATTATGGCCATATGAACCTCTCACCAAGATGTTATTGGAATTACATATTTTGAGTCAAATATTGAACTTATGCCTGCCATATATTTACTATCCCAGTGGCTTTACTTGACGACCGGTCAATCAACAAAAGCATCATAACATATCAAATGCCACGGAGACATATATATTTATAATAGGAGCACGTATAATCAAATAAGCGAATATTGTAAATCTATCTTTATAACAGTTAAGTGTTGTAGTTTAAGTTATACATCAGAATCCACATTTAAGTGTATTATTATATTCATTGGCGCACCTAGTATCCGATATTTGACTACTTAATGTGTTGTATGATCACACTGCTATTAATGGTAGTAGTATATGAAGTTATACGACTCTATCAACTATCATCCTCTGTGAATATCCAGGCATTATTTTATATTATATTGATTCTCCTTTTATACCACTTCTTTTCGGTTTCGGGTTTGTCTACCTGCCAGTGTCGTTCACGAGGATACATACAACAATAGGTGCGTTTGATGACCGTCTATACCAGTGACATTCCACCGCTGCACTCGGCTGTGTTTCATGCCCCGGTAATTTTACATAAACTCATAACTGGACAAAGCAGGGTCATCGGCCGATATCTGTTTATACATTCATGCCCCGCAAGTCGTCACGGGTGAGTGCGTCAACCAAGCAGACCAGGCGAGAGTAAGGTTGTGTTAGCCGCGCCTTCTACACATCGGTGGGAGCAGTAATGTCAACGTGTCTCGGTCGTACGACAGGGGGTTCTATGGCGGGACGTGTTGGACCGACGTGTCCCCGCACGGCGCTGGTCGCACTGGTCACTTTGCTGGTTGTTCTGACCGATCACGGTACATCAGGTAGGTCGTAACGCTTATGGCGAACAACAGGGCTCAAGCCGTCCGTTAAATGTCACGACTTATTTATTTTCTCCACTACTTCCTGTTTCTCCGATCCAGTTCAAAGACGGTCACTGTATGTAGGCCTATTGTGAATCACGCCATGATTATATAGCTGCTCCACAGAACAGCCGTATATTATCGTGTTGTGTCAAAAGGGAACATTGATTAGACACTGAAACCACATCCATTATGTCTATTACTGGCACGTGCACTTTGTATAGGGGTCAAAGGAGAACGAAATATATAATTTATGATGATATACATCATAAACATGAATTGAGTGTGGATGTTTGTCCGTGCGTGCTTGCATTATAATTGAATTTAAACACAAACTATATTGATTACAGAAGGTGCCGTTGAACCTCGCTTTACGGTCACCTCCATGATACAGCCATCTTAGGATAGTCCCAAATTATTTTCAAAAGAGAAAAGTGAAGTATATCAATCCCGGTAATGAGGCCACCTCGCTATTCAGATCCTGTCGCCAAATCCCGAGAGTGGTATTTATGTTGTGATGTCACTCATTAGGCTGAATGTATTAAGTATATGATATATATATATATATATATATATATATATATATATATATATATATCTTGCTTCAGCTCGTCTCATCTTATCTAGTGTCATATGACTTATGTAATGTGACATAACCGAATATACCGCTTCCAACGGCCTTCTTCAGCAAACTGAGTCACGCGTTATGGCAGGAGTGACAGGAGTACCTGACCGACATTTATGTTCACTGAAGGCTACCCTCTGTGGATATTAATTGCCTGTTTTATGTTTTCTCCAACACCAGTTTGATATATATATATATATATATATATATATATATATATATTTGTGTGTGTGTATCACTGTATGATATTTGACATCTATCGTTGAATATTTACAACATATCTATGACGGTGAACCACCTATCACCGCTGTTGATCGCCTTGTGGTACACTGGTGTATCATAGGACCAATGGTGGTGCCTGTGGTGTTTTCTTTTATCCTCCTTGGTTGTGTGATGTTAAACATCCGTGTTTGGTCTCCGTATTTTCTTGATATGATCCATATATGCAACATATACAGACCAGTCAACAACATTTCGTGAGAGGTAAAGACAGACGCACGATGTGAATAACCAAGAAACCAGATCGTCTATCCATTCGAAGAGTCATCGAGTCGGTGATACAATATAGGTTATTCATATTAGCAGGGTCACAGACAGCCCACTACTTAAGTGTTGTGTGGTCGACTCCTGCTGAATGATTACAATCAGTGAAACCGACCGCCTCCACTCCACTGACTAGCCTTCTGATTCAATTGGTTGATTATAATGACTGGTCGTCACACATCGTTGAATTTGCATAGAGTCGTACCTATGGTATGCGCAAATGTTGGTATGAACAACTGTTTAAGTTTGTATACAAGTATATATGCAATTAAATAAATACTAAGGTGTATGTAACATGACCAATAATTGCAATTTTATTTTACAACCTATCAAGAACTTATCCTTTGCAGGTTATTTATACGACAGTTATTTTTAATCGTAATACTTGTATTGGTTAACTACCTATCCTAAGCCATAGTTTATCTATATGGCAAACACCGTCGCTTTACAAACAAAATAATATTGTATATACATATACAACAAATGTATCGGGCAACATGTCGTTGTGTGTATGCCGTTGACCTGTGTGGGCGGAAGGGTCAACCAGTCTACACCAGCACGCTCTTACTCTTTGTGACAGCAGGTGTGTTTTGTGCACTTCAACTAACTCCTATCAGTCGTAACGGTAGGTCGCATATGATCGTGACATAAATAGTCTAATTATAGGCAAGTTTATGTGTGTGTGTGTGTGTGTGTGTGTGTGTGTGTGTGTGTGTGTGTGTGTGTGTGTTGTATGTATGTATGTATGTATGTATGTATGTATGTATATATATGTATGTATGTATGTATGTATGTATGTATGTATGTATGTATGTATGTATGTATGTATGTATGTATGTATGTATTCATGTCTGTGTGTATGTGTTTATGTTTGTGTGTATGTGTTTATGTTTGTGTTTGTGTTTGTGTTTGTGTTTGTGTTTGTGTTTGTGTTTGTGTTTGTGTTTGTGTTTGTGTTTGTGTTTGTGTTTGTGTTTGTGTTTGTGTTTGTGTTTGTGTTTGTATGTATGTGCGTATGTGTGTACGTGTATATGTGAGCATTTGTGTATGTGAATATGTGTGTACACATATGTATACGTATACGAGTATGTATATGTGTGTATGTGTGCAACAAGTTTGACATATCCAGGTTTTCCTAGATAAGGTCACACATCGCAGTGGTTATAACAAAACGCTTCACGACATGTACCGATCTGGCATTCAGCACACGGTACAGATGTCATGTCTGAGTCATTGTCAAGACGAATTAGATGACATGAGTAGATGTCGCAGCATTATGTCCCAACCGCCCGAGCCTGGGATAGGAATGTCACAGGTTACCAGCGATGTCTTCAGACAGTTTTTGCGCATGATTCGGCCGCCAGTGTTTCTTATGCCAGATGCCAGCTCGGAGAAGCAGGTCATCTTTGATAGTCGCGAATTCGATTCACGTCATTCGTATCACGTGACCAACCTATCGAAGAGGAGGTTTCATGATGAGTGACTTGAAGCCGGAAGTTTTGGAATTTTGGAACACTTCAGTGTTGGGATCCGGATTTTCCAAGATATGCCTATGGTCTTTCGGACTGACATAGCCAGGATGGTAGTAGAGACAAGTTCCCATTGACTCTAAAGTATCCGAGGTACTCCTACCCTACTCGTGGCGAACCTGGTCTAGCTGATAGGGGAAGCGAAATGCGGACTTCTGACGCTTTTCGGAGTGATCGAAGGCAGGCGGGTGGGGTGGCGAGTGTTAACAAGTACTGTGTTGAGTTATGCTTTGATCTCCCGGTCCTACAGTCCCTGCGGGACACCGATTGTTCAAGTGTCCAACGTGGATGTCAACTGCCAGGTTAATTCAGTTGACGTTCCACTGTTTGAATGTTATCATGCTTTAGCTGCGCCGTGATCTTGTTATCGTCACGCATTGATAACCAAATGCAATGCCGTGACACTGGTGCAGTTCACTGTTTAGCGGAGTCGCTTAGGGAATGATCGTGATACGCTGGGCCAAAACATCAAATTTGGCACAGTTGTACCTTAGGACCATATAATACTTTTAAAGTTTAAAGGTCAAGGTCAGGTGAAGCTCAAAGATCAGTAATTATATACTCATATTGTCCAATATATCGAGAGTTTAATGATATTTAAAAATGTTTTCAAGAGCTCCTTTATTTATGGATCCACATCTTTTCATGAGATGATTATCTAATTTGCATAAATTCAAAATATGTAAATATGGTTACTCTTTATTAGAGCCATTTTCACAAAAGGTCCAAAACAAGTATTTTGCACACAGATATACTAAAGACATATACAACTTTTGAGATGGGGCTGCCCGGATATAAAGGTCAAGGTCAGATGACGGTCAAATAATAAAATATTTCATAATTCCAATTTTATCATCTACTTACACTATAACAATGTTTGTATTCCCGATGGTTACAGGAGACGTTTATGGCTGCAAACCCTATTTTATATTTTGTACCTTATACAATTTACAATATACTATATATATATATAACAATAGCTGCCAATATGCTCAAAACTGATTATTATAATTCCAATGTGCACGCGTAGCTGCACGCGTATACTATAACATTGGGTACAGATATGTAGGGTACATCTACGGTAATAGAGGCAGTCACATTTACTCAGTTAATTAACTCATACCTCCAACGCTAACCAATTCCTCACATGTCGCTACAATGTACTTCTTGTTAACTCACACACTGTCCACGGCACATACAAAGTGCTGTGCATGTGAGCCCGGCGGTCTTGCATCTGCATTTCTTCGCACTAGTGGGTTCAGCCTTGCAATCATACCTGATCAGTTCTCTACAACCTACAGCAGCAGCAGGTAGAGTTGTCCAGACTGGACGCCATCCGGATTCTTCTCATGACCATCCAAAGCACTCAAGGTTGGCTGCAGCTGCGATAGGCTTCAAGCTATTTCTCCAGATACTGGCTTCTTGCCGAAGATCGTTCACCTTGTCATAATATGTCGTGCTGTCGTACATGATACATGTAAATCGCCAAATCAGTCTAAATGTTGCAGATGTAAATTCAAAAGGAACAAATCTATCAAGAGACGCACTGGTGAACCCAGCAGTGGCTGCCGGATATGTTTTCCATGCTTTACACGCAACTTCTTGCCTTTACCGCTGAACTGAAATGTTGCACCAGAACCCGCGAAGGGGTGAACAAGGGCAAAGCACGAGCTTTTTCCTTCCCAAGTTCTTGGCACATTGAGTAGCGGAAGTGCGTCGCTGTGCCAAAGCCGACCCATAACTGCTTTCCTGGATGGTGCTAGGCAAGATCGTGAAAGATTCCCACTAAAATGACAACCACATCTGTGTCTACGGTTCAGACGAGAATAGTAGCTGCCCCCCCCCCCCCATTCAGCGCATCATCTACATGTAGACAACAGTTCTTCCTTGTTTTTGGCATATTGTAAGAAACCCGCAAAAACATTGGCAACACTTTTCTGCGTGTGCCTTTCGCTCGTTCTTCTCGGGTTGTGGCTTTCGAGCTGTCAGGTTGGTGTCCCAGACGATGTCAAACCTAGAACAGCCCTGTAGTTGTCTATCAGTCCAGGAAATGAAGATAGTGTCACTGTATTCACCGAACGTTTCTGTGTTGTAGAGTGGCAGGGGTGCACTATCGTAGCAACATCGAACAGTTTTGCATCAACATAAGAGGGTGTTTAATGCAGGACATTTGGTTCATTGCAATGCAACAGCTCATGTTTGGTGCGCTCGTGACTTGAAGTTTCCCATGCAGTGACAATGCTGGTGGCCACGGATGGTCTTCATGTGCAAAAAACTCATCCAGTTTTAATGTACGAACTTGTGCAGCAATGAACAGCTGGCTGAAGAGATTGCAGTTTATCTTCATTTATTGAAGCTGTTATTTTGCCTTCGAATTTGTCGTAGTGAAGTGAATAGGGGCAGCTGTTTTTTTAATGGCCTTGGGGATAGAGATCTTCCTTTCAGTAAGCACAGCGTTGACCTATTTTGAATACAGCTAATTCCTAGAGCCTACAAATGTTTGTTTAAACATAAAAGTACCTTTCTTATGGGGTTAGTGCAAGCTTGAAAAGGCAAATTCCCGATAAACACTGAACCCACTTATATGAAGGAATGCAGATGCAAGACCACCGGGCTCAGATGCACAGCATTTGGGCATTGTGACAGTTAAGAACAGGCTCATTGTAGCGGCATATGAGGAATTGGTTAGCAATGCAGGTTAGCAAACTACACACACACTCTCCCTCTCACACACATACACACACACGTATATATATAGATATGTATATAGATATGTATGTGTGCATGCATACATACATGTAGGAAAAAGACCTTTTAGTAAGGCAAAACATATTCAAAACACGCCAGTGCATAACAATAGGTAGATCAGACACAATTGATTCACGATTTAACAAAATTTCACAAGATTTGAAGAGTTAACCAAATTTAACAATAGTTAACAAGATTTTCACCTAGAAAAGGAACTCTAGATGGACAGTGGACAAGGAAGCTCGTTTGCTTATCCAGAGTCCTACCAATTTATATATGTGAAACCTGCCCTTCTGAGGAATATGTTATTTTCAAACATTAATAATGCTATTACCCCCCACATAATCAGCAGATAATCTGTTTTATTTAGTTATTGTTCTTCGTGAAAATTAGAACTTTCTAATGCCTAGTCTACATTGATCCTTGGGTAATGTAATGCAACTTTATGTTTTCTATTCCTTCTTTAACCGAGAGAAAATATGTAATCAATATTTTCGTAACCAATCAATTTATAAACACTTTTATTTATCAGATATCCTCTCAATATCCTTGTCTCTAATGTTGTTAAACCACATTCTCTGTGTCCTTCTTGCGACATGGCATCCATGCTTGTATACAATATTCTAAACGAGGCCAAAGTATTGCTTTTACAGCAGTATGATTTGTTATTTTTCCTTATACGTTATATTATGTCTGAATAATCCACACATTTGGTTTCCCTTTGATGCTGTAATTCCGCATTGCTCTGAAACTTTCAGATCAGCACGAAAAGCATGAACGGAATAACACAGAAAGAGGCCATTGGATTAAGGCAGCGAATGAACACAGAAAGAGGCTAATGGACATTATAGTGCATCGGAGGAAACGCATAGAACGACCATAACGGCCTCGTTTTATCGTATTGATATAATGAATGTAGATTGCACTCAGGTTATGCGGCTTAGTTGGATTTTGGCAAAAACGTTTCACATGTATGGGCAGTTGAATGCTACATGTGAGATCTTATCAGCATTCCTTCTATACACTAGGAAACAAGTGTGGTTAACAGGTGGTTACAGGCAGTAGCTTGGAGGACTTTATACCTTGGCGATTTTGTCATCGGCATAGCACAACAGTATTTAAAATGAAATGTGGTCACATCTTGGCTGCTCGTTACCAGACAGGGATCATATGCGACATTTTCAAACAAATCTTTATCGTTTCGCGATAAATCGGGAAGTCGGGTTGTTGGTCACCCAGCCCTTTCGCGAAAGTGTTATCGATGTTGTATCAGAAAAATATCGATACGAACACACCAGCCTATAAGAAAACGAATTCGAACGTGCACTAAAGTCAGCGGTGATGAAGTCGACCATCTGCCCCAGTATCGGTCGCACAGTGGGACTGACCGGCAGATGGACAGACGGACGGACGTGTAGTCGTAGAGATGTTCCGGCGACAGAATGAAACGTATCACTGCCGTACACCTACAGGCTCGGGAACAACGTTTATGTTTTCGTGGCATTAGGATTGTGAAGCCCTATTCTAGACCGAATGTCATACATGACATTGCCTATCGATTGCTTGCACCAACGTTATTGTAACTAACTTAAAATTGAAAGAGGTTATATCATAGAACCACGTTATTCGAGAAAGGTAGCTAGACTTCTGTTCCAGTAAATAAAAGACT
>OZ024863.1:4839218-4849218 GCA_964017155.1 Oasisia sp. SBJ-2009
ACAGTTCGGCCGTTGTAGTGAGTTGGTCCAAAGCTACTAACATTCCATCTGCTCTGGAGGACCATTATTACTACGTGGTGTGGCTGCAAGTCGACGGAGGGACAAGGGTGAAGGTCACGCAGATTCAACATGACGTTCACACCAATCGGTTTGAGTCTTACATCACTGGACTTGTGTACAATACACACTACTCCGTATCGGTGGAAGCGTACCGGCAGCAAGACGAGGAACACGAAGGAGGAACTCACACGGACGACGCCTTCTTCAAAACTGATTGCATCGGTATTGTGACTGTTGTATCCTATGCACGATTCAGTGTAATTAACAAAATAGCTATATTTGATTTATTTTGTAATAGATAGTGATAACACGTTTTAATGCTTATGCCCGCGCGAAGGTTATTTCCGTACCAGTAAAGTGCAGATCGACGGCTACTTAAGTAGACGCAGGTGCATTTTATTAACGGAGATGTATCAAGTTTAATTAATAATCCTTTGTCTACCTTAACATTTTAAATTGGTTTCTCAAAATCACGTAAAGATTTCAAAGCCTATCGTAATAAAATTAATTCAAACATCGCCATGGCTTCGTAAAGACGAAAGCGAAGCTGGCGAATGTTGATATTTGGTTGGGATCAACTATTATAAATAAACAAATGTCCTATAAACACCAATACTATTACATAGTGAATTCAACTGACAATGGACCATGGTTGATTTGTATTCATTAAATAAAACAACACCGAAACCTACTGCTTCTCGTTCCAGCTCCAAGTCGTCCTGTCATAGGAAATGTGTCGATGTCATCGCCTGACGGGGCTACACGCGCAAGCTTCACAGTCAAGTGGAAGGTCGGTGACATTTAAACATAATAGTGTATATCCTCTTAGTTGGTAAATTATACTATTGATTAGGTAAACTGGGCCACGTCACATTGTTGCATTAGCGTAATTATATAACAACTTGGTTGGTTAGTGTCCCATTAAAAAGTGCACAAAACATAATCAATCATCTCTCAACGTTTTAAATATACGAATGATGACAAACCAAAGCAGGCCGATTTGGGGCTATATAAAGATAATTTTACGGCCGATTGTATACATGGATGCCATATATATAGATATAATATATAGATATTTTCAGATACATTTAGCTTAATCACTACACAACACGTATATATTTTGAAACATTATTGTTTCAGGAGATAAATGAAACCGGATGTGACGAAATAGTCGCTATTCGAGTGGGCTACAACACCTCAGCTTCGCCGACAGATGGTTGGCTGTACACAGACGTGGAGAGAGTGAATCAAACGCAGCTGTTCGTAGACGTCCTGTCGTACGGAGTGTACGAGGTGGTCGTGACAGCTACCAACAACGAGAACATCAGTTCAACCAGCGATTTTGTCCTCGTCAGCCTCACGACGAGTGAGTGATTAATAATATATTGTAAGCAAGGACCTGTGCTTGTCTTAATGTGACCGTTCGTTTGACAGGCTAGTTGCTCTTTTTTGTGGTTGGCCTTCCGGTCACCTCGATAATACAGCTACAGCGCAATTAAGTCCACAGTGGTAACGTCGCACATTTTAGGGCAGTCTTAAGATAATCACACATAAAATAAGTTTCTGCATTACATATATATATATATATATATATATATATATATGTATATATATATATATATATATATATATATATATATATATATATATATATATATATATATTATATATATATATACATATATATATATATATATATATATATATATATATATATATATATATATATATATATATATATATATATATATATATATATATATATAAATACACTCATTGTTGTGTTCATCGTTATGCAGCCACTTCAACAACGACGACGACGACGACGACGACGACGACAACGACAACGACGACAACGACAACAACAATAGCGACGACAACGATACCAACACCGACGACGACGACGGCAACACCATCGAGTGCGTCCAACAACGTGGCGCCGTCTACCGGAGGTCTTGGGACAGGCGGTGCGGTGGGAGTGGCGTTCGCTGGCATCGTTGTCATCGCAGGTGTCGTCATCGTCGTTGTCCTCGTGCTCCTCAGGTAAACGTTTTTGATATAGTGTTTTCCTATCCCGGGGCGGACCCAGTGGGCGTTGTGGTGGGTAGCTCAAAACCACAATTTGCAACCCCTGAGACTATAGTGCTATATCGCGCTGCCGTCGCGTCGCGTCGCGTCGCGAGTTGTATCTGGAAGACTTATAAACTTCTCGGCTTCCCCGTTGACTCAGCGCCACTGACGACATCGGAAGACGTGTGACATATTTCTTGTGTGGGGACACACAACGGGGCATGTTAAAGAACCTATACGAGAGCGGACACAGTGGAAATGTCTAGGTGGTTCCTTGATCCGTCCGATATGAATTCAGGACTATTCTAGCGTATGCTATGCTGGCGAATACACACAAACACACACACACACACACACACACACACACACACACACACACACACACACACACACACACACACTAACACACACACACACACACACACACACACACACACACACACACACACACACACACACACACACACACACACACACACACACAACACTAACACATGCTCACGATCTATGCCCAACCCACCATCTATATAAGCCTATGACCAAGTATATATTTGTATGTAAATATATGGCTCCTACACTATTTTTGATTGCGTAACTATAAGAGCGGCACACGAACGCTGTATGTATTTCGGGACAAACTGTATAAGGCAAATTTTGATGCGCAAAATCGATTTGTTTCAAAGAATCGATTTGTTTCAAAGCATCGATTGTATTCAAATTCCCCAGCACTCGTACATATGGAATCCTATGGTTATTAGCGGCGTATAATCTGGTAACATTGTTTTGCACTTCACCGTATTTTCTGTTTCTTCAACCGCTGTTAGTATTTAGTGTGTTGCTTGTTGTGTTGTTATCCTTGCTGAGCGTAGATTTAACAAAGCGATGTTGTTTTAGTTATTCATTTTATTTGTAAGATACTTGATAATCATTGTCATCTTGTTGATAATCATTGCTATGTTTCTCCGACTTACTACTTTCTATTATACATCACGTTTCAGGCGAAGGCGAAGAGATCACGACCAACAAAGTGCTACCGACAACATCGCTCTCGGCTTCACGAAAACCGACAAAGCTGGTAAGTACGTACAATTATGATATACACAGCAATAAAAAAGTAAAGGTAGTTCTTATATAGCGAAGTATCCAGTCTTTAGGACCGCTCAAAGCGCTTTACACTTTACTTCCCTGACAGACCTGTTCACTCAGACACCATCTCGGCTTCTCTGGGAAGCATCCAGCCATATGCTACAATTAATGCGCGAAGGCTGCTCGTACACATCTCCACCAGGTCTGTAGCCAGGTACTCATTTATTCAGCTGAGTGAACTGGAGCAGTGTAGAGTGAAAACACTTGCCCAAGGTTTTAACACCGCAGCCAGGATTCGAACCCGGGTTCTCGTAGTCGAGAGTCCGAAGCTCTACCCCTGAGCCACAGCGCTCTACAAACAGGGGTTATCCTTTGTAAAACATGATTTCATTGTAATTCAAACGTAAACATTGATGACCTGAGGTACCACAATAACGAACCTGACAGAGGGGCTCTAACGCAACTAGAATCTTTGTGCCGTCTTTTACGTATTCTTGATTTGTGTAATATGTGGAACGGTTTGCGGAACGCTTGCTTAAATTATCCTATAATCAGCTGTTGAACTCGCATGAATCCGAAGCCACACACATAGCTAAGTATGGATACAGCTGGATATGACCGTCAATGTAAAGGCATAATATATACATTAATGTACATTTACAGTCGATGGAACGTCGACTAGTGGCCTGACGACAGGTGTGTTGGCTCGATGCCGGAAAGGATGTTTAAAATCAACTACAGCTCGCCGTATGCATCACACGAGACTGCTACGTCTTCACACATAGTTAAATATTGATTCGTATAATATGTCCGTCAGTATGAAATCATAATGTCTACATTAATGTAGATTTACAGTCGATGGGACGTCGTGGGACGTTCGATCGAATTAAATGCTAAGATGGCGTTGTTTTGGCTGTTCTGTCTATTGACCACACACACGGCATGCCAATACATACAAACTATCGCTGGCTACGCGCCTGCACGGTAGTATATTTCACCAAATAGGGAAAGGGTGACATCATTGTTTTTGTCATGGCTTCTGTTGATAAAAGCTGTGCAACGACATCAACGTGGAAACTTGATGCAGTTTCTTTTAACAATTAATTACATGCACCCTATTTCAAACTATAGTAAAATAACATGACATGATAGCATGGCCATTTCTACATAATCTTAGGTGGATACAGTTAATGTAGGCATAATGACGTACATGTTATACGATATAAATATTTAACTATGTGTGAAGTAGCAGTCTCGTATGAAGAATACGGCGAGCTGTCGATTATTTTAAACATCCCTTCCGGAATCGTTCTAGCATACCTGTCGCCATCAGACCAGTCGACGTTCCATCGGCTCATCCGGCTGTAAATGTACATTAATGTACATATTATGCCTTCACATTGACGGACATGTTAGACTATATGCATATTTAGCTATGTTTCGGAGTCATGCGAGACCAACAGCTAATTGAGGATGATTTAAACAGTGCTGTAACAAGTATTCCAGAAAAGTAACTAAGTAAAAGTAAAAGTAATCTCCAAAAAAACTACTTAAGTAAAAGTAAAAGTACCCCCGAAAAAAACTACTTAATTAGAAGTACCGCTCCACAAAACTACTTAAGTAAAAGTACAAAAAGTATTCGGTCAGTGCTAATATATATATTTATATATATAATATTATATATATAATATTTTCTTCATCTCAATAAATATATTATATATATATAACAAAACAATCATTAATTTTTTTTTTTGATAAATCTGTTTTTGATTTATATGAATCTGCTTGGCTGGGTAGAATGCTTTGTATGCCTCATGCTTCTATAGGTCTCAGTATATAAACCCCACATCCATAATAAGTGATTGGTCAAGGGAGATCAATTCGAATGAACAGGAAGCATGACATCATAAAAAGAGTTCTATAAGCAACTGTTATACAATATAAGGAGATTAAAGCTGGTGGGGAGTAGGAGTGCTCCCCAATTGAAACATCTCCCCAGCTGGAGGGTATGGGTGGAGGGGGTATTGATGAACAAAGGCTACCAGGGTCAGTAGGCAACTTCAGCCCACAACAGTGCCATGGATATGCAAAATAAGCAGATAAGGCAACCTGGGTCTCAGACTGAGCCGCTGAGATCATCAGGAATTGCATTAGACACAGGCCAGAGGCAGGTCGAGCTTAATCAAAGCTGCAGGTCAGCATTAACTGTCTGTTGGATCACTGCTTTGTTTTACGAGTTCTACCACTTCTTTGTGTTTATTCACAATGTCTGGAAGAAAAAGACTGGTTTTATTTTGAAAAGACTGTGGTGTCATGAACGACTGGGTGTACATTTTTTAATTTCAGAATGCAGTGAAGTTTCCAAATCTTGTGTTTAATAGGAAGCAAGTTTTCAATTAAGAAGCTCCAAGTTTATTTTAAAATTAAAATAAAAGAAATCCGATTTAAGTCAAGTAAATCCGATTTATTTTAAAAATAAATCATGATTTTTTTCCAACCCTGAAATATATATATAATATTTTCATCATCATATGTATATGTATATATATATATATATATATATATATATATATATATATATATATATATATATATATATATAATATGTATAAACTTATATAAGATCTTCTGATGCCACCAGTTCACTTATGCTGTTGATGTTTGTCTTTTGTGATAGATATAATTATCTTAGCTTAAGATAATTACTAAATTTAAGGTGTTTTGGTATTTAAATGTAGCGTTCATATTTACTACGATTCCATTCTGTATCTACTACAAACGGCATTTCAAAGAAGACCAATGCAGCCACTGCACCACAAACCTCGTAGAACAGGAGGGTACAGCGCGTCGACCGCGCAGCCTATGCCATGTTCAAAAAACATTGTTACACACTGTTGAGTGTTAAACAACAACAAATTCACGAAATTGTAGTTTTGAAATAAATTATGCACGAACAGACCACGATATGTATGGAGATGAACGATAATATGAGATATATAATAATAACCTGGCTCTCAGTCGCTGAACGCGCATAAAGATTCAAAACTAAAATCAATACGCTCATTATTGGCACAACTTCCTTCGTCTTTCAGTTATCGTTAAAATACCGATTTATAACTAGCATTTATACGACTACGACTCCCCATTTTATATACGGTTGATGAATTCATAATTTTTAAGTTTATGCATCAGTAGCATGTTTTGCATGGCTAAGTGTTACGCCTAATATTTGTGACGCAATTCATCATGACATTACAACCTAGCATTATACTGATCTTTTCTACTGAGATGCAACCTATTTATCCGATTTCTAAACATAAGTGTCATTGAATCTCGATTGCAATTTTCAAGCCATTGACTCGCGGCATGGTCGACGCGCCGGTCTTACGGAAACACCGATGTGCGAAGCCAGGATTGGCAGCAGGGAAATGCGACTGATCATTGATGCCTGCACAAAACAAACAATGCCTTGCCCCACATTTACTCTAATTGACCTTAATCAAACAGACCCTTCATGGGGTTTAACACCCGCTGGGACGTCTCGGAAACCAAGCGCCAGTTACATAATAGATCAGCGTGAAACACGATTGATGCCATGATGTCGGCCCGAGCGGCTGCGAGCGCAAAGCAAACAACGACTAGACAATCAGGGGTCGAGACTAATTTTAAAATTGGTGGTAGATTATAGTAACGCAAAATTTAGAAGTAAAAAAGTAAGAAAGTAAGCCAAAAAGTACTTCGTTACAAGTAAAAGTAATTCCCCAAAAATGTACTTCGTTACAAGTAGATTTCAAAATAAACTACTTAAGTAATGTAACGAAGTAAATGTAATTCGTTACATCCCAGCACTGGATTTAAACAAGCGTTCCGCAAAACATGCAAACAAATCCCCGTTAGTCTCTAGAGGCGCTGATACGCAACTATGGTCTAGTTGCATATCAGCGCCTCTAGCGACTAACATGGATTTGTGGAACCCCGTTATACTCGTGTGTAATAAAAGCAGAATTATAACGAGTAAGTGCATTTACTCTGATTTAGTGAGTGAGGTTCCGCTTTGCTAAATTGCATAACTGATTCACACAATTAACTTATTCGTCTAAAATCATGGTGGACTGTTTGTATTCTTCATCCGGAACTCCTACGTGATGAGTTATATATTTTATGTGTTGGTAGCCTACATGCTTCCTTCTATTTTCATTATCACTACCAACGTTATATTGAGAAAAAAAATCCACCGACTTTGATGATGAGCGACTCTGTGACTGGTTTAGGAAGCAGCGAAATACTCCAGTTATAGCGATGCAGTTGCATACATATTTTATTTTGTTGTTATTCTTATTTTATTTCTGGCATGTGTACTATCAAACGTAGCACTACATTATGCGTTGATTCGGATTATGTTTACTAGCACTACATCCCGTTACTATACACATACACACATGTTTTGAAGATGACATGCGCGCACGCAAGCACGCACGCACGCACGCACGCACACAAACACACAAGCACAGGCAGACGCACGATCAGACACACGCTTTTGGTCGATTATGATTTGATCGGTTGTTTTTTTAAGCATAATTTCTGAAATGTTTATTTTAAAGCACAACTCTCATATTACACTCTTAATTACTTTCTGGTTTATGAATTCCGCAGTGCATTCACTATATGTTGATTATTATGATTACATTAAAAAAGGATATTGTGTGTGCGTGCGCGTGCGCGTGAGCGTATGCGCGCATATATGTATGTTCTGGAATGTATTTATATGTCGTTTATTTATAAGACATCGCGAGAACATCATTGAAAACGAACTGAAGTGCTTCATTGCTTTGGTATTCAAACAGATCCCGAGGAGGAGAAAGTTGTCTTCAATGGTGGGAAAAAAGCAGAAAAAGAAGAAGAACATTCGACTTCAATTTACGCCAACGCTCAGGAGGTGGCAAGGCAGGAACAACATGGCATTGCACTCAGTGATCTGGCTGTATACGTCAAGGAAAAGAGACGGAACAAGGGCTTCCAAAAAGAATTCGGGGTGATTTGGCGTAGACAATTATTATTCGTCATTGTAATAGTACAGCTGTTTTAAAATAAAAGTAAACACCATCGCTCATCGACATGCAAAAGATGCCTGTTTTATTTGCAGTCATTCTAACAGTCGATAGCGTAGAATGTTGAATTAATGAAACTATTGTATCACATCACAGGATATTCCTTTCGGCATCCAAGCCAAGTGCGAAGAAGCGAAGAAACCCGAGAACAAATCACGGAACCGATATGTTAACATCATGCCATGTGAGTAAGACGAATATTTGTTAAACCACAAATGTCTGTTTACTGTAAACTTTGATAAACAATTTCATTAGTTGTATACTATATATATATATATATATATATATATATATATAAATATATATGTATGTATATATATATATATGTATATATATATATATATATATATATATATATATATATATATATATATATATATATATATATATATATATATATGTGTGTGTGTTATGTAATCATGAATCTCTCTGTATTTGTGAATTTAGCTTATCTTCGGTCATTACCTTTACTTTTTGGATATAAACATGATACTAAGTTGCACGTACGTTTTTAATAACATAACATAGGGTCACCCATAAAAACCAGGAAGTGTCTATCGGTGTTTTTATAGACGACCATTCACGTGTCGTATTATCGAGAGAAGATACCCGAAGCGACTACATCAACGCCAATCACATTATGGTCAGTCCGGGGTATTTACGTTTGTAAACGATTGTCAATCATAGTACTCTGTACATGTTAACTATGACAATAATTATTCCGGGTACTTTCTGCTTTGTAGTCCTAGTTAGCCAGAACACGTATTTCCTGTTAACAATGGGTCCGAATTATACGTAACACTTGTAATTGAATCCGTCAACACCTATGGTGTAGCCGAAATGCATAGCTAAAGAACAGCTGGATATTGCTGCGTGTCATGGACTATTGAAGTACACATGCTTGGAGATTTTAATATACATGTTGATTTGCCTGTCGCTACTACTAAGTTATTCATGGATGCTCTTCAAACATTTGGTTTACAACAACACGTTTCGTTCGCTACTCACGTTCATGGACATTGGCTTGATTTGTTTGTTACCAGATTACATTGCAATAAATCCGTATTTGTCGCTGATGGACTATCAGATCACACTACTTAATTTGTGGTTGAAATTCGTGTCAGAACCGTCAAAACAATGTATAACATTCTGATCATTAAACAACATAAACATTGACAATCTGCGTGACGATCTTGAACATGCAAATCTGCTGATTAACCCAAAATGAAGTAAACTATGTGAACTATTAAATCAGTGTTGTGTTACATAAGTACCATACTTGAAAAATGTGTCCAAAACAAACAAAACACTTTTACAAATGTATATATGTTTAAAAAACAAGTACCTAGACAGAGCCCATGTGATATTTAGGGCTACAAGTAGGCTAAACAGAGTGAACATTGTGTAAGTGTGAATTTAGATATTGTTAAACGGTAACTTATTTTATATTACAGGGATACAAGGATAAGAGGAATGCCTACATCGCCTGCCAAGGTAAAACACATTGTTGTGTAACGAATTAAACTCACTATTTGCAGTGTGAACGCCATTTTACTGTAATGAGCTGGACAACACAAGCAGGATTTACATAATGATTGTGCTAAAAAATAAACATAAATGATACTTCACGTTTGAATTTGGATGATGTTATTTTCTTCATGAACAGCTCCACACGA
>OZ024863.1:4854218-4862814 GCA_964017155.1 Oasisia sp. SBJ-2009
AGTGAATATATACAAGGTTATCTAAAAACGAAAGATAGGATTACCCAAATACTATGAATATCTCCGCCGTGAACTGCTAACTAGCCAACGCGTTTCTGACAATGACCCGTGTAACAATGATATCTTTTACCCAGGAATGCGCCAAATACTGTCCAAGTCAGACGGCCTTAAAGTGTAAATATGGCCCGTTCGAAGTTGAACTTGTAGATACGGTCAGCACCGAGAATGCCAACGTGACAGTGCGAGAATTCAAATTCAAGAAGTCTAATCGGGTAAGTTAATATTCCATTATATGATATCATGTCGTCAAATGTCATGACTTAAGCTTATGATCCTAAACTGGCCGCATATTGTTTGACCAAGGCGTTATTGTTTCTGAATTTCGTGCTTGTGTTATATAATATAATTATAATACATATTTTACTGACTTCAGTTGTACTGAGGCAGATATCGCACACAGTTGCGTAAATTAATCTACGAAATCTAATGGTAGACGCTAATAAAAATTATAGTCGCCATGGCCTATGGCTATGCAATGAACAGTAACGATGCTGTAATAAATATAAACGTTGAGTCTATCAAATTACTGGACAAACAATTCGCAAACTTCAGTAATGCCTAAGCTACGATCTGAAGCTATTAGTATGCAATTTGTATAACATATGAGCAAAATAGACTACTTACATGTATTCATATAAAAATTACGCTGTGTATGATTCAAACAGAGGTTTCGAACGAAACACCTATAGTAGTTTTATGACTTCCGCCTTAAAGTTGCATTCTGACTTCCGCCATGTTTAAAATAAAATGTTCCAGTACACCGGCCAGCATGCCCCATACACTATAAAAAAATTATATTGTTTTCCTCAACTACCTATCAACTTATTTTCACATAATATGCCATTTCAAGATAAAAAGCAGCAAAAGACGAAAAATTGTCCTGGCGAGTCCCGCCAGTTATAATTCTCTGATTGGTTTAGACGTCGATGAACGGAATTCCAGTGAAAAGCGCTGTCAGGAGGGGGCCACACTAAAAGGCGGACCACAATTGGCAGACCGCACGGAAACGGCAAACCACATTCACAAAGATGCCACCGTTCGATACGCTCCATATTTACGGCATGCCCAGTTGCCCACATACAAACTATCGCTGGCTACGCGCCTGTACGGTCAATGGCTAATTGAGCATGATTTAAATAACTAGGGTATTGTTGCATAGTGGCGCCTCTAGCGACTAACGTGGATATGTGGAACCGCGTTTTAGTTAGCCTCGGTTACCCAGACTCCGTGAGGTGGCAGCACTTTTAAACCCCCTCAACTCCGCCTGGGACAGTATATGGGCTTAAGTTTCTACATCCGGGCAGCCTTACCCCAGATTAGGGTAGAGACGCTGATTGGCTCTCAGGCCAACTATGAAATAAAAATTTAAATAACGATATAGTTTTATAAGATAATAATATCATATGAAAAGTATTCACCATTGAACTTATATTAACACAAAAGTAAGTAAAAATTCAAATTTACCGTTGTTTATAAAATAAGAATTACGGCAGGATTAACCAGTATCCGTGAGGTGGCAGCATTGTCTAGCCCGACACGGATAGCATACACATTAAATAAGGAAACCTTTTGATCAAATAATGCTGTATTATAAAAACTATTCAAAATTATAAACTTATATTAACACAAAATAAATAGAAATTCAAATTTGCAGTTGTTTATAAAAATATATATTACGGCAGTGTCCGTGAGGTGGCAGCATTTTATAGTTCACGGCTGCTACCCAAACAAAAGCCGGTAATGTAGCCAGACCGTCTTCTCGGCGTAGTTCCGCAGCCGGCCGACAGTCAGTTAAGCGAGACTACCTTTTAGTTTGCCCCATCGTTTACTTACGTTGACCGGAGAGTTCCGATGGTAAAAATAGATCGACTTTTGGGAAACTCCAGAGCCGTTGTTTGTTGCAAACTTATATTTGATCAAATAACGCATAAAACCACAAAGTGAGACATGTGGTAGGAAGTATACTAATAAGCAAATATCGGTCATGGTGTACATTGACTTTTCTAAAATGCGTTAAAAAGGAGAAATTATGTCAGAATGCAACTTTAACAGCTAATCTGTAAGTGACACAAGCCACAACATCCAGGGCCGGTTTCACAGAGCCCGCTTATGACGCCGTAGCGGGCGATAACTTTTAAAGTTACGCTAGTTGCGTTTCAAGAGTTTTCTCCACAGTTTCACCTAAGTTGCGCCATGTATGTATAGGCTTAAATTTACGCCAGTTGAAATGTTTACGTGATGCTACCCAAGTTCGTTGATGCTCCCGACACGCCTACTCTCAACTTATTATTTTTAATGTTTACACTGAATATCCTTTACATTCACCATAGCTTGCCATTTGCTATATGAACGGCCATGGCGGCAGTTAAAGTGAAAACGGATGTCTACAAACACCAAAAATACAGGAATTCCCCACCTCGACCTAACAAGGTCAATTCTAGGTCAATTCTATGTCGATTTGTTTGCGCGAATGCTAAATTGGTCTCATGAAACTGGCTGTAAGCTACACTTAATAGTCGCTGTTAGCTACGACCAGTAGCTCGCATAATTGTTCGTAAAGTTACGCGGCTTTATAAAAACGGCCCCTGGATACGTGTCAAATAAATAAAACAATATTTAAAATGGATACTTATGAAATTAATAAAACCAATATTTACGCTATCAAAATTAACTTGGGCAAAGTGCCGAATTAATTTAATTAATTGTTCATAATATAAAAAGACATATTTTTGAATAGGTACAATTGCCTTAGACGTTCTACATGGTAATATTTAACCTTGTCTTCATTTCTGCCGTCAGTCAGGAGACAGCGGAACTGTCATCAAACAGTTCCAGCTAAACAACTCGTGGAGTCGCGACTCGCCACTGCCCAGCAACGCGACTGTCCTTCTGGACTTGTTGGACGCCGTCGAGAAGTGGCAGCAACAGAACGGAAACGGACCGATCGTCATCCACTGCACGTGAGTTGCTCCCGCAGAAATGTCAACGCCATTTTAAACAAAAGCAATTATTTGTGCTTTTGATGTATTTATAGTTATACATTTGTATCGAGAATAATTACTATAAAATATGCAATCAGCACATCAGTGTTTTAAAATGATATGATTTATAAATATAATGTTTGGAAAGAAAAAACGTGTCATCAAATATATGGTTTTATGTTATGTTCGAAACGATGTTCCTTCCAGTAGTAAAAGCAGACACCTAACGAACGCCTCTGCCATTTGAGCTATGGCAGCCCCCATGATTCCAGTACCGGCTTTAATGTTACGTTAAATTTACACGTCCTCTTTCATATTTATAATATACGTCTTAGTGAGTGTGTATAAGGTATGCGTCCTGGTCTGGAATGCATATAGAAATTTGCAATTAGCTCAATTAGTCTCAAAATAAACCGAACGCAGCGGCACACCAGAAGTTCAGCGAGACATCTGCGAAAAGTATCGGCTTCACTTTCTCGACTAAGTGGCATTCATGTGGAACCGTTAGATAACTATTTGTTCCCATTGACGGTTAGTGCTAGTATTATATCGGAGTATCGCACATCAGTAGATTTTGACGCTCGTTTCCATCCGAAATATATTCTTGTAAACATGCTCTGATTGCATAGATAGTTTCCGCATAATGCCTGTATGTGTCATCTCTGACGCCACAATACCACGTGACGGTTTACTTAATTATATTTCCTCGAGAATCGCTATGCAGACAGGTATAGAATCGAATTAACGCAACATCTTTTTATTCTGTATTTGTTTATTTGTGAATGTTGTCAAATGTTAAATTCAATGTTGATATTTGCCTACACATGGAAAACTATTCTAGCAAATGCGTTGTTTTTTATTTCCTTTAATTACATACCAGTTTTCTATGGCGACTTGTAGTCAAAAGTTGTTATCGTATTACAAAATTATCATACACAACCAAATACACAACCACGGTGTAAAACAAATTGGTGAACATGACATTTTATACCAACATCGTGTGAAATGTTGTTTACCAGGGACGGAGCGAGTCGCAGTGGCCTGGTGTGTGCCGCCAGCTATCTGCTGGAGCACATGAAGGTGGAGCAAGAGGTGGACGTCTTCCACGCTGTCCAACACATCCGCACGACCCGGCCACAACTCATAACACACCTAGTAAGTGGCGGTCACTAGATCGTTCTGTCCAACACATCCGCACGACCCGGCCACAACTCATAACACACCTAGTAAGTGGCCGTCACTAGATCGTTCTGTCCAACACATCCGCACGACCCGGCCACAACTCATAACACACCTAGTAAGTGGCCGTCACTAGATCGTTCTGTCCAACACATCCGCACGACCCGACCACAACTCATAACACACCTAGTAAGTGGCCGTCATTAGATCGTTCTGTCCAACACATCCGCATAATCCATTCAAAGCTAATAACACATTTGTTAAGTGGCCCTCACTAAATCGTTATGTCCAACACATCCTCACATCTGACCACAACTCATAACATCGCCGAGATACCTAAGTCACGTCGTAACAGTTACGCCTACTTCTGTTTCATTCAACGTGGTCAATAGTATTGATCGTAATCCGCTTATCGAATGTTTATTTATCTGTACGGCATATCGGACACAGCTCTGACATGGTTTTCATCATACCTAACTGATAGACGTCAAACTGTAATGGTAATGAAATAATTTCGACCGCTCTTCCCACTTCATGTGACATTCCCCAGGGTTCTGATCGAGGGCATTTGCTCTTCACCCTCTATACTACACCACTCAGCGCTGTAATTCAAAGCCATACTATGGATCACCACCTTTATGTAGATGATACTCAGGTTTACATCTCATTGGCTACGTCGAATGCAAGTCACTTCTTAGGCCACCTAAATGATTACATCCAATATATTTTCTTCAGGATGACTGACTGACAGCAAATTAAGGTTAAACGCAGACAAAACTGAGTTCCTTATAAATAGTATTCTAGTCCAGCGCAGACAATTAGATGGCGTTTTTCCAACATGTATCCGAGGATATTGGCGTCTTAGAAGTCGCTTACTTATAATAATAATAAGTATTATTATTATTACAGGCGCAGTACCGGTTCCTGCACGAGATGGCGCTGGCGTACATGTCTCAGTTTGACACGTACGCCAACTTCCAGTAAACCAGCCATGTATCCTGTCAGCGGTGTTCCTTGACACGCGATCTTCTTTCCAACACATTCGTACCAGTCAATCGTGCAGTATTGGGAGTGTGCATTGTTCCTTGGCGGAATATGTTTGGGAAACACAGCGCCCGCTGGCCCTAAGATGGTGACAATTTTGTAAACGGAATACTTCATTGCGTCAGTGCACGACCATGCACTCAACCATTGGTATAACTGAATTTGCGAAAATTGTTATTGCTGTGATAGTGTTTGTTGTAGAACGTGAATATATTTTATATTTTGAACAGCATTGTTTTTGAGATAATATATTTTGCTGCAAGCACGTTACATCAACTTTTACAAAACTCACCATCTTACGTTGTAATCACATTCATGCTTACATAATGTGTGTTATACTAATAATAATCTTAGCTTTGTACGATTTCATGTACTGCAATCGAAAAATATATGTTACGAAATAAATGTCTTGTTAGCATAGCTATAACAAAATGTCACGAGTAAAATGTATTTATTATGACAGTAATAATATTAACAACAACAAGAAATCAATGACAACAAAACATAAGTTTTATGCCGGGGACTTGCTAACCCCAGAGTCGCTGGCCAAATTGTTCCGCCGCCATTTTTGTGTGAGGGTTCTCAAGAGTGACCAGTGTCGAGTAATTGCCGGAACCTTCCTATGTTTTCCTATATTCCACTGACCAGTGTCGAGTAATTGTCGTAACGTTCCAAGTGTTCCTATATTTCGATGGCCTGTATCAAATATTGCGAGATGAACTATCATAATATAGGCCAATGCCAAACGTTGCATGACTTTTTAATAATGTCACACAACATTTCAAATTCATGCGATATTTGATGGCAGCGTTCGTTTGGTTTGCATGTGATATTGGCAAGCCGTCGTCTGTTTGACCAAAATGTCCTAGGTCAGCACAGTACAAAGATAGGTGCCATTATCGATTAACTCCAAATTATTAGCTTATAATGTACATGAAATATTATCTAGCCAAAATACGTTCCATTTAACTAAAATATCCTACATAAAGCCAATTTGCGTCATTCACTAAAAAAACACAATTACCTGTGACATGGACATAAGTGGAACACGCGCTCAAATCGGTAATGAATGGTTGCGTGACTGGGTCTGACGGTGTAAACATTGAGTTGGAGACGACAACCGTCTCGCCCGCAATCAACACAGTGCGTGAGACTCCACTCGACGCGGAGGACAAAGCCATCCTGGTGGCTTTACCGAAAAGACGATCATGGCTCTTTACCAAACTACAGAACTAGGCCCTGTTGTACTTCTCAAAGGTATCCGCTAATCGTATCCACAGTGGTTCTCCGACAAACCAAAAACAATACACTTCTTTCATTGAACGTAGATATATTTCAGTTTCTTGGCTAATCATACTGAGTATATGTATCTCTCAAGAAACGGTTCGTTTTTCTCCGTATAACTTCAGACGGATCTCACGCGGCCGTCTTCGGCAGTCCAAATTTACGATGGTGGCACTTGACACACATCACGACAGACGACGTTCCCGGCCGACGTTTTTGTTTACTGATGCCTGCCCCCTGCAGATGTCTTTCGCCAAATTAACTACAAGGGGAAGACTTTGTGACATAAACACTAAGCCGTTGTCACAGAGGGAACCAATAATGCGGAAGCCAATGTTCGGCTTCGTGAAAGGCATGCCCGAAGATTACAATGTCACACAACAGTAAATGCAACTATATATATATATAAATATATATATATGTATATATATATATATATATATATATATATATATATATATATATATATATATATATATATATATATATATATACATATATATATATTTATATATATATATATAGTTGCATTTACTGTTGTGTGACATTGTAATCTTCGGGCATGCCTTTCACGAAGCCGAACATTGGCTTCCGCAAATATAAAGTAATATGTCATAATCATTGCCTGATATATATATATATATATATATATATATATATATATATATATATATATATATATATATATATATATATATATATATATCAGGCAATGATTATGACATATTACTTTATATTTGCGTATATTTGCATCATCTTCATCATCATCATCATCGCCATATGAACCTCTCAGCAAGATTATACTGGAATTATATATTTTGAGTCAAATATTTAAATTATGCCAGACATCTATTGACCTATCTACCGGCCACTCAACAAAAGCATAATAACATTTCAAATGCCACGGAGACCCCCTGGCCTCCCTCTGGCTAGGCCATTGGCAGCGTTCCTGGCCGACATCTTTTCATATATTCATGCCTCGCGAGTCGTCACGGGTGAGTGCGTCCACTAAGCCGCCCAGGCGAGAGTAAGGTTGTGTTAGCCGCGCCTTCTACACATCGGTGGGAGCAGTAATGTCGCCGTGTCTCGGTCGTACGACAGGAGGTTCTATGGCGGGACGTGTTGGACCGACGTGTCCCCGCACGGCGCTGGTCGCACTGGTCACTTTGCTGGTTGTTCTGACCGATCACGGTACATCAGGTAGGTCGTAACGCTAATGGCGAACAACAGGACTGAAGTCGTCCGTTACATGTCACGACTTATTTATTTTCTCCACTTCTTCCTGTTTCTTCGGTTCAGTTCAACGATATAGACCTATGACGAATCACTCCATGCATGTCTACTTCTCGTTATACAGCTGCTCCACAGAGTAGCCGTATAACATCGTGTTGTATCTACGCCGCAGGGAACATTGATTAGACATTGAAACCACATCCATTATGTCTATTACTGGCACGTGGACTTTGTTTAGGGGTCAAAGGAGAATGAAATGTATACAATCAGTGAAACTAACCGATTTCACCACACTCTCGATGACTAGGCTTCTGATTAAATTCATTGATTATAATGACTGGTCGTCGTCACACATCGTTGAATTTGCTTAGTGTTGCTGTGGTATGGCAAGCTGTTTATATGAAACATTTGTGTTTGTACAAAAGTGCGTATGCCATTAAAATATTAGTGCTATATAACATGGTGAATAATGGCAACTAATTTAAGTTTGCAACTACTCATAAACATATCTTTCATGCTGTTTTATACGACAGCGATTTTTAAACGTAATCTTTGTATTGGATTAACTATTAATCCTAAAACCTTGGTTAATCTGTACGGGATAAACAGCGTCGTTTTGTTATGAGCTAACAACATAATAATATATACCACATAAACAAATGTACCGTGTGATATGTCGTTGTGTTTATGACGTTTCCCTGTGTGAGCGGAAGGGTCATCCAGTGAAGAACACTAGCACGCGCTTACTCTTTGTAACAGCAGGCATGTTTTGTGCTCGTGAACCAACTGCCAATCATGTGGTAGCAAATGATCGT
>OZ024863.1:4868014-4910514 GCA_964017155.1 Oasisia sp. SBJ-2009
GACCTGAACGACACGTACCGACTATACAGCGTTATCATCTACAATAGGGACTGTTGTCCTCAGCGACTCGATGGATTCAAACTAAGCGTTGGCAACAGGTCGCAGAGCGATCTGATGGTCCAGTGCGGAACTCACCTTGGCCGTGTGAAGGTTTCAGCGTCCGTAACAACGTCCTGTAGGGCAGTTGGCCGGTACCTGGAGTTCAGACGAACTATAACAACATCTCAGCCATATATAGCTAACTTTTGTGAGGTGGTTGTCATTGGCCACCTTTACATCGGTAAGTAAGACTCAATGTTTTATTTCACCCGTTCCTGTTTTATTGATGAAACGCAGAATTGCAAAGCTACATTAATATGCTTATCATACAAGTTATTTATTTAATCGAATTGAGTTTGAGTTACGATGTATTGCCTTTTTATAAAGTATATTCATATATGCGCTCAATTGCATGTGCATACATAAGGACATACACCAACACACACACCAACACACACACACTCTCACACATACACACACACACACACACACGCACACACACACACACATACACACACACACACACACACACACACACACACACACACACACACACACACACACACACACACACACCGTTCAGACAAAATGGAACAAGACTGGCCTTTATGAGGTGGTTGTTATTGGGCACCGTTGTATCAGTAAGCAACACTCGTGTTTTATCCGATGTTATAATCTTATTACGTGCGTTCCCGTTTTATTGATAAAACCGGATGATTAATATGTTACATTGTCTGCTTGTCATAGAAATTATTTAATTAGTTTGATTTATGATTTATTTATATTTTATCAATATTAAAATATAAATCGTTGTCACAAATACGCACGAACGCAGGCATGCAATTAAGTACGTATGCACATACACCAACACACACACACACCCCCCCACACACACACCCACACACACACACACACACACACACACACACCCACACACACACACACATATGCATACACATACGCATATGCACGCTCGCACGAATACATGATGCGATCAAAAAAAAGCATAATGTTACAAATGTGGCCAAACATATTTTCTTGATGCTTGTCTGTGCACCATACTTAACCAAAGAGTATTTGGAGATTTTCATTATACAACCTAATTATATACATTTTTCATAGACTGCTCGCTATGTCCTTCATCAAGTGGATGTAATGACGTCACCGGATGTGACGCCTGTGGCCCAGGCAAGCAGCAGCCTGATTGCAAAAAACGTACGTAGAACTCATATGTCACATGAACTATTTTGGATTATTGCAAAGCTGGTTTACGTATTTGATTTAAATGAATCCCATTATACGTTGCTGGTAAGTTCCCTATACCCAGAAACCTCCAGTGCATAACGTATGTTTTATTTATATTATGTTAAAATAAGTTTGATGCGTCTGTTTTACTTCGATTTTGCTTTTTTGTGTGGAATTGTTAACAAAGATATCGAAAGGCTTCCAGGTGAATTCGCAGGTGAAGAGGAAACCCTCAGCTAAGCTTGAAGGGCGCGTACATAATTTTTACTGAGATAACACTAACAAGAAATGTGGTTCTACACATTTGGTGAACCCAATATGTTCATTTCACCAATTAAACCACTACACCAGCATAGCAATAGTTTTAATGTGTGCGTTTATTTACCATTTATTAACGGTTTCTTGTACAGAATGTGATGACAAGACGTACGGTGTGAACTGTGAGACCCCCTGCGGACACTGCAGAGACAGTTCGCCTTGTGACGTCGTGAACGGACGCTGCAGCAACGGCTGCGAAGACTGGTACAGTCTGGATGATAACTGCAACACATTTATTCGTAAGTCACACAGTTTTTGTTGTCAGAAACGTTACGTAGTCATTTGCAAGATATTATTTATTCTTTAGATAAAACATGTATGTTACTGTTTGAAAAATGCAACATAGACATTGTATTTATTTTCACATAAGCATGTACGTACATACATACATTACATACATACATACATACATTCAGTTTATTATGTATACGTTTGTAACATGTATATATGTATGTATGTATGTATGTATGTATGTATGTATGTATGTATGTATGTATGTATGTATGTATGTATGTATGTATGTATGTATGTATGTATGTATGTATGTATGTTTGTATGTATGTATGTATGTATGTATGTATGTATGTATGTATGTGTGTATGTATATTTGTAGGTATGCATGTATGTGTGTATGTACGTACGTACGAATGAACGTACGTACATATGTATGTATGTACGTACGTGTGTGCATGTACGTGCGTACGTGCGTTTGTGCATGAATGTATGTATGTATGTATGTATGTCAGTACAATATACGTGTGAACGTCTTCTCGTCTTCTTGTCTGATGTCTAGTGTTTGTGTGTATTTATCTTTGATTTGAAAAGTAGTAATTTATTTGATTATTACATTTATTACACAATTATTTTATCCCAACAGCCATCCCGGACTTTGAGACCTCAGCGATGCCGACGGTTGACGTCATCAACAGTTCGGCCGTTGTAGTGAGTTGGTCCAAAGCTACTAACATTCCGTCTGCTGTGGAGCACCATTATTACTACGTGGTGTGGCTGCAAGTCGACGGAGGGACAAGGGTGATGGCCACGCAGATACAACATGACGTCCACACCAATCGGTTTGAGTCTTACATCACTGGTCTTGTGTACAATACACCCTATTCCGTATCAGTGGAAGCGTACCGACAGCAAGATGAGAACCACGAAAGAGGAACACACACGGACGTCGCCATCTTCAAAACTGATTGCATCGGTATAGTGACTGTTGTATGCAATGCATGCTTTGGGATAATTAACACAATATTTATATTATTTGTTTTTATTTAAGAGATGTTAACGATTACATTTTGTAATGCTTATGTGCGGCGCTATGTGTATTTCTGTACCAGTAAAGTGTAGATCAACGGCTACCTAAGTATACACAGCTTTTTTTACGGAGAATTTAAAAATTATTAATAATAATTCGTTGTGTTCCTTAACATATTTAATATTTTCTCAAAATCATGTAAACGTTTCACAGTCTGTCGTAACAAAATTCAATTAAACAACGCCATGGCTCAGTAAAGGCGAATGCGAAGCTGGCGAATTCTGATATTGTGTTCTGATCAACTATTTGAAATTTAAAATGCCCTACAAACACCAATCCAATCATACTGTTAATTGCAGCTGACAATGGGACATGATTTACTGATAGTCATTAAAAAAAACCGACACCATAAATTGCATCATTTCTTTTTAGCTCCAAGTCGTCCTGTCATAATAAACATAACGACACCATCGCCTGACGGGGCTGAGCGCGCTAGCTTCACAGTCAAGTGGAAGGTCGGTGACATTAAACAAAACCTAGTGTACAACATTTTAGTTGGTAAATTGGACGATTGTTTTGGTAACCCTGTCACATTGTTGCATTAGCGTATTTATATAACTACTTGGTTGGGTAGTGTCTTATGAAAAAGTGTCACTAAGCATAGTCGTTCATCTCTCAACTTGTAAATATACGAATGATGATGAATAGAAGCATCCGATTGTGTTCTATATAAAGTAAATTTTTCGGGATCGTCATTTTATGTGAAACATAGTTGTTGTACCTGCATGCGTGTGCCCATCGCATAACGACGGATGTGTAGAGGTGCAGGAAGGAACGCGAAAATCAAATATAAAGTAACGTGTATGTATATCAGAGACATTTATCTTAGTACCTGGAAATATATTTTTACAGGACATAAATGTAACCGGATGTGACGAAATAGTAGCTATTCGAGTGGGCTACAACACCTCAGCTTCGCCGACAGATGGTTGGCTCTACACAGACGTGGCGAGAGTGAATCAAACGCAGCTGTCCGTAGACGTCCTGTCGTACGGAGAGTACGAGGTGATCGTGACAGCGACCAACAACGAGAACATGAGTTCAACCAGCGATGTTGTCCTCGTCAGCCTCACGACGAGTGAGTTTTAAGTAATAAAGTCCAGATAAGTATGTTTATCTGTGCTTGTCGAACTGTGACCGCTCGTTTTTAGCAGTGCCACACTCATATGCCACTTCCATATGGAATGTCTTTTATTTCAGTTAAGATGGAATACGTTATTTGTCGCCTGTGTGATTCCTATGAAACCCGAAAACTAAACGGAACAGTTCGAACGTGATTGTTGACAGGTATATAATGACATAGATAATGGTTCTATAGAGCATAGACGTATAAGCATTCCACTCACTGTTTACGCAAACTTCGATAACGGACACTGCTGTATTCAACGTTATGCAGCTACGTCAACGACATCGACAACGACGACGACGACAACAGCAGCAACAACAACAACATTGACAACACCAACACCATCCAGTGCTTCTACTACCGGAGACCTAGGGACAGGTGGTGCGGTAGGAGTGGCCTTGGCCGTCATCATTGTCATCGCAGGTGTCGTCGTCGTTGTCATTGTCATTGTGCTCCTCAGGTAAACGTTTGATATAGTATGTTACTATCCCTGGCCTGATCCAGAGGGCGTAGCCTGAGGGGGCAAATAACCACAATTTCCATTCCCTGAATATTGCTATAGCGCTCTATCGCGCCGCGTTGCGTCGAGCTTCCGGAACCTGAGGAAGATGGCTGGTGAGGAGTGATGTTGGAAATTGTATCAGGAAATACATTCTATTTCTCCGATTCTCCGCTGTCCCAGAGTAATTAATGACACCGAAAAAGGACTAACATATTACTCTGCGGGGGCACGCAACAGGGCACGTTAAAAAAAGCTGTAAGACGCATTCCAAAGGTCTAGGGGCCCCTTGATCCGTATCCGGGATATTTGCATAGGCATGAGGCCGTGCATATGTCCTCCCAGATAGCATACCACTGGCTCATTGACGCAATAATATGTAAAACATTATGTTTCCGAACCTCGAAATTGCTTGCATGTGTTGGCGGATAGGACTATTTGCACGTTTGCGATGCTGTGTTTCTCTGTAATGTGTTTATAATACTCTATATAATTACAAAGTCTAAACGTCGAGAATCTCAGCATGGTACAAGCGATTACACACAAATATCTCTCTACCTATATATATATATATATATATATATATATATATATATATATATATATATATATATATATATATATATATATATATATATATATATACATATATCTCACTCCTCTCTCTGTCTGCCTCTCTCGCTCTCTTTCTCGCGTATACGCGCGCGTGCACGCGCACGCGCACGCGCAAGCGCACGCGCACGCGCACGCGCACGCGCACGCGCACGCGCACGCGCACGCGCACGCGCACGCGCACGCGCACGCGCACGCGCACGCGCACGCGCACGCGCACAATTGCACGCGCACGCGCACGCGCACAATTGCACGCATGCACACATAAACATGCACGCACGCACGCACGCACACAGTTTTTGTTCCCAACTGAACATCCATATAGGCCTATTAACAAGTAAATATTTGCAAATATGTGATTCATAGATTGTCTATAGGATTCCATATCTGAATGAGCGGTTAAAGCGCCATGGTCCGTTCGTGGCTTTTTATTTTTATTACAAAATCATGTTATACGGTATAAATTATACCTATTATAGCGTAAAGACAGTCAAAATATATTTTCATGTACCATTTAGGGGTTGAAAATAGGCGATGTGTTTTCGAAACCGTTGTAAGCGTGGCTAAAAGCCCAGAAGGAAATGCATGATCACGTGATGCAGTATCACGTGAACACAAGTTGACGCCACCGACGCCACACCCAGCCAGGTGCACGGCACCAAGTTGGTAAAGGTCAAAGGGTGGTTGTCACTCGCGGCGTTTTAAGTGACAGCGTCGGGATTCTTATAAACATTCGACGTTTAACATTAGGAAGTCAGTTCTGTTTCGATAAAACATTTATTGGCGGTCAGGACGTACAATAGTATATTGATTAACATGATTTTGCAATAAAAATTAAAAGCCACGAACTGATCATGTCGCCTTAATGGACGCTGTATCTATTTCGCGACAAACTGCATCAGGCAAATTCTGAAGCGGAACATATAATTGTTATAACACATCGATTGTATTACATTTCGCAACCGTTCATATGGAATCGAATTACTATTAGCGGCGTATAATCTGGTAATATTAGTTTGCACTTCACCATATTTTTTGTTTCTTAACCGTTGTTAGTATTTATTGTGTTGCTTGTTAGGTTGTTTTCCTGGCTGAGCATAGATTTAACAAAGCGATGTTGTTGAAATTCTACATTTTATTTGTAGCATACTTGATAATCCTTGTTATGCTTCTCCGAGTTATTATTTTCTATTACACATCACGTTTCAGGCGAAGGCGAAGAAATCACGACGAACAACGTGCTACCGACAACATTGCTCTCGGCTTCCCGAAAACCGACAAAGCTGGTAAGTGTAGACGTACAATTGTGAAATACACAGTTATCCTTTGTAAGAAATTTTTCCATTGTAATGCAAACGTAAGCATTGATGAATTCATACATGTATATAATACAGAAAGAATTTAATGAGTGACCGCCCTAACTCTAATTTACTGAATAATATTCCGATTTGTTAAATGGCATAACTGAGTTACATAATTAACCTATTCGTCCAAAGGCATGGCGGACTGTTAGTATTCGTCATCATTAATTCCTACGTGATGTTCTGTATTTCATTTGTTGGTAGACCACACGCCTACTTTTTATTTTAATTATCAAAACCAACGTTGTATGTTCCTTCTTGAAAACAAAAATACGCCGACTTTGATGAAGAGCGACTCGGTGACTGGTTTAGGAACAAGTGTAATACTGCCTTTAGAGCGACATTGTTGTTGTTATTATTGTTATATTCCTGACATGTGTGCTGTAAACGGTAGCACTACATTACGCATTTATTCGGATTATGGTAACTAACACACAATTCTATTATTCGGGTACTATATACATACATGCATATGTAGAAGAAACGCACGTACGCACGCTAGCACGCACGGTCGCAAGCACACACACAAACACAGGCAGACGCACGCACAAACACACGCTTTTGGTCGATTATGATAACATCACTTACATTTAATAATAATTTATTGTAAGTTCTGGAATGCATTTATCTATCGTTATTTCTAAGACATTGCGAGAACATGACTGAAAAACAAAGGAAGTACTGCATTTCTCTGATATTCAAACAGATCCCGAAGAGGAGAAAATTGTCTTCACTGGTGGGGGAAAAGCAGAAAAAGATGAAGAAAAATCGACATCAATTTACGCCAACGCTCAGGAGGTGGCAAGGCAGGCAAATCGTGGCTTTGCTCTCAGTGATCTGGCCGTATACGTCAAGGAAATGAGACGGAACAAGGGCTTCGAGAAAGAATTCGAGGTGATTTGGCGTACATAGTTAGTATTCGTCACCGAAAGCGACAACAGTAGTACGTATCGCTGTTTTAAAATAAAGGCTTAGACTATCGCCAGAGCTGCTCTGGCAATAAGGATTTTTTTCGCCCTTATTGCCAGAGCAGCTCTGGCAATAAGGGCGGAAAAAATCCTTATTGCCAGAGCAGAAATCGATTGATCATAACGTGCATGCCAGCCCGGTTGGCGATATGTTTAGCGAACACATGTCGACATAGTGATTGTTTCAGATACACATGACGCCTTAGTATCGTTTTTTGACTAATTTAGGCGATCGTAGCGGAGAAACTGCGATAATATCGAACCGCAGAGCTGCTCTGGCAATAAGGGCGAAAAATATTCTTATTGCCAGAGCAGAAACCAATGCGCCCCTAGCGGATTTTCAGTGCAAATCTCAGAGCAGCTCTGGCTATAAGAAAAGAAAAATGTCTTATTGCCAGAGCAGAAATCGAATGATGGTAATGTGCATGCGCGTCCGGTTGGCGATATGTTTAGCGAACATATGTCGACATAGTGATTATTTCAGATACACATGACGCCTTGATATCGTTTTTTGACTGATTTAGGCGATCGTAGCTGGGAAACTGCGATAAGATCGATCCGCAGAGCTGCTCTGGCAATAAGGGCGAAACTAATTTTTATTGCCAGAGCAGAAACGGATGCGCCCCTAGCGAATTTTCAGTGCAAATCTCAGAGCAGCTCTGGCTATAAGAAAAGAACAATTTCTTATTGCCAGAGCAGAAATCGAATGATGGTAATGTCGATGCGCGTCCGGTTGGCGATATGTTTAGCGAACACATGTCGATATAGTGATTGTTTCGGATACACATGACGCCTTGGTATCGTTTTTTGACTGATTTTGGCGATCGTGGCGGGGAAATTGCAATGATATCGATTCGCAGAGCTGCTCTGGCAATAAGGGCGAAACAAATTCTTATTGCCAGAGCAGAAACCAATGCGCCCCTAGCGGATTTTCAGTGCAAATCTCAGAGCAGCTCTGGCTATAAGAAAAGAAAAATTTCTTATTGCCAGAGCAGAAATCGAATGATGGTAATGTGCATGCGCGTGCGGTTGGCGATGTGTTTAGCGAACATATGTCGACATAGTGATTGTTTCAGATACACATGACGCCTTGGTATCGTTTTTTGACTGATTTAGGCGATCGTAGCGTGGAAACTGTGATAATATAAATCCGCAGAGGTGCTCTGTCAAAAAGGGCGAAAAAAATTCTTATTGCCAGAGCAGAAACCAATGCGCCCCTAGCGGATTTTCAGTGCAAATCTAAGAGCAGCTCTGGCTATAAGAAAAGAAAAATGTCTTATTGCCAGAGCAGAAATCGAATGATGGTAATGTGCATGCGCGTCCGGTTGGCGATATGTTTAGCGAACATATGTCGACATAGTGATTATTTCAGATACACATGACGCCTTGGTATCGTTTTTTACTGATTTAGGCGATCGTAGCTGGGAGACTGCGATAAGATCGATCCGCAGAGCTGCTCTGGCAATAAAGGCGAAAAAAAAATTCTTATTGCCAGAGCAGACATTTATTGATGGTAATGTACATGCGACTCCGGTTGGCGATATGTTTAGTGACATAGTAATTATTGTATGTATGTATGTATATATATATGTATGCATATATGTATATAATTATGTATATCTATATATAGTGGCTGCCTTTGTTTCATATATCCCACATCACTCTTTTTTGATATGTGTTCAAATAAACCATCCATGTAAGATTTTGGATAAATGAATAGGGGACAGGATTTCTTCCTGTCTTGCTCTTTTATGTGCAGTGACCTGGTATGTCATACCAGAGCTGCATCTTAATTAATGGAATTGTTTGTTTGTTGTCAGCATACATACCTATCAGTTTTAATACCAGATGTGATTGAAGTTATTAAGTGGCCAACCTTGGAAAGGGTACACTACATGTCAATTTCTTTCAGTATAGTTTTATTTGTGAAAGAAGCACAGTAGAATATTATTGTCTTTGTCGGAAGATTTTCTTGAACTCATGATCTCAACATGTACTCCTTGAAGATATAATGTGTGTATTAATTTTGTTATAATAAAAATAAATATATTTAAAACTGAAACATAATTAATATAATGCAAACAGTATGCCATACAGGCTGTAGATACAATATATTGTATTGCTAACAAGCGTACAACCAGCAATGCAATATAAAATTATACACAACTTGAGTTGCATTTACAGAAAATCAATATTTTTGAAACTATAGCCAGGGTATATACCGTTCAGGGTTAACAGGATCTACTGTATTATTGACACAGCCCCTATAAACGGTGTACTGCAATTAGTCAAGGTGCCATGTTAACAATAGCTGGCTGTGCTGAGGCCTGCCTCTTCAGGGAATCTATAAATATATCCACAGGAGGTTGCGTTGGGACGGGAGCCAACAGGGGTACGAGCACGGTTACACTTCCTGGTCTGACCCATACCAATTTAGTACTTAAATAGTTGTGTTATTGGAAAGGAGTATAATACAGCAGAGATACTAGTAGAAGAAGTGGTATGATATATGTTAACTAATCAGTGTATGATGCACGCTGTTAGTCAGAGTGTAGTTAGCGTAGTGATTACATCCATTTTTACGTTACCCTGTGGATGACGAACACATTTGATAAATTGCGTGCATGCATTTTAGCAGAGGTGTTGTATTTTTAAGACGTTTGGTGACTATGTATTTGATATGATTGCAGTGACTGTGTACACATTTAAGCATTTTCTTAGGTACAGTTTCCTTATTTGTAAGGTCCACCCCTTATAATAATGTGACAAAACATTAACATGCCGCAAAAGGGAAAATCAACTACGTGGAAATAGGAGATTATCGGTCACATCTCGCTACTTCAGAAGCCGCTCATTGTAAAGTAATTGGTGTGTCGTCATGTGTTCGCTAAACATATCGTCAACCGGACGCGCATGCACATCACCATCAATCCATTTCTGCTCTGGCAATAAGAATTCTTTCGCCCTTATTGCCAGAGCAGTTCTGCGGATCGATCTTATCGCAGTTTCCCCGCCATGATCGCCTAAATCAGTCATCAGATGACATTCACACACTCACGACTGTAGTAATAACTGTTTGAATTTTGCTGTCAGTCAACATTGGTTATTTCCAATTAAACCACTTTTGTGATGAGTGTACAACGAGTGTACCTGTCATGCATTTCATTTGATACGAACTTATTCAAAAGGAACTAACAACCTGTTGCTCCATGTGGCTGAAAATACTTAGTTTTTAGCCGTGTGCCTAGATGTGGTCGAACATAATGTCCCTGCGACCTAAGTTGAAATGAGGTTCGTCTGGCTTTAGACAGCTATCCCGTTGTAACCTTCGTTCCCGTAGATATCACTGCCTCGAGGCACATTAGCACATATGCAATACCTGTGTGTGTCCGTTTTCAGGAAATGTCGCTTACATGAAGAAAGCAAGCCAGATTGATGAAACTAAAGGTAACAGTAAAACCTACCCAGCCAGCAGAGCAGTTGACGGCAATACCAATCCAAATATAAGGGACAACAGCTGCGCACATCCTCACACGAGAAAACCAAACATGACTGCATGGTGGAAGGTTGACCTGAACGACACGTACCGACTATACAGCGTTATCATCTACAATAGGGACTGTTGTCCTCAGCGACTCGATGGATTCAAACTAAGCGTTGGCAACAGGTCGCAGAGCGATCTGATGGTCCAGTGCGGAACTCACCTTGGCCGTGTGAAGGTTTCAGCGTCCGTAACAACGTCCTGTAGGGCAGTTGGCCGGTACCTGGAGTTCAGACGAACTATAACAACATCTCAGCCATATATAGCTAACTTTTGTGAGGTGGTTGTCATTGGCCACCTTTACATCGGTAAGTAAGACTCAATGTTTTATTTCACCCGTTCCTGTTTTATTGATGAAACGCAGAATTGCAAAGCTACATTAATATGCTTATCATACAAGTTATTTATTTAATCGAATTGAGTTTGAGTTACGATGTATTGCCTTTTTATAAAGTATATTCATATATGCGCTCAATTGCATGTGCATACATAAGGACATACACCAACACACACACCAACACACACACACTCTCACACATACACACACACACACACACACGCACACACACACACACATACACACACACACACACACACACACACACACACACACACACACACACACACACACACACACACACACCGTTCAGACAAAATGGAACAAGACTGGCCTTTATGAGGTGGTTGTTATTGGGCACCGTTGTATCAGTAAGCAACACTCGTGTTTTATCCGATGTTATAATCTTATTACGTGCGTTCCCGTTTTATTGATAAAACCGGATGATTAATATGTTACATTGTCTGCTTGTCATAGAAATTATTTAATTAGTTTGATTTATGATTTATTTATATTTTATCAATATTAAAATATAAATCGTTGTCACAAATACGCACGAACGCAGGCATGCAATTAAGTACGTATGCACATACACCAACACACACACACACCCCCCCACACACACACCCACACACACACACACACACACACACACACACCCACACACACACACACATATGCATACACATACGCATATGCACGCTCGCACGAATACATGATGCGATCAAAAAAAAGCATAATGTTACAAATGTGGCCAAACATATTTTCTTGATGCTTGTCTGTGCACCATACTTAACCAAAGAGTATTTGGAGATTTTCATTATACAACCTAATTATATACATTTTTCATAGACTGCTCGCTATGTCCTTCATCAAGTGGATGTAATGACGTCACCGGATGTGACGCCTGTGGCCCAGGCAAGCAGCAGCCTGATTGCAAAAAACGTACGTAGAACTCATATGTCACATGAACTATTTTGGATTATTGCAAAGCTGGTTTACGTATTTGATTTAAATGAATCCCATTATACGTTGCTGGTAAGTTCCCTATACCCAGAAACCTCCAGTGCATAACGTATGTTTTATTTATATTATGTTAAAATAAGTTTGATGCGTCTGTTTTACTTCGATTTTGCTTTTTTGTGTGGAATTGTTAACAAAGATATCGAAAGGCTTCCAGGTGAATTCGCAGGTGAAGAGGAAACCCTCAGCTAAGCTTGAAGGGCGCGTACATAATTTTTACTGAGATAACACTAACAAGAAATGTGGTTCTACACATTTGGTGAACCCAATATGTTCATTTCACCAATTAAACCACTACACCAGCATAGCAATAGTTTTAATGTGTGCGTTTATTTACCATTTATTAACGGTTTCTTGTACAGAATGTGATGACAAGACGTACGGTGTGAACTGTGAGACCCCCTGCGGACACTGCAGAGACAGTTCGCCTTGTGACGTCGTGAACGGACGCTGCAGCAACGGCTGCGAAGACTGGTACAGTCTGGATGATAACTGCAACACATTTATTCGTAAGTCACACAGTTTTTGTTGTCAGAAACGTTACGTAGTCATTTGCAAGATATTATTTATTCTTTAGATAAAACATGTATGTTACTGTTTGAAAAATGCAACATAGACATTGTATTTATTTTCACATAAGCATGTACGTACATACATACATTACATACATACATACATACATTCAGTTTATTATGTATACGTTTGTAACATGTATATATGTATGTATGTATGTATGTATGTATGTATGTATGTATGTATGTATGTATGTATGTATGTATGTATGTATGTATGTATGTATGTATGTATGTATGTATGTATGTTTGTATGTATGTATGTATGTATGTATGTATGTATGTATGTATGTGTGTATGTATATTTGTAGGTATGCATGTATGTGTGTATGTACGTACGTACGAATGAACGTACGTACATATGTATGTATGTACGTACGTGTGTGCATGTACGTGCGTACGTGCGTTTGTGCATGAATGTATGTATGTATGTATGTATGTCAGTACAATATACGTGTGAACGTCTTCTCGTCTTCTTGTCTGATGTCTAGTGTTTGTGTGTATTTATCTTTGATTTGAAAAGTAGTAATTTATTTGATTATTACATTTATTACACAATTATTTTATCCCAACAGCCATCCCGGACTTTGAGACCTCAGCGATGCCGACGGTTGACGTCATCAACAGTTCGGCCGTTGTAGTGAGTTGGTCCAAAGCTACTAACATTCCGTCTGCTGTGGAGCACCATTATTACTACGTGGTGTGGCTGCAAGTCGACGGAGGGACAAGGGTGATGGCCACGCAGATACAACATGACGTCCACACCAATCGGTTTGAGTCTTACATCACTGGTCTTGTGTACAATACACCCTATTCCGTATCAGTGGAAGCGTACCGACAGCAAGATGAGAACCACGAAAGAGGAACACACACGGACGTCGCCATCTTCAAAACTGATTGCATCGGTATAGTGACTGTTGTATGCAATGCATGCTTTGGGATAATTAACACAATATTTATATTATTTGTTTTTATTTAAGAGATGTTAACGATTACATTTTGTAATGCTTATGTGCGGCGCTATGTGTATTTCTGTACCAGTAAAGTGTAGATCAACGGCTACCTAAGTATACACAGCTTTTTTTACGGAGAATTTAAAAATTATTAATAATAATTCGTTGTGTTCCTTAACATATTTAATATTTTCTCAAAATCATGTAAACGTTTCACAGTCTGTCGTAACAAAATTCAATTAAACAACGCCATGGCTCAGTAAAGGCGAATGCGAAGCTGGCGAATTCTGATATTGTGTTCTGATCAACTATTTGAAATTTAAAATGCCCTACAAACACCAATCCAATCATACTGTTAATTGCAGCTGACAATGGGACATGATTTACTGATAGTCATTAAAAAAAACCGACACCATAAATTGCATCATTTCTTTTTAGCTCCAAGTCGTCCTGTCATAATAAACATAACGACACCATCGCCTGACGGGGCTGAGCGCGCTAGCTTCACAGTCAAGTGGAAGGTCGGTGACATTAAACAAAACCTAGTGTACAACATTTTAGTTGGTAAATTGGACGATTGTTTTGGTAACCCTGTCACATTGTTGCATTAGCGTATTTATATAACTACTTGGTTGGGTAGTGTCTTATGAAAAAGTGTCACTAAGCATAGTCGTTCATCTCTCAACTTGTAAATATACGAATGATGATGAATAGAAGCATCCGATTGTGTTCTATATAAAGTAAATTTTTCGGGATCGTCATTTTATGTGAAACATAGTTGTTGTACCTGCATGCGTGTGCCCATCGCATAACGACGGATGTGTAGAGGTGCAGGAAGGAACGCGAAAATCAAATATAAAGTAACGTGTATGTATATCAGAGACATTTATCTTAGTACCTGGAAATATATTTTTACAGGACATAAATGTAACCGGATGTGACGAAATAGTAGCTATTCGAGTGGGCTACAACACCTCAGCTTCGCCGACAGATGGTTGGCTCTACACAGACGTGGCGAGAGTGAATCAAACGCAGCTGTCCGTAGACGTCCTGTCGTACGGAGAGTACGAGGTGATCGTGACAGCGACCAACAACGAGAACATGAGTTCAACCAGCGATGTTGTCCTCGTCAGCCTCACGACGAGTGAGTTTTAAGTAATAAAGTCCAGATAAGTATGTTTATCTGTGCTTGTCGAACTGTGACCGCTCGTTAATAGACCAGTTGCTATTGCCGTCTTCGTATCGTTCGCTATTCTGGGGGTGAGGCAGGCGACGAGTTGTCTGTTGTTTTAGCAGTGCCACACTCATATGCCACTTCCATATGGAATGTCTTTTATTTCAGTTAAGATGGAATACGTTATTTGTCGCCTGTGTGATTCCTATGAAACCCGAAAACTAAACGGAACAGTTCGAACGTGATTGTTGACAGGTATATAATGACATAGATAATGGTTCTATAGAGCATAGACGTATAAGCATTCCACTCACTGTTTACGCAAACTTCGATAACGGACACTGCTGTATTCAACGTTATGCAGCTACGTCAACGACATCGACAACGACGACGACGACAACAGCAGCAACAACAACAACATTGACAACACCAACACCATCCAGTGCTTCTACTACCGGAGACCTAGGGACAGGTGGTGCGGTAGGAGTGGCCTTGGCCGTCATCATTGTCATCGCAGGTGTCGTCGTCGTTGTCATTGTCATTGTGCTCCTCAGGTAAACGTTTGATATAGTATGTTACTATCCCTGGCCTGATCCAGAGGGCGTAGCCTGAGGGGGCAAATAACCACAATTTCCATTCCCTGAATATTGCTATAGCGCTCTATCGCGCCGCGTTGCGTCGAGCTTCCGGAACCTGAGGAAGATGGCTGGTGAGGAGTGATGTTGGAAATTGTATCAGGAAATACATTCTATTTCTCCGATTCTCCGCTGTCCCAGAGTAATTAATGACACCGAAAAAGGACTAACATATTACTCTGCGGGGGCACGCAACAGGGCACGTTAAAAAAAGCTGTAAGACGCATTCCAAAGGTCTAGGGGCCCCTTGATCCGTATCCGGGATATTTGCATAGGCATGAGGCCGTGCATATGTCCTCCCAGATAGCATACCACTGGCTCATTGACGCAATAATATGTAAAACATTATGTTTCCGAACCTCGAAATTGCTTGCATGTGTTGGCGGATAGGACTATTTGCACGTTTGCGATGCTGTGTTTCTCTGTAATGTGTTTATAATACTCTATATAATTACAAAGTCTAAACGTCGAGAATCTCAGCATGGTACAAGCGATTACACACAAATATCTCTCTACCTATATATATATATATATATATATATATATATATATATATATATATATATATATATATATATATATATATATATATATATATATATACATATATCTCACTCCTCTCTCTGTCTGCCTCTCTCGCTCTCTTTCTCGCGTATACGCGCGCGTGCACGCGCACGCGCACGCGCAAGCGCACGCGCACGCGCACGCGCACGCGCACGCGCACGCGCACGCGCACGCGCACGCGCACGCGCACGCGCACGCGCACGCGCACGCGCACGCGCACGCGCACAATTGCACGCGCACGCGCACGCGCACAATTGCACGCATGCACACATAAACATGCACGCACGCACGCACGCACACAGTTTTTGTTCCCAACTGAACATCCATATAGGCCTATTAACAAGTAAATATTTGCAAATATGTGATTCATAGATTGTCTATAGGATTCCATATCTGAATGAGCGGTTAAAGCGCCATGGTCCGTTCGTGGCTTTTTATTTTTATTACAAAATCATGTTATACGGTATAAATTATACCTATTATAGCGTAAAGACAGTCAAAATATATTTTCATGTACCATTTAGGGGTTGAAAATAGGCGATGTGTTTTCGAAACCGTTGTAAGCGTGGCTAAAAGCCCAGAAGGAAATGCATGATCACGTGATGCAGTATCACGTGAACACAAGTTGACGCCACCGACGCCACACCCAGCCAGGTGCACGGCACCAAGTTGGTAAAGGTCAAAGGGTGGTTGTCACTCGCGGCGTTTTAAGTGACAGCGTCGGGATTCTTATAAACATTCGACGTTTAACATTAGGAAGTCAGTTCTGTTTCGATAAAACATTTATTGGCGGTCAGGACGTACAATAGTATATTGATTAACATGATTTTGCAATAAAAATTAAAAGCCACGAACTGATCATGTCGCCTTAATGGACGCTGTATCTATTTCGCGACAAACTGCATCAGGCAAATTCTGAAGCGGAACATATAATTGTTATAACACATCGATTGTATTACATTTCGCAACCGTTCATATGGAATCGAATTACTATTAGCGGCGTATAATCTGGTAATATTAGTTTGCACTTCACCATATTTTTTGTTTCTTAACCGTTGTTAGTATTTATTGTGTTGCTTGTTAGGTTGTTTTCCTGGCTGAGCATAGATTTAACAAAGCGATGTTGTTGAAATTCTACATTTTATTTGTAGCATACTTGATAATCCTTGTTATGCTTCTCCGAGTTATTATTTTCTATTACACATCACGTTTCAGGCGAAGGCGAAGAAATCACGACGAACAACGTGCTACCGACAACATTGCTCTCGGCTTCCCGAAAACCGACAAAGCTGGTAAGTGTAGACGTACAATTGTGAAATACACAGTTATCCTTTGTAAGAAATTTTTCCATTGTAATGCAAACGTAAGCATTGATGAATTCATACATGTATATAATACAGAAAGAATTTAATGAGTGACCGCCCTAACTCTAATTTACTGAATAATATTCCGATTTGTTAAATGGCATAACTGAGTTACATAATTAACCTATTCGTCCAAAGGCATGGCGGACTGTTAGTATTCGTCATCATTAATTCCTACGTGATGTTCTGTATTTCATTTGTTGGTAGACCACACGCCTACTTTTTATTTTAATTATCAAAACCAACGTTGTATGTTCCTTCTTGAAAACAAAAATACGCCGACTTTGATGAAGAGCGACTCGGTGACTGGTTTAGGAACAAGTGTAATACTGCCTTTAGAGCGACATTGTTGTTGTTATTATTGTTATATTCCTGACATGTGTGCTGTAAACGGTAGCACTACATTACGCATTTATTCGGATTATGGTAACTAACACACAATTCTATTATTCGGGTACTATATACATACATGCATATGTAGAAGAAACGCACGTACGCACGCTAGCACGCACGGTCGCAAGCACACACACAAACACAGGCAGACGCACGCACAAACACACGCTTTTGGTCGATTATGATAACATCACTTACATTTAATAATAATTTATTGTAAGTTCTGGAATGCATTTATCTATCGTTATTTCTAAGACATTGCGAGAACATGACTGAAAAACAAAGGAAGTACTGCATTTCTCTGATATTCAAACAGATCCCGAAGAGGAGAAAATTGTCTTCACTGGTGGGGGAAAAGCAGAAAAAGATGAAGAAAAATCGACATCAATTTACGCCAACGCTCAGGAGGTGGCAAGGCAGGCAAATCGTGGCTTTGCTCTCAGTGATCTGGCCGTATACGTCAAGGAAATGAGACGGAACAAGGGCTTCGAGAAAGAATTCGAGGTGATTTGGCGTACATAGTTAGTATTCGTCACCGAAAGCGACAACAGTAGTACGTATCGCTGTTTTAAAATAAAGGCTTAGACTATCGCCAGAGCTGCTCTGGCAATAAGGATTTTTTTCGCCCTTATTGCCAGAGCAGCTCTGGCAATAAGGGCGGAAAAAATCCTTATTGCCAGAGCAGAAATCGATTGATCATAACGTGCATGCCAGCCCGGTTGGCGATATGTTTAGCGAACACATGTCGACATAGTGATTGTTTCAGATACACATGACGCCTTAGTATCGTTTTTTGACTAATTTAGGCGATCGTAGCGGAGAAACTGCGATAATATCGAACCGCAGAGCTGCTCTGGCAATAAGGGCGAAAAATATTCTTATTGCCAGAGCAGAAACCAATGCGCCCCTAGCGGATTTTCAGTGCAAATCTCAGAGCAGCTCTGGCTATAAGAAAAGAAAAATGTCTTATTGCCAGAGCAGAAATCGAATGATGGTAATGTGCATGCGCGTCCGGTTGGCGATATGTTTAGCGAACATATGTCGACATAGTGATTATTTCAGATACACATGACGCCTTGATATCGTTTTTTGACTGATTTAGGCGATCGTAGCTGGGAAACTGCGATAAGATCGATCCGCAGAGCTGCTCTGGCAATAAGGGCGAAACTAATTTTTATTGCCAGAGCAGAAACGGATGCGCCCCTAGCGAATTTTCAGTGCAAATCTCAGAGCAGCTCTGGCTATAAGAAAAGAACAATTTCTTATTGCCAGAGCAGAAATCGAATGATGGTAATGTCGATGCGCGTCCGGTTGGCGATATGTTTAGCGAACACATGTCGATATAGTGATTGTTTCGGATACACATGACGCCTTGGTATCGTTTTTTGACTGATTTTGGCGATCGTGGCGGGGAAATTGCAATGATATCGATTCGCAGAGCTGCTCTGGCAATAAGGGCGAAACAAATTCTTATTGCCAGAGCAGAAACCAATGCGCCCCTAGCGGATTTTCAGTGCAAATCTCAGAGCAGCTCTGGCTATAAGAAAAGAAAAATTTCTTATTGCCAGAGCAGAAATCGAATGATGGTAATGTGCATGCGCGTGCGGTTGGCGATGTGTTTAGCGAACATATGTCGACATAGTGATTGTTTCAGATACACATGACGCCTTGGTATCGTTTTTTGACTGATTTAGGCGATCGTAGCGTGGAAACTGTGATAATATAAATCCGCAGAGGTGCTCTGTCAAAAAGGGCGAAAAAAATTCTTATTGCCAGAGCAGAAACCAATGCGCCCCTAGCGGATTTTCAGTGCAAATCTAAGAGCAGCTCTGGCTATAAGAAAAGAAAAATGTCTTATTGCCAGAGCAGAAATCGAATGATGGTAATGTGCATGCGCGTCCGGTTGGCGATATGTTTAGCGAACATATGTCGACATAGTGATTATTTCAGATACACATGACGCCTTGGTATCGTTTTTTACTGATTTAGGCGATCGTAGCTGGGAGACTGCGATAAGATCGATCCGCAGAGCTGCTCTGGCAATAAAGGCGAAAAAAAAATTCTTATTGCCAGAGCAGACATTTATTGATGGTAATGTACATGCGACTCCGGTTGGCGATATGTTTAGTGACATAGTAATTATTGTATGTATGTATGTATATATATATGTATGCATATATGTATATAATTATGTATATCTATATATAGTGGCTGCCTTTGTTTCATATATCCCACATCACTCTTTTTTGATATGTGTTCAAATAAACCATCCATGTAAGATTTTGGATAAATGAATAGGGGACAGGATTTCTTCCTGTCTTGCTCTTTTATGTGCAGTGACCTGGTATGTCATACCAGAGCTGCATCTTAATTAATGGAATTGTTTGTTTGTTGTCAGCATACATACCTATCAGTTTTAATACCAGATGTGATTGAAGTTATTAAGTGGCCAACCTTGGAAAGGGTACACTACATGTCAATTTCTTTCAGTATAGTTTTATTTGTGAAAGAAGCACAGTAGAATATTATTGTCTTTGTCGGAAGATTTTCTTGAACTCATGATCTCAACATGTACTCCTTGAAGATATAATGTGTGTATTAATTTTGTTATAATAAAAATAAATATATTTAAAACTGAAACATAATTAATATAATGCAAACAGTATGCCATACAGGCTGTAGATACAATATATTGTATTGCTAACAAGCGTACAACCAGCAATGCAATATAAAATTATACACAACTTGAGTTGCATTTACAGAAAATCAATATTTTTGAAACTATAGCCAGGGTATATACCGTTCAGGGTTAACAGGATCTACTGTATTATTGACACAGCCCCTATAAACGGTGTACTGCAATTAGTCAAGGTGCCATGTTAACAATAGCTGGCTGTGCTGAGGCCTGCCTCTTCAGGGAATCTATAAATATATCCACAGGAGGTTGCGTTGGGACGGGAGCCAACAGGGGTACGAGCACGGTTACACTTCCTGGTCTGACCCATACCAATTTAGTACTTAAATAGTTGTGTTATTGGAAAGGAGTATAATACAGCAGAGATACTAGTAGAAGAAGTGGTATGATATATGTTAACTAATCAGTGTATGATGCACGCTGTTAGTCAGAGTGTAGTTAGCGTAGTGATTACATCCATTTTTACGTTACCCTGTGGATGACGAACACATTTGATAAATTGCGTGCATGCATTTTAGCAGAGGTGTTGTATTTTTAAGACGTTTGGTGACTATGTATTTGATATGATTGCAGTGACTGTGTACACATTTAAGCATTTTCTTAGGTACAGTTTCCTTATTTGTAAGGTCCACCCCTTATAATAATGTGACAAAACATTAACATGCCGCAAAAGGGAAAATCAACTACGTGGAAATAGGAGATTATCGGTCACATCTCGCTACTTCAGAAGCCGCTCATTGTAAAGTAATTGGTGTGTCGTCATGTGTTCGCTAAACATATCGTCAACCGGACGCGCATGCACATCACCATCAATCCATTTCTGCTCTGGCAATAAGAATTCTTTCGCCCTTATTGCCAGAGCAGTTCTGCGGATCGATCTTATCGCAGTTTCCCCGCCATGATCGCCTAAATCAGTCAAAAAACGATACCAAGGCGTCATGTGTATCTGAAACAATCACTATGTCGACATGTGTTCGCTAAACATATCGCCAACCGGACGCGCATGCACATTACCATCAATCTATTTCTGCTCTGGCAATAAGAAAATTTTCTTTTCTTATTGCCAGAGCTGCTCTGATATTTGCACTGAAAATCCGCTAGGGGCGCATCCGTTTCTGCTCTGGCAATAAGAATTTGTTTCGCCCTTATTGCCAGAGCGGCTCTGCGGATCGATATTATCGCAATTTCCCCGCTACGATCGCCTAAATCAGTCAAAAAACGATACCAAGGCTTCATGTGTATCTGAAACAATCACTATGTTGACATATGTTCGCTAAACACATCGCCAACCGCACGCGTATGCACATTACCATCAATCGATTTCTGCTCTGGCAATAAGAAATTTTTCCGTTCTTATAGCCAGAGCTGCTGTGAGATTTGCACTGAAAATCCGCTAGGGGCGCATTGGTTTCTGCTCTGGCAATAAGAAATGTTTCCGTTCTTATTGCCAGAGCAGCTCTGGCAATAGTCAGGGCGTAAAATAAAAGTAATATCCATCGCTCATCGACATGCAATAGATGCCTGTTTTATTTGCAGTCTTTCAACCAGTTGATAGTATAGAATGTTGAATTAATGAAACTATTGTATCACGTCACAGGATATTCCATTCGGCATCAAAGCCAAGTGCGAAGAAGCAAAGAAACCCGAAAACAAATCACGGAACCGATATGTTAACATCATGCCATGTGAGTAAGACGAATATTTGTTGCACCACAAATGTATGTTTACTTTAAGCAATGTCATTAGTTTTATATATATATATATATATATATATATATATATATATATATATATGTGTATATATATATGCACATACATACTATATATATATGTATATATATATACACATACATACTATATATATATATATATATATATATATATATATATATATAAGTGTGTGTTATGTGTTTATGTGTGTAGTTATATATCTCTATTTGTGAATTTAGATTACCTTCGGTTTTTACTTTTACTTTGTGTATATAAATATGATACTAAGTTACGCCTACGATGTTAATATGATAACATAGGACCAGCCATATAAACCAGGGAGTGTCTGTCGGTGTTTTGTAGACGACCATTCACGTGTCGTGTTATCGAGAGAAGATACCCAAAGCGACTACATCAACGCCAATCACATTATGGTCAGTCCGGGGTATTTACATTTGTAAACGATTGTCAGTCATAGTATTCTGTACGTGTTATCTAAAACAAATCCAGGTATTTTCTGCTTGTTAGTCCTAGTTAGCCAGAACACGTATTTCCTGTTAACGATGGGTAGTCGATTTATACGTATCACCTGTAATCTACTCCGTCAACACCTGTGACGTAGCCGAGATGCATGGCTACAGAACAGCTAAATAATGCTGCGTGTCATGGTCTATTGAAATACATATTCTTGGAGATTTTAATATACATGTTGATTTGCCTTACGCTGCTATCAGGTTATTTATGGATGCTCTTCAAACATTTGGTTTACAACAACACGTTACATTCGCTACTCGCATTCATGCACATTGGCTGGATTTCTTTATTACCAGATTATAATAATTTTAAATCAGTATTTATTGTTGGTGATGGATTGTCAGATCGCAATAATTCAGTTGTGGTTCAAATTCGTGTCAGAACCGTCAAAACTATGTAAAACATTCTGACCATTAAACAACATAAACACGTGACGATCTTGAACATGCTGATCTATTGATTAACCCAACAAGTAGCACACAATATGATTCAGTACTATGTTACCAAGTACCCTTCTTGACAAATATGCCCCAAAACAACAAAACAGTACAAAGGTTCGTCTATCGACACCTTGGATGTCATTAGAAATATTACCGGCTAAACGTCGTCGACGATACTTTGAACACATTTCGCGACGAACGTGTTATCTATTAGATCGGTTCTATCATATTAAACATTTAACAGATGCATAACACATCGGGTTCACATTCGTGCCCAAAATATATTCCATTTGGAGTCCCACAGGATATGTCATTGGTCCTGTTCTTTTTAGTTTATACACTACATCACTTAGTTAAGCCATTACTAACCATAACAAAAATCATCAGTTATATGCCTATGACACACAACTTTATGTATCACTTTCACGAACGGATACACATACATCTATGCCAGCATCCATGACTGCCTTACTGAGAACTTGTCGTGGATGCAATCGAATACATTGTAGCCTAATGTCGATAGAACTAATCTAATTAGTATTTATACAAAACAACAACAAAAACAAGATTTTCGACTACTTTTCTGTTAAAATACTTGGTAACGATACATCACCATAAGATACCATTCAAAATGTAGGTGTTGTCTTTGACAGTAATTTCAGCTTTCATCAGAACATCTCACAAGTTTGCAAATCATGTTTTATTATGTACGTGATTTCGGTCGAATCCGGCGTCATTTATCATTATCGTCTGCTAAAGCAATATCAGTTGCTCTGATTAATAGTCGACTGGACTGTTGTAACTCACTTCTAAATAACATTGCCGAAAAGGCTTATCTAAACTCCAGCGTGTACATAATTGTTTAGCATGCGTGATACTTATAGCCCCCCCCCCCCGTTTCTCGCAATCACTACCGCTACTTAAGCAGTTACATTGGCTTCCAGTTGTATACCGAATTAAATTAAAATTGGCTACTGTTTCACGTCGTACTCTTTCTACATAACAACTGTCATACTTAATTAATCTGCTACATTACTCTGATATATTTAAGACCTTAGATCATCCGTTTCCAAACATCGTTTTGTTCCTAAAACTAAGTTGAATACCGGCAAATGTGTTTTCTGTGTTACTGTGCCAACAATTTGGAATCAACTCCCTATTACGATTATATCTTCTGAAACAATAGACACCTTTCGTAAAAATGCTGAAAAAATATTTGTTAGAATTTACTTTTTCACCATAAGTTTTCGGCGGTTCCATGGTCCAATGAAAACTGTTGTCTGTCCCCGTGTATGACTAACCAAATGATTTTGTTTGTTGCGCCTTTGAGTTTGAAGGTTTTAATGACATAGGCGCTATAGAAGTGTTAACATTATTTGTTATTATTATTATTTATTACTTACAATGACAGTGCATTCACAAATCACCTGGTAACCCAAATTATGATTCATGGTAATAATGTCTTCGTTTGCTTTATTCAACTTAACAGAGTTGTGAATATTTGTTATTAATAGTGTTGTGATTTTGCGTTAGCAAAGAGCCCAATTTCACTATGTTGAATATACCGTATTTTGTATATATATATATATATATATATATATATATATATATATATATATATATAGTTTACTAAGTTTTATTTGTATAAAATATATATCTAAAAACAAGTCTTATACTTAGCCCATGTGATATTTAGGGTTTAAAGTAAACAAAGTGAACACTGTGTATATGCTTATTTAGATATGTTTAAACTGTAAGCTATTTTATATTGTAGGGATATGAAGATAAGAAGAATGCTTACATCGCCTGCCAAGGTAACATACATTGTTGTGTTTCGAATTAAACTCACCATTTGCACTGTTAACGCCATTCTACTGTAATGAGCTGGACAACACAAGCAGGATTCACATAATGATTGTGTTAAAATTAAACATATATTATACTTCATGTTTGAATTTGGATGACGTTGTTTACTCCGTAAACAGCTCCACACGACCGAAACATCGAAGAGCTCTATACCATGATTTGGCAAGAGAAGACGAACACGATCGTGATGTTGACAAACATCTATGAAATGGGCAAGGTACGATACGGAAAACACACAAAACCTAATCCCCGCTAATGCCATGATGCATATTTGATTTGCTGAAGTATCACCAACATATTCTAATATGTAACGACACAAACTATCTCATATATATATATATGCAAATGTACATATATAACGAGTACATCAGATATACATTGCATACATTATCCATATCTCAAAACAGCCATACATCTATATGGACCACCTAAAATAAAAATGTTATGTCACAAAATCACTTACTATATGAATGTACTAGACACACATTATTATTATACATATTGTTGATGTTGTGTGTATCTTCGCAGCAAAAGTGTAGCCAGTACTGGCCAGAAAAAGGAAAAACGTCGACCTGGGGCAGTTTCAAAATAGAGAGCATCAGTGAAGAGAAATTCGCCGATTACGTGATTCGGGAATTTTCACTAAAAAACGAAGTAAGTTGTTTGAAACAAGAGGAAGTGTGAATTGATTAGACATAAATTACTTAGTATGTATAAATTAAATGTGCAAAACATAACGTTATTAAGAAACGTTTGTAAGGGCAATGTTTGTTTGAATATGAATAAATCATATGTTGACGTAACATAACAAATGTAATATAAGTTACATATAGGCAACACTCGTATGCTCGAATCTGAGCTGAGAAATATTCTGATCTTATGTTGTGAAACAGGCTTTGAAAAAGATGAGACGTGTCTGCCAGTTTCACTTCACCGGTTGGCCTGACTTGGGAACTCCCGAGTTCGCCTACCCGCTCCTGGCCTTCCATCGCAAGGTGCACAGCTTCGACTCGGAGAGACGCGGACCTGTTGTCGTCCACTGCAGGTGAATCAGGAGGGCTGATCTTTGCAATGACGTATTGGGAAACACACCTAGTTCTGAGCAGTGACGTATATGTGGGGATATTGGTTGTGACTTTTGAAAAGAAATTGTTTTAGGGTGCCTATTTGTTTGTACCCCGTTGGCACCCTTGGATGATATCGGAAATATATCTATGCCCTAGATAACGCGTAAGAGTTCGATATATAAAAAATATGCATTGTTTCATGTGTTAGACGTTATTTAATAATGACTAGCTTTGTAAGCCAGTTTACTATGTTTTTCTGAAAACACTATTGTCCAATTAGGCTACAACGACCTATAACAAACAAACAATAAAATCAAGACACATAAAAAACTAGTATTTTGATTATTTGTAACAACAAGATTGTGATCCAGTTCAACATGGCGATATGGACAGCCATTGCTTTGACTCTTTACCACACAATTAACGTGTTCAGGTGTTTTTGCAATGATGTACGAATACATTTATTTTAAGATGCAAACAGAATATAGTATATATATATATATATATATATATATATATATATATATATATATATATATATATAATACATTTTATCATATACATTTTATCATATATATATATATATAATACATTTTATCGTATAAAAAGGTATAATATATATATATATATATATACATATATATATATAATATATTTTATCATAGATATTTTAAGTCATTGTTACTATTAAACCTACGGTGTACATAAACGTTACATTTACACAGCGCTGGCGTTGGACGGACAGGAACGTTCATCGCCATCGACATCCTCATCGAACAAGCCAAGGCAGAAGGCAAAGTCGACGTCTTCCAGTGCGTCAGTCTATTGAGGACACAGAGGATGAACATGGTCCAGACGCTGGTGAGATGACGTCATCACAACGGCGTCAATTATATCAATAGAATCACTGCGTTAAATAAACTTAAACTACTGTTTAGACGTAGTTGCACATTATTGATAAAGGATCGGAAGAACATACGAATACTTGTAGGATGTTATGAACAATATGACATCCCTCAAAGTAAGATGCTACATCATCATATATTTCTTAACTATTCTAGATAACTAATCGTTTTCAATTACAACGACATGTCGTGATTTATAAAATAAAACAATACAGCTGAGAAACTGTTGACGACGTCATTTGATGAGTGTTATTTATATGTTTCTATATATATGTTACAGGAGCAGTACATCTATGTCCATCAGGCCCTGCTAGAGTTGAACGAGGTGGCCATCTTACCATGTTCAGAGTTGAAACAAACTTTTGACGAATTATGCAAAAGCAGCAAACTCGCCGAACAGTTTGAGGTTTGATATGTAAATGCAGCACTATGTTAAGAATAGCTGTCCATCTAAATAGTTACGTCATTTATTTGCCCATTATCGAAAAATAAAACGATATCGTTTGTCGTGTGATACAATATACCCAGTTGCACCTCTTCTTCAATGTATGAAAATGTAACAAACTAACAAATTACTAACAAATGTTGAACTATTCACCAGTGGTTATTCTAGCATTAAGTTCTTTATGTCTACATTTTGTATAGAGCCTCTTTTCCACGAACGTCTTGGAAGAACCATTTTCTTGTATTGATATAATCAGTTACGAGATCAATACGTTACACACATATCAAAGTATAAGTGAGAAGTAATAGTTTCTAATAAATTACTATATGGATACGAAAAAGACGAAAACGACTATCTTATTGTGTTGCGTTTTCTGAAAATCTTACCAGCGATATTAAACATGCTTTGCATTGCGAATAATATTATGTTTGAGTATGCTACAATTAAATACGTTGCTTTCGATTATGTTTATGTTTCCCTTTGCAGCGACTCAACGCACTGAAGCCGGTTCGCAAGACTGTGAAATGCGCCGCTCTCGAACCAAAGAACGTCACCAAGAATCGCGTCATTGAGATCATTCCTGGTAAACGTGATGCTTCCTTAATTATACCTAATTATAATGGTTATCTAACGTATATTTCCAGCAACACTTAACAGTTTATGGTCGTTCCGCACTTTGTTGCGACTCGACGTGAATATAATACTTCGTCGAACAATAATGAGCGAGAGCGAGCGAAAGAGAGAGAGAGAGAGAGAGAGAGAGAGAGAGAGAGAGAGAGAGAGAGAGAGATAAAAGAGAAAGATAAAGAGAAAGAAAGAGAATGTGTAACAACTAGACAAAAATAAAAATTATCTATGCATAAAATGATGTGGTGTCATAAAACAAAAGGTCAATAGATTAAAAGGGGACAAGATTGAAGACAAGATCAAATATTGACAGAGTATGAAAATATACATAACAAATAATTGAAAGAACGACTATAAGCATATATATGAAGTAACTTTAGTGAATGAACAGTGTAAATTATATTTCAGGAAGAATACATTCTTGTAACGATAATTAATAGAACAAATTACCCATTGACTGCGTGAGTGCCAGTAGCGTTAATATGTTTTAGAAAAAATTCAACATGTACCTCATAAAGTCGGAATATCCATAGATTTATAAATTGCTGGACTCTCGATAAGCCAAAGGCTTCCCTGTTGATTTGCCATTTTGAGCTAATACTCTTGACAGGAATCTTATTATACCTGCTCTTTATAATTAGGTCTCATCTCCCTTTATTGCACCATGTTTGATTAAACAAAACTATATACAATGACTTGCTAAATGTTCAATGTGTCTTCGAAATGATCGCGTTTGTATTCAGATGATCGGCATCGTCCACATCTCAGTACCCCGTGGGCGGAAGGCAACGACTACATAAACGCTGTCTTTGTGCACGTAAGTACCGATGTCGATGAGGTTGGGTGGAATATATCCAACACTGAGTAACTCTTCTCTTGAACTAATATAATCATATACTGTAAATTTGAATAACTAAACTTATATTTCTCGTTTTTTCTTAATGTCATATTTGATTTTTGTTTAACCTATTACCGGACGTATCCCTCTTCATGACACGTGTCCTTTATTGTCCAAAGAACTGCGTTATCAACTGTCTTAGCTGATTATTTATTTCACTGAGAAACATAGCAGTATGCCGACTCACGTACACTTACCTTCGCAGGGCTACAAGGAGCGCAACGCCTACATCATCACCCAGTCTCCTATGACGGCGACAGTCGTCGACTTGTGGAGACTCTTGAACGATCACGAGTCTCGCACCGTCGTGATGCTTGACCACAGTGACGTCACTGATGACGTACGTGCATTATTCGCGATACTCGCCGACCTCTTCCGGATAACTGTTTCATTATTAAGTTGTTTGGTTTTAACAGAAATGCTTTATAATTTATTATTGTCGCCAATGGGAGGTGCTGACAGTTCCTTTATGCATTTAGAGCGTCTTTTGGGTATTTTGTCACAGTACACACGAACGGAAATAATGAGTAACTAAAAACGGTCGTATTGCTTGAACTGCAGCATTCCATTTCTGGAAAAAAGTGAATAATATTCAAGGTTTTCTAAAAACGAAAGATAGCGTTACTTAAATAGTGTGAATAGCTCCGCCGTGAACTGTAATCTAGTCAACGAGTTGCTGACAATGACACTTGTAACGATGATATCTTTTACCCAGGAATGCGCCAGCTACTGTCCAAGTCAGATGGTCTTAAAGTGCAAATATGGCCCGTTCGAAGTTGAACTTGTAGATACGGTCAGCACCGACAATGCCAACGTGACAGTGCGAGAATTGAAATTCAGGAAGTCCAATCGGGTAAGTTACGATTCCATTACATGATATCATGTCGTCAAATGTCACGACTTAAGCTTGTGATCCTAAACTGGCCGCATATTGTTTGACCAAGGCATTACTGTTTTTGAATTTCATACTTATGCTATACAATTATAATACATACTTTACTGACTTGAGTTGAACTGAGGCAGATATCGCACACAGTTGCGTAAATTAATCTACGAAAGCTAATGGTAGACGCTAATATAGTCGCTATGCAATGAACGGCAACGATGCTGTCGGAAATATAAACGTTGAGTCTATTAGATTCAAATTACTGGAAAAACAACTCGCAAACATCAGTAATGCCTAAGCTACGATCTGATGCTATTAGCATGCAATTTGTATAACATATGAGCAAAATAGACTACTTACATGTATTAATATAACGTTACACTGTGTACGATTCAAACAGAGGTTTCGAACGAAACACCTATAGTAGTTTTATGACTTCCGCCATAACAGCTAATCTGTAAACGACACAAGCCACAACGTCCAGGGCCGGTTTCATAGAGCTCGCTTATGACGTCGTACAGGGCGATAACTCCTCGAAAGCCTAACACTTTGTAAAGTTACGCTAGTTGCGTTTCACGAGTTTGCTCTATAGTTGCACTTAGGCTGCGCCGTGTATGCAGGCGAACGTTACGCTTTTAGCTCCCCCAGTTTGTTGATGTTCCCGACCCGCCCACTCTCAACTAATTATTGTTAATGTTTACACTGGATATCCATTACATTCATCATAGCTTGCCATTTGCTATATGAATGGCTAAAGCAGCAGCTAAAGTGAAAAGGATGTCTATATACACCACAAATACAGGAATTCCCCAACGTAACTTAACAAGGTCAATTCTACGTCGATTCGTTTGCGTGAATGCTAAACTGGTCTCATGAAACTGGCTCTAAGCTACACTGAATAGTCGCTATTAGCTACGACCAGTAGACCGCCTAATCGTTCCTATAGTTACGCGGCTTTATAAAACCGGCCCCTAGATACATGTGAAATACATAAAACATTATTTACAATGGATACCTGTGAAATAAATAAAAACAATATTTACGCTATCAAAATTTACTTGGGCAAAGTGCCGAATTAATGTAATTAATTGTTCATGACATATTTTTAATAGGTACATAATTGCCAGACGTTCTACATGGTAATGTGTAACCTTGTCTTTATTTCTGCCGACAGTCTGGAGACAGCGGAACTGTCGTCAAACAGTTCCAGCTAAACAACTCGTGGAGTCGCGACTCGCCACTGCCCAGCAACGCGACTGTCCTTCTGGACTTGTTGGACGCCGTCGAGAAGTGGCAGCAACAGAACGGAAACGGCCCGATCGTCATCCACTGCACGTGAGTTGCTCCCGCAGAAATGTCAACACCCTCTTTAATTGGCAACAATTAATGCTTTTGGTGTATTTATATTTGGTAGATGTATATTTCTAACTACACATTATCGAGTCAAATCACAATTAGCTTTTACATTGTATAGCTACACTAGAAAGTATATATATATATATATATATATATATATATATAATATATAATATCCATTTTGTCGGGAATACTTACTATAAAATGTATGCAAACATCAATGATCACATCATGGTTGGGTTTATAAATATAATGTTTGGAAAGAAAGCACATGTCAACAAATATATGGTTTTGTGTTAAGTTCGAAACGGTGTTCCTTCCAGCAGTAAAAGCGGATACCTATCGAACGCCTACGCCAGTTGAACTATGGCTACCACCATGATTCCACTACCGGATTTAATGTTACGTTAAATTTATACGTCCACTTTCATATTTCGATTCGACATCTTAGTGATATTACTGGATTACAGTCATTAAACATCGTTTCTTTCTTAAGTTAAATACAACATATGTATGTCAGATATGCGTCCTGGTCTGGAATACAATTTACAATTATTTCAATTACTCTGAAAATGAACCGAACACGGCTGAGCACCTATCTATCTATCCCAAAATGTATCCTTGTAAACATGGTCTGATTGGATAGAAAGGTTCCGCATAATGCCAGACGCCGCGATACCACGTGATAGTTTACTTCATTATAGTTAGCTTTCCTCGATAATCGTTATACAGACGGGTTTAAAAAATGAAATTAATGCAATACCTTTTTATTCCGCATCGCTTTACTTGTGAATGTTGTCAAATGTTACGTTCAGTGTTAATATTTGCATATACATGGACAACTGATTGTAGCAATAGCCTTGTTTTTTATTTATATAATTACATACCATTTTCTATGGCGAATTGCAGAACATGACATTATTATATGATGCGCTTGGCATTATACCCTCAAAAACATGATATAAAATACAAAAGTTGTCATCGTATTACAAAATTAGCATACACGACCAAACACACAACCACGTGTAGAACAAATTAATGAACATGACATTTTATACCACCATCACGTGAAATGTTGTTTACCAGGGACGGAGCGAGACGCAGTGGCCTGGTATGTGCCGCCAGCTATCTGCTGGAGCACATGAAGGTGGAGCAAGAGGTGGACGTCTTCCACGCTGTCCAACACATCCGCACGACCCGGCCACAACTCATAACACACCTGGTAAGTGACCGTCACTAGATCGTTCTGTCCAACACATCCGCACGACCCGGCCACAACTCATGACACACCTAGTAAGTGACCGTCACTAGATCGTTCTGTCCAAAACATCCGCACGAAACGGCCACAACTCATAACAAACCTAGTAAGTGGCCGTCACGAGATCGTTCTGTCCAACACATCCGCACGAACCAGTCACAACTCATAACACACCTAGTAAGTGACCGCCACTAGATCGTTCTGTCCGACACATCCGCACGACCCGGCCACAACTCATAACACACCTAGTAAGTGGTCGTAACTAGATCGCTCTGTCCAACACATCCGCACCACCCGGCCACAACTCATAACACACCTAGTAAGTGGCCGTCATTAGATAATTATGTCCAACACATCCGCGCCACCCGGCTACAACTTATCGCACACCTAATAAATGGACGTTATTACATCCCTCCTAAATGGTACTCCAGTCCAGCGCTGAAAACTAGATGGTGTTTTTTTCAACATGTATTCTGAGTCAAAATTTCACCTCAGCTACCTCTGTATGGAATCTAGGCAAGACCTTTTAACTTTAGACAACATACTCTGAAACGTGTCGTTGCTGTTTTTTATCATATCTTCGGTTTTCGCCGCATTCGCTGGTATAATCTTTTGTATCGCTTTCAGTCTGTAAAACTATCGCTATAGCTTTGTCAGTAGTAGACTTGATTACTACAATTCCCTCTTTCGTAATATTACCAGTAGAGACATTGCTAAACTTCAACGTGTCCACAATTATTTGGGGCGGGTAGGGCCCAGTCTCCTCGTTTCTCTCGCTCAGTGCCACTCTTAAACTCACTTCATTGGCTCCCCGTGCTATTCCGTATCATGTTTAATATTTGCACAATCACCTTCGAAGCTCTTTCATCTAAACAACCTTCATATTTGCTTTCAACGCTCACGCCAGCAAGACAGCACAGACTGCTCCGGTCGTCAAGCTAGAATTTACTTCCTCTTCCCAGAGTCAACACAAAGGCTGGAAGTCTAGCTTTTTTAGTTGTCACGCCTACTCTGTGAAATACACTTCCTGACAACATTAAATCTGCAGAAAACATAATTACATTTCGCTGTCACCTGAAAACATATCTCTTTAGTCTTGCCTATCCGTCGTAGCTTCTTAGCACACTCAACAATTGTTGACGATATTATTATTATAATAATAATAATAATTATTATTATTACTATTATTATTACAGGCGCAGTACCGGTTCCTGCACGAGGTGGCGCTGGCGTACATGTCTCAGTTTGACACGTACGCCAACTTCCAGTAAACCAGCCAAGTATCCTGTCAGTGGTGTACGTTGACACGCGATCTTCTTTCCAACACATTCGTATCAGCCAATCATGCAGTGTTGGGAGTTTGCATTGCTCCCTGGCGGACTATGTTTGGGAAACATATGGCAGATGACGATATTTGTGTAAAGGAAAGACTTAATTGCGTCAGTGCACGATCGTGCACTCAACCATTGGTATAACCGAGTGTCTTAACATCGTTCTTGCTGTGATAAGTTTATGTTGTAGAACGTAAATGTATAGTATATTTCGTACAGTATTGTTTTTATGATTATATATTTTGCTGCAAGCTCGTTACGATAATTTTACAAACATCAACCTTATTGTGATCACAATCATGCTTACATAATATATGTAATAATAATAATAATAATAATCTGAGTTTTGCACGATTTCATGTATAGCAATCGGACAATATATGTTACGAAATCACTGTCTACTTGTTAACATAGCCATAATAAAACATTTCACAAAAAAGGCATTTATTGTGACAATAATAATAGTAACCCAAAAAACAGTAACAACAAAGCATAACGTTGTGCCAAGGACTTGCTAACGCCAGAGTCGCTGGCCAAATTGCGCTGCCAAGCCATTTTGCTTGGGTTCTCAAGAGTTTCCAGTGTCGAGTAATTGTCGGAACGTTCCCGAGTGTGTGATATTACAAGTGTTTGGTTAATACTGTAGGAACCTGCCTAATGCTATATGAGGCCTGTCAGCTTGCTGACAATCTTACAAGTGAATCACGTCCGCAGACGACTGCTAGAAACTGTTTAGAGCAGTTAGCGCCACCCGAACCACTGTCCGTCTCTGTGCGTACACCGTACAGTTGGGGACAATTTGGACATATATTAACGTAAAGCCGACTCCATACAGCACTGGTCTAATTAACAAGTAACATGTCCCATGAGAAAATCAGGTAGTGGGGCAGCATAGCTCAACATATCAAACCATTTGTTCATTTTGTGATACAAGCACCAAATTTGGCAGATGTGTTGACAGATATATGGATATTGGGCCGTCACAAGTTAGCACCCTGGTGGTCGTGGCAGCCATGTTTTTAAATGGCCGCAAGCAGTTGGTCAAAACTTTCTAAATCATTGAAGTCACATGCAATAATGGACATCATTGAGATCCTAATAACCAGTAGTAAGTAGTAGTAGTAGTAGTAGTAGTAGTAGTAGTAGTAGTAGTAGTAGTAGTAGTAGTAGTAGTAGCAGTAGCAGTAGCAGTAGCAGTAGCAGTAGCAGTAGCAGTAGCAGTAGCAGTAGCAGTAGCAGTAGCAGTAGCAGTAGCAGTAGCAGTAGCAGTAGCAGTAGCAGTAGCAGTAGCAGTAGCAGTAGCAGTAGCAGTAGCAGTAGCAGTAGCAGTAGCAGTAGCAGTAGCAGTAGCAGTAGCAGTAGCAGTAGCAGCAGCAGCAGCAGCAGCAGCAGCAGTAGCAGTAGCAGTAGCAGTAGCAGTAGCAGCAGCAGTAGCAGTAGCAGTAGCAGCAGCAGCAGCAGCAGCAGCAGTAGCAGTAGTAGTAGTAGCAGCAGTAGCAGTAGTAGCAGTAGTAGCAGTAGTAGCAGTAGTAGCAGCAGTAGTAGCAGCAGCAGCAGCAGCAGTAGTAGCAGCAGCAGTAGCAGTAGTAGTAGCAGTAGTAGCAGTAGTAGCAGTAGTAGTAGTAGTAGTAGTAGTAGTAGTAGTAGTAGTAGTAGTAGCAGTAGTAGTAGTAGAACAAAGCCTATTGATGACACGATCCACCGCAATCGGTTGAAACTGTTTGTTGGCTCAACGACAAAGACAGCAAGTAATTAAGGAGAAACCACAATTGACATCAATGACAAGTAATGTAGAGCTGTTCTCTGCATTAGCTGTCAAACGAGAGACGGCAATCTGTAAGACTTCTTTCAGCATAAGAACCAAGCATGGCCACCAGCGCTCTCCGATGGAGGAAGATTACAACTTGGTACCAAGACATTCTGACATGCCTGGAGGACCTGTCTCCGTCTCAGCCTAAGACCCCTGATGCTATCTGTATAGTTCTTGATCGCGACAAGCAGACAAGATTTAACAAGACAAGATTTAACAAGATTGCCACCTAGAGAATCAACTATAGATGGCAGGTGGACAAGGAAGCCCTTTGGCTTATCGAGAGTCCAACCTATCTATCTAAATGTACCCAGCCCTTCTTAGGAACATGTCAATTTTATTTTTAAACATATTAACACTACTAGCACCTGCACAATCAGCCGATAATCTGTTCCATTCATTTACTGTTTCTTTGTGAAAATGAAAATTTTCTAATATCTAGTCTACGCTGCTTCTTTGCTAATGTAATTCCATGTACTCTAGTCCTTCTCTCTTCCTTAACAGAGAAAAACATATTTCTGTCAATATTTTCATACCCATTCAATATTTTAAAAACTTCTATCTGATCTCCTCTCAATCTCCTGGTTTCTAGTGTTGTTAATCCACATTCTTTTAGACGCATTTCATAACTAATATTCCTGAGTTTTTGTATCATTTTGGTTGCTCTTCTTTGTACTCTTTCTAGTATATCAATATCCTTCTTGCGATATGGCCTCCATGCCTGTATGCAATATTCCAAATGAGGCCTAACTATTGTTTTGTACAGCGGTATTATTAGTTCTTTTTCTTTGTACACTATATTTCGCCTAATTAATCCAAGAATTTGGTTTCCCTTTGCTGCTGCAATTGCACACTGTTCTGATACCTTCATATCAGCACTAATAGTTAACCCTAAGTAAGTCCTTTTCCTTTACGGTAGTATTTAGTACAGTATCACCCATTAGTCCTGGCTCTGCCATATAGGCCCGTAAAAATTTCGAGGTAAACGCAGTTTTTCTTTAGATTTGTATTCTACATACCATGCCTTTCAACAATCCAGGAGGTGCTTTTTGAAAATCCGTGGCATAAGGTCACTGGAGCGTGAAATCCAAAATGGCCGCCGCTGACCAGGCTTTTATCTATAACTTTGGATCTAGAAGGGCTAGACAGCCAAATTTGGTATCAATTCCGCCTAAATTGACATTCCCGACACGCCTGACCTATCCATTTTACGATTTGACGCCACATTTGATGATAAATCCGACATGGCCGCTCATCCACGACGACTGTCGACTGCAGAAATACAATAAGCCGTAACTCTCGATCGAAATAAGCTAGAAACTGGATTTTTATGTCCCTCTCGACGATTGTTATTATTCCCAATCAAATACATATTATTCCATGATCTTTCAGGTTGACCATATAGGTCAAAGATCAAGTTAATGGGTAAAAATCAACATATTAAAAGCATATCTGGTCACAAAACAGGATATAACTGGTATATACATGAGCTAGAGGTCGCATCTCAGTTGCTATCACCCTAGCTCTGCTGAGATAAAGTCAAATTGATCAGATTATATTAACTTTTAGAGGTTGTATACGCTCTGTCAAGGTCAAATGTGCCTAAACATATGCATAAATCGTGTCCTCCTTTTAATATAGAAAACCAAGAATTGAAAGTGATGGTCAATTCATGATATCTGACATAGGTCACACTGTTTATTTTAACATATTATGACAAACACAAACTATTGTAACCTTTCAAGTAATTTATAACATTAAGCACCTGTAATATCAATGTACTATATATCTAGCTAGCATGTATACACGTACAACAAACTTTCCATCACACTTTTAGCTAACAACGATTCTGACAATTTCGAACTTGTGATTTGTGGCAATAAATGACACACATCACCACACATTTCCTGCACGGGCACTGCACATTACCACATTTGCACATGGATAGCATATTAGTAGATAGGGAGCTATGACGTGTCAACGGTTTGAGGGTGCCTCCGTCACTTTCCCACTCACTCTGACAAATCTTTAGGCGCTTTCCTTCACTGGCTATAACCCCTTGAAAAACAATATAATACTCTGGTGATGTGTCTACGCACAACACTCGATGCGGGGGCATTTTGGTTATGGCAATGGGGACAGAGACACTGGTGTGGACCTGGAGATGCAATTGATAAAAACTTCTTTGCCTATGGCTTACATCTTGCACCCGCCCAACCCAGCAAAAGGTACTCTTCCACTTGCGCGTTCACCGTTTCCGGTAGCTCTGCTCTATCGACAAACTCAGATATACATTGGGATTGCAATGCATCACTGCATGCTTGGTGCCAATTCTGCTGGTGACATATTTTCCAGTGAATGCGTGAACCTTCTCCAGAACAAGACCGCGATGCTTGCCCACAAGGCCGCGATGCTCGCCCACTCGCGATGTAGGGGAAGGCGGTCTCTCTCTCTCTCTCTTCTCACTTGTCCCAAACTTGACCTAGAGGTTTTTCAAATTATCACGGATTAGCGTATGGGTGAAATGCAGTAGGCGCATGTCTATGTCTGTATCATTGAACATAACGACTAAACGTTGGCACCCATGTTGGACTGCCCAGATGGCATGAGGCACGATCCTTTCATCTGCATCTTTCAATACTTTTGCAGGCTCTGGAAAATCACTATTGGCTGTCTACTCTCTACTATGGAGGGGAGCTGGAACTTGTTCTTGGTTTACTACCGTGACACTCAACACAATCGATACTACAGAAAGACTGACCAACCACTATTTTCTGAATAAGTTGCAGCAACTGATCCTTTTTCTTTTTCTCTCCGATGATACCCAACATTTATCGATCTGCGTTGTGGACTCATCCGGGATAGAGCTCTCTTGAGACTATATTGCTAACACCATGACTCATCAATGTAGCTATCACAAATAACCTGAAGGGCTTCACAAGATGAAGATACAACTATCCGACTGACAGGACTTTGTTTACAACTCGACCGAAATGGTCGAAGCATGATTGGTTGGCGTACTGCCTAACCATTGGCATAAATTCTGGCAGGGTCACTGTTTCAACCCTTCATGAGATAGGTCTCCAGTGGTTGTATTATTGTGTATCGTCAGACACTACAGAACTACGTTATAATTATATTCAATCCCAACACCAACATCATCGATGAAATATGCCTCTAATTGAGCCACGTATGACAGAGGTAAACTCGCCATCAAACAGGTGGCTGTTGAGGAGGTGGTCGTCATGCGAAAAGACTTCCGCGAGAGTTATTCCACGTACCCGGGCGATCTCAATGTCCCGCTCGGCAGATCCACACATTTTAGGTATGGTTGTGTAGGATGCTCTATTATATTTGGTGTCAATTACCGACAGTATCACACTTCTGCAGGTTACACCTGTGTATTGTTACTGCAAGCTTCTTTGTCTTCAAAACCAGCTCTCTCGTCTGTATCTTTTCTCCATTCTCGATAGTCTGGTAGTCTCAACGACTTGGAATACTCTTTCTTCTGGAGTGGCAAACCCGAAGGAGAAAGAAGGGAGGCCGGAGTGGGCTTTGCTATCAAAAAGGATATCATCACAAAGCTGACAGAAATGCCACGGCCAGTAAGTGACAGAATCATGACGATGAGACTACCTCTGAGTAAGGACAACTTTGCTACAATTATCAGCGTGTATGCTCCGACAATGACAAACCCAGACGAAAACAAGGAGGCCTTCTACAACCAGCTGGCAAGTGTGCTCAGTGGCATCCCTCGTTCAGATAAGCTACTGTTGATAGGAGACTTCAATGCGAGGATAGGAAGAGACAATGACAAGTGGCCCTTGGTCATGGGCAAACATGGGATTGGGAAATGCAACTCCAATGGCGAGCTTCTACTGGCTCTGTGCTCTGAGTTCGAACTGATAGTGACGAACACCATGTTCAAGCAGAAGGATGAACGCAAGACCACCTGGATGCATCCTCGTTCCAGACACTGGCATATGATCGACTTCATCATCACGAGGTGTCGGGATAAGATGGACATCCACAGTACCCGAGCCATGCGTGGAATAAACTGTTGGACCGATCACCAGATGCTGAGATCAAAAGTGGCTTTCAGAATACGACAAAAGCACAGCAGGCAAGGAACAAGTCAGCCGACCAAGCTCAACACAGCAAAACTAAGTACCACCAGCCATAGGGAGAGTTTTGAGCAGGAGATGGACAGTGCTCTCGCCCAATGGGACGAGAATGAAAACTCAACACCAGACGAGGAAGGGAAGCTCTGCAGCAGGTCGTGTACAACACAGCCAAGACATATCTTGGCAAGCCAGACAGAAAACACCAGGACTGGTTCGACCCCAACAATCAGGAGCTACACACTCTTATGAGCAGAAGAGACCAAGCCCACCAGAGAGTGTTGCAAACCAGGAGCACTAGATCCACCACTGGAGCATATAACGACGCCTGCAGACTGCTACAAAAACACACCCGTGCACTGAAGTCAGACTGGTGGGAAAGGAAGGCAGTGGAGCTGCAGAGAGCTGCTGACAGTAACAACATGAAGGGCTTCTACAATGGACTGAAGGAAGTGTGGGGACCCAAAAAGAAGGGACCTGTTCAACTGAAATCAGCAGATGGAATGGAGACCTTCTCTGACAGCAAGAGAGTTGTGGCAAGATGGAGTGAACACTTCCAGAAGCTACTCAACGTCCCTGGAGATATAGATCACGAAGCTTTGGACAACATCCCGCAGCGCATTATCAAGACAAGCCTAGATGAAATTCCAACTATGGATGAGATGGCTAAAGCAATCGCCGGCCTGAAGGATGGCAAAGCACCTGGAGGAGATGGAATTCCTGCAGAAGTATGGAAGCACGGAGCAGACAATCTGTTCAGCAGACTGCACCAACTAATCACCAATGCCTGGGAGGTGGGTTCTGTACCACAAGCATGGAAGGATGCCAGCATTGTAACCATCTACAAGAAAGGTGATCGAACAGACTGTGGGAACTATAGAGGAATCTCTCTTCTTTCCATAGCAGGCAAGATCTTCGCCAGGATCCTACTCAACAGACTATCTACCCACATAACAACAGAGGTAGTTCCAGAGACTCAATGTGGCTTCAGAGGTAACCGGAGCACCGTGGATATGATATTTTGTCTCCGACAACTACAAGAAAAGTGCATTTAGCAGGACCGACCACTGTACATGGTATTTGTCGACTTCAGTAAGGCGTTCGATACAGTTGGGAGAACCGGGCTATGGCAGCTACTGAGGAAGTATGGATGCCCAGAGAAGTTCACAACAATGATCGAGGCACTACATACCGGAATGATGGTAAATGTTGGTGTTGGAGGGGAAGTCTCGGAATCGTTCAGTGTCACAAATGGGGTTAAGCAAGGATGTGTACTGGCCCCCACGCTGTTCTCCATCTTCCTATCAGCAATGCTCGATGATGCTTTCCGAGACATGGGGGATGGTGTCTACATACAGTCCAGACAGAGCGCTGACCTATTCAACGTCGCACACTTCAGAGCGAAGACCAAGACTACTCAGATACTGATGAGAGAGCTGCTATTCGCAGATGACAGAGCACTGGTTGCACACTCTGCTGAAGAGATGCAGAATATAGTGGATGCTTTCTCCAATGCGTCAAAGAACTTTGGCCTGAAGATTAACATCAAGAAGACCGAGGTGCTGTACCAACCCAACTCTACAAGAACCCGAGAGGAGGACATCATGGTTGATGGAAACAAGTTGAACTCTGTTCTGGAATTCACCTACCTCGGAAGCACTATATCAAGTGATGGATGCATTGACGATGAAATACAGAGGAGGATGGCCAAGGCTAGTGCATCTTTCGGCCGACTACGCCAGAGATTCTGGAACAACCACCATGGGTCCATGCGGGTTAAAGGCAAGATATACCGTGCAATCGTGCTGTCCACCCTCCTATACGGAGCCGAGGCATGGACAGTGTACAGACGACAGGTGAAAAAGCTGCATGCCTTCATGATGCGACATCTGCGATCGATCATGAGGATAACCTGGATGGACAAAGTGACAAACAAGGAAATACTCGAACGGACAGGGCTACCATCTATGGAAGATCTTCTGATCAGAAAGAATCTCCGGTGGACTGGACACCTCATGAGGATGTCACCAGACAGGCTACCAAAGCAGGTTCTCTACTCCCAACTGTCTTCAGGTCAGAGAAAGAGAGGGCGCCCTCGCCTCCGGTTCAAGGATACCATCAAGAGAAACCTGAAGCTGAGAGACATAAAGATCGACTCCTGGACATCACTCTCACAGCAGAGAGATAAATGGAGAGCAAGAGTCAAGTGATGGAAGCAGTCTTTGTCGCTTCGCGACCGACAGCATGATGATGATGATGATAGATACAGCAATACATTCATTCCGTGACTGTTTATATCGGTGTCATTCCACCGCTGCACTCGGCTGTGTTTCATGCCCCGGTTATTTTACATAACCTCATAACTGGACAAAGCAGCGTTACTGGCCGATATCTTTTCATACATTCATGCCTCGCGAGTCGTCACGGGTGAGTGCGTCAACTAACAGAGCAGGCGAGAGTAAGTCTGGCTTAGCCCCGCCTTCTACACATCGGTGGGAGCAGTAAT
>OZ024863.1:4915514-4928014 GCA_964017155.1 Oasisia sp. SBJ-2009
GAGCAAAATATCCAATCAATATTTTCATAACCATTTAATTTGTAAACACTTATTTATCCTCTCAATCTCCTGGTATATAATGTTGTTAAACCACATAATCTATGTCCTTCTTGCGATATGGCCTTCATGCTTGTATACAATATTATAAATGCAGCCTAAATATTGTTTTGTGCAACAGTATGAGTAATGTCTAATTAACCCAATAATTTGATTTATTTTTGATGCCGCAATTGCGCACTGCTCAGAAACCTTCACATCACCACTAAAAGTAGGAAGCGAATGAACACAGAAAGACACCATTGGTTCAAGGAAGCGGATGAACACAAACAAGGCAATTGGTTCATGGAAGCGAATGAACACAGAAAGAGGCAAATGGATATTAGAATGCCTCGAAGGAAACGCATAGACCGACCATAGCGGCCTAGTTTTACCGTATTGATATAAGGATTATAGATTGTCTTCAGGTTATGCGGCTTACTTGGATTTTCAAAACACGGTTTCACGTATATATGGGCAGTTGAATGCTACATGTGCGATCTTATCAGCATTCCCTCTATGCATTAGGAAACAACGGTGGTTAACAGGTGGTTAGAGGCAGTAGCCTTGAGGACTTCATACTTTGTCGATGTTGTCATCAACGTAGCACAATAGTATTCAAAATGAAATGTGGTCAAATCTTGGCTTGTTACCAGACAGGGATCATAAACGTCATTTTAGAAAAATCTTTATCGTTTCGCGATAAACCAGTAAGTCGGATTGTTTACTTGCCAACCCTTTCGCAATGTTTAGTCGGTATTATATCGAAAACATTGTTTGATCTCGACACGAATACTTCAGCCAGTGATAAACAAATTTAGTCCAATGCGGACCGAAGTCGGCGGCGGTAAAATCGATAATATGTCCCAGTATCGGTTGCAAAGAGGGATTGGCCAATGGATGGAGAAACGTGGATGTGGGACGTGCAGTCGTAGAGATGTTCCGACAACAGAATGAAACGTATCACAGCTGTACATCTAGCCAGCTATAGGATCGGGAACAATTTATATATTACCGTGTGATTATGGTTGTATAGCGCTATACCAGAACGACCGCTGCTTATGACATCGTCTCATCGGTGTCTCAGAAGTAATGTAATTTAACTTCACCTGGTAAGAGGTTATTTAAAAAGGTCTGTCTGTCCTGTCCCAGAAAAGAGGAAAAGCATTCGAATAACTGCATTAGCATTAGCTCAACTGTATTTATTAACAGCGTAACTTATTATCTATGTAGCAAAACTATATATAGAACAACATCGCAGAAGTGCTCGAAGACAAGGTCCCATACGAACGTGAGATTGAGTTCGTGCCTAAACAAAACATGTAGTGATAGTTTGTGCAGTAGAGTGATGACTTTATTGTTGTAGGAGCCCGTTGTCGGTTCGCCAGCACGGCGGACCGTCAAGGGTCGTGCATCTTCCCCTGCAGATGTACCAAGAGATGTGACACCGTCACTGGCGAGTGTCTCAACGGCGGAACCTGTAGAGACGGACATCCGAGTGGACACCGCTGGAGTGGCACAGCGTGCCAGACAGGTTGGTGACACGTTGGACAATCTATATCAGTCTAGATACAGATAATGCGGAAAATAGGATATGTGTTAGTTTTGAATTGCTCATTCATATTTGTGTATTTTAAATACATGGATGACACTTTTCGTTTGAGTATTTGAGAACAATCATTGTTAAATTGGCGTTATTATTAGCGGCATTTTCAAAATCATCTGTTTGATTCGTCAAGAAGAAATTTATTGTCGCCATTTTTATTGTTTCCGCATTTACTGTGATTATTACATCGTGAACAAACGGTTTGCGATTTATTTGAAGATATTCTATGTGACACTAATAAGTGATTTTATATTTCCGTTTTGCAAGCCAAATTACGTGTTCATCAGGTAACATTCACACACTCACGACTATAGTAATAACTGTTTGCGTTTATCTGTCAGTCTACTTTGGTTATTTCCAATTAATCCACATTTGTGATAATCAGTTTTGTAATACTTATATAATGTCTATATTGTGACTGACAACGACACACACGCATGATTTTTGCTGCAACCCTATTAACAAATAAAAACCTGCTATCAGTTGACTTTCGACGAAACCAATTTTGGGACGATAATTTTCATATCTTGTAAAGTCGACATATTTTTTACAACAAGTGTACCTGTCACGCATTTCAGTTGCTACGAATTTATTCAAAAGGAAACAACGACCTGTTGCTCCATGTACTACATGTAACATGTAAATACGTAGTTTTTAGTCGTGTGCCTAGATGGGGTCGAACATTATGTCTTCATATGAGATTTGACTGGCTTTAGACCTTTTGACTGGCTATCCCGTTGTGCCCTTCGTTCCCGTATATATATATATATATATATACAACTGCTTCGAGGCACGTTAGCAAACACACAATATCTATGTGTGTCCGTTTTCAGGAAATGTCGCTTATATGAAGGAGACAACCCAGATTGATGACCAGATTCATCCTCTCAGTAGAGACTACCCAGCCAGCAGAGCAGTCGATGGCAATACCAATCCAATTATGAGAGACAAGAGCTGCGCACATCCCGTGACGTCGAACAGGAACATGCCTGCATGGTGGAAGGTTGACCTGAACGACACGTACCGAATATATAGCGTGGTCATCTACAATAGGAAATTTCATTCTAAGCGACTCGATGGATTCACACTAAGCGTTGGCAACAGGTCGCAGAGCGATCAGCTGGTGCAGTGCGGAACTCACACAGGCCGTGTGAAACGTTCGGCGTCAGTCGTAACGTCCTGTGAGGCAGTTGGCCGGTACCTCGAGTTCAAACGAAGTGGAAACGAAGAGCCAAACGTATCTGGCCTTTGTGAGGTGGTTGTCATTGGGCACCTTTATATAAGTAAGTTATACTGATTATGTTTTATCAAATGTTTCATTTCATGAGTTCCCGTTTTATTGATGAATACGGAGGATTACAATGTTACATTGTCTGCTTATTAGAGAAGTTATTTATTTAGTCGAACTGAGTTTGATATATGATGTATCTATATTTTATCAATATTAAAATATAAATCATTGTCACACATACAAACATATACACGAACACATGAATACATGTAAGTACGTGTGCACATACACCAACACCAATACACAAACACACACCACACATAAATATACAGACACACACACCTACAGGCATACATATACGCATACGCGCGCGCACGCATGCACGCACGCACGCACGCACGCACGCATGCATACATGATGCGATCTAAACAAAAAGCATAATGTTACACATGTAGCCAAATATATTTTCTTGATGCTTGTCTGTGCACCATACTTAGCCAAAGAGTAATTGGAGATGTTTATTATACAACCTAATCACATGTCTGAAAGAACACGCACGAATCGTTATCGAAACACATTTCTTCCAACTACTGTCAGACTACTAAACGCAAAATCTGGGAGGGGAAAATGATCGGGGAGGATGGGGGGATACAATGGGGCGCACTATTTCCCTTACAACTTTGCACTGTCATTACTAATTGTTACTACTAATGTCGTTGTGTTATGTGAATATTTATCACAAATATTTCCTCTATGGGGGACTATTAAAGGTTATTGTATTGTGTTGTGTTGTGTTGTGTTGTGTTGTGTTGTGTTGTGTTGTGTTGTGTTGTGTTGTGTTGTGTTGTGTTGTGTTGTGTTGTGTTGTGTTGTGTTGTGTTGTGTTGTGTTGTGTTGTGTTGTGTTGTGTTGTGTTGTGTTGTGTTGTGTTGTGTTGTGTTGTGTTGTATTGTATTGTATTGTATTGTATTGTATTGCATTGCATTGCATTGTATTGTATTGTATTGTATTGTATTGTATTGTATTGTATTGTATTGTATTGTATTGTATTGTATTGTATTGTATTGTATTGTATTGTATTGTATTGTATTGTATTGTATTGTATTGTATTGTATTGTATTGTATTGTATTGTATTGTATTGTATTGTATTGTATTGTATTGTATTGTATTGTATTGTATTGTATTGTATTGTATTGTATTGTATTGTATTGTATTGTATTGTATTGTATTGTATTGTATTGTATTGTATTGTATTGTATTGTATTGTATTTGTGTTTGTGTTTCACAGACTGCTCGCTTTGTCCTTCATCGAGCAAATGTAATGACGTCACCGGATGTGACGCCTGTGATCCAGGCAAGCAGCAGCCGGACTGCAAGAAACGTATGTAGAACTCATACGCCACATACACTATTTTTATTATTGCAACGCTAGTTTACGTATTTGATTTAAATGTATCCAATTATTCGTTGCTGATAAGTTCACTATACACAGAAACCTCCAATGTTGGCGCGTCGGTTTTATTTCGATATTTCTTTTTCTTTGTGGAATTGTTAATGAAGATATCGAAAGGCTTCCAAGTGAAGTCGACAGGTGCAGAGGAATCCCTCTACTAAGTTTGAAGGGCGTGTAAAGAGTTTTTACTGAGACCACACAAACAAGAAATGTGGTTCTACGGTCCGTGTATATACCGTTTTTTCGTTTTTCGTTTTCAAATTTGCGAACGAAAAACGGATAACGAATTCCTTTTTCGTTTTTCGTTTTAATGCGAGATTAATGTAAAGCCCAGAATGTTAAACTGGTTAAATCTCTCAATATCTACACTGTCAATTGTTAGTGCTATTTTATCAACCTATTTATTAGGCATTTGAAAAAACCGTTTGTTTTATTGATATTTTAATGATAATGTATAATAATAACACAAGTTTTATTGGCAACTTAACTGAGTCGGATTGACATTATGCAATAACATACAATTAACGCGTCTGTATGTAGTTTTATCTATATGTTTACTACAGACATGTATAGGTCTTTATTAACTAAATATTCAATATTCACTGTGTTTCTGTCATCTGTGAAGGTTTTAATTGTACTTGTATCATCAAGTATCACGAGCATGAGGTATCTTACCTCAAGACTGGTCAGTAGTTGCCCAAACTGAGCATTGAGACCGTCTCAAGATTTGTTTTCTGATGTTGTAGTTATCTATTGATGTATTTTTTAAGGTTTTTTTTTATAACCGGTTTGTCAAGGCTGGTTAATTAAAAAAAGTGTAATGATACAGGTCTGGGTGACCTCTCCAATCTCTTCAGAGGCGTGACTTCAGTTCGTTTACTGTTCTGGCCTGGACTGTGTCTTCTGAAAGGGAGTTCCACATTTTAACCACTCTGGTCGAGAAGAAGTGGTGTCTGTGGCCAGTTGCTCTCTGTGTTTGGAGTTTTTCGCTGTGCCCTCTTGTTGTACCACTGGCTTTTTTGAACATCAGCTTTGATGGGCACTGTGGACATCTGCAATCCTGGTTGACCGAGTCTATTCTTTTGATAATTTTGAATGTCTGGATTATGTCTGTTCTAGCTGTCTTCTGAAGTTCAAGGTAGGAAGCTGTAATTCTATTAGTCTGTTGTTGTATGGTAGTCCCTTTGTTTCCGGCACAAGTCATGTTGCCTGCCACTGAACTTGTTCAATGAGGTCTCTAATTATGTTATGGCTATGCTGGCTTTTGGAAATCATTGATATAATTATAGTAAATAACAATGTCAGCGGCCCTAATATTGATCCTTGAGGGACGCCTCTGTTTATAGGTAAAGTATATCATTGTACCTCTTCTAGTCTTACAGACTGCGTACAGTTAGTTGAATATTATTGCTGTGAGCTCCATTCCAATGGCTCCTGGCTATCTCACTGATCGGTTTGCGTTAACAATAGAATGCATGTTTGTCACACTTGCAACTCCATAAATATTCCATTTCAGTTGTTAATAAACAGTCAGGTGACACTGTTTCATATTATATTGGAAACATGAATAAAAAAGATTACAAATAATTTTTTTAATAATTAGGATTATAGTTAAATCTTTAATTATAATGACATATGATTATGTGCACTTCGTAGACATCCCAAAAGGCATGACTAAACAACAGTCCACATTCGACTGGCAAACTTCTCAAACTCATCCACTTCTACATAACAATAATAGTAATAATAATAATAATAATCTGATTGTCTGAGATAAAGTCCTTACTATGACTACCACTACCACCACCACACAAATATTTATTAATCTAAACAATCTACCAGGCAAATGCAAACAATCACTCAGCCATATCTATCATGAAATGTTTGCAAGTGTATACTATCATGAGAAACTGTTAAAATGTATGTTTTAAAGATCTCTGCACTGCTTGCATTCTGTATACATTCCGGGATAGTGTCCCAAAGTTTTCCAAACTTGTAAGCACATTTACACTGACCTAAAGCCAAGTTGTACTTCTTGACAGGAATATTTGTGCAGTTGCAAGTGTGACAATCATATACACTATTGTTTAACGTGAACGGATCAGTGAGGTAGCCAGGACATATTGATAAAATAGCAAACAGATGTTCTCGAATAATTGGACCTATAACTAGGTTAAAGCATATTATTCAAACTAGAATAAAAATTTCACTCAATAATTCTATGATATTGCATCCCACTAATTACCATCTACTGATCTAGGGACACAAATGTAATTGAATAAACAAATTGCCAAAAACTTGTAAGAACAATATTTTCAAATAAATATAGCTCCCACATAGAATTAATGTTTAAGCAACAGTTGAATACCAACTTATTGTAATTATATTATAATTTTATTATAAATATAAACATAAAACATTACCCGCATACTTTCACAATTGGCAGATAAAACAAACCAGAAATATGCATACTCATTTAACCCCAGCACCCAGCAGAATACATACATTCAGGACATAATATACATTTGTAAAAAAGAGTATTAAATATAGTATGCCTCACACTATAAACAATACCTATATTTGTTTAATCAAAACATAGCCAATCATAATTTTAAAAAGACTGATATATTATATAAAACAGCATATTACACAGGGATGCAAACATACTTCTACTGTTGTAAATTACTACATATGCAAAATGATAATGAATTAAAACTAACTCTAGCAACACATTAAGCCATGAACGTATTATATTTTCACCACATATCCTCTACTTACAATATGCATAAAGTAGCAAATGTTATATACAATACTCAGGAATATGCATGCTCCTAAACACAATTGGGCTATCCGTCAATGGAATTCAATAATTACATAAAAAATAGCTAATTTAAAAACCCAAAGTGGCCCCTAAGATAGCGATTATTTATTAGTCATAATTTAAGTCAAATATTGTACAAGCTAAATTTAAAATAACCATTGCATCACATAGTTGCAGTTACAAAATAAATACATCTACTCTCGATTTATCCATCTTTCGATCTATTATATATACGGTTCAGTAAAGTTTATTAAATTGTCGAAACATAAAAAACAGCGCCGAAACGACCAATATTCACCTGTATGTACTTAGATATACCACTTCACCGATGCAATTTCTGCGAATTTGTTTTCAAAACGCTGCCAGTGCGATCGAAGTATCCCGCCGAAACTACCAATTTGTACCGGCCACCCGAAGTGGCAGTGCGACCGAAGCATCCTAAATGCAAAAACGAAAAACGAAAAACGATAAACTTTTAAATTTGAAAACGAAAACCGAAAAAACGGTATATACACGGACCTTCTACAAGTATATTGAGCCGAATAAGTTCATTTCATCAATTAAATCACAACACCAGCATAGCAATAGTTTTAATGTGTGCATTTATTTACCATTTATTAACCCTTTCTTACACAGAGTGTGATGACAAGACGTACGGTGTGAACTGTGACACCCCCTGCGGACGCTGCAGAGACAGTTCGCCTTGTGACGTCGTGAACGGACGCTGCAGCAACGGCTGCGAAGACTGGTACAGTCTGGATGATAACTGCGCAACATATATTCGTAAGTCACAAGGTTTTTGTTGTCAAAACCGTTACGTAGTCATTTGCAAGCTTTATTTACTCTTTAGACAAGACGTGTATGTCACTCTTTGAAAAAATGCAACATAGATATTGTATTGTTTTTACATGTACGTATGTTACATGTACGTACATACATACTTTATTATTATATGTTTGTAGTACGTATGTATGTATGTGTGTGTATGTATGAACATACCTACGTATGTATGCATGTACGTGCGTGCGTGGGTGCGTGGGTGCGTGCGTGGGTGCGTGCGTGCGTTCGTGCATGAATGTATATAAACAATTATGTCAATACAATATGCGCGTGAACGAAAAGAAAAAACCCATAAACATTTGTTTAGGCGGGTCAGCTTGTAATAATAATCATACTGACGCAATCAATACCCCGCTACCATTTATCGATTAAAGTTGAAATTCCCTGTAATCGTGTTCTTTGTGGTGTAGTTCTTATTGTTTGATTTCTAGTGCTTATGTTTATTACGTATATTTGACAAATAGTAGTTTGCTTATTACATTTATTTCACAATTTGTTTATCCCAACAGCCATCCCGGAATTTGATACCTCAGCGAGGCCGACGGTTGACGTCCTCAATAGTTCGGCCGTTGTAGTGAGTTGGTCCAAAGCTACTAACATTCCGTCTGCTGTGGAGAACCATTATTACTACGTGGTGTGGCTCCAAGTCGACGGAGGGACAAGGGTGAAAGTCACGCAGATTCAACATGACGTCCACAGCAATCGGTTTGAGTCTTACATCACTGGACTTGTGTACAATACACACTACTCCGTATCGGTGGAAGCGTACCGACAGCAAGACGAGACACATGAAGGAGGAAATCACACGGGCGACGCCATCTTCAAAACTGATTGCATCGGTATAGTGACTGTTGTATGCCATGCATACTTTAGGAAAATTAAAACAATGTTTCAGTTTCAACTTTTTGATTAGAGGACATTCCGCTTCACCATAGCATGCGTTAATGCTTATATCCATATACATGGTTATTTCTGCATTAACTAAGTACACACATATATTTAACGTAAATGTACGTAGGGACATTTTATTAACGGAGATCTATCAAATTAAAAATAATAACCCTTTGTGCCCCTTACCATTTAGGACTGTTTTCTCGAAATCACATATGGGATTCTTTAGTGATAAGCTTCCATTCAAACATTGTCATGGCCACATTAATGGCGAAAGTGAAGCTGGCGGATTCTGGCGTTTTGTTCGAATCAACGTTTAGTTTTTACCTGATAATACCCTATAAAAACATCCTTATTACAGCTGACAATTGGACACGGTTAAATAAATTGATTACAGTAAACAACACTGAATACTGCAATTTGCATTTCCAGCTCCAAACCGTCCAGTCATAAGAAATGTGACGACGTCGCCTGAAGGGGCTGAAAACGCTAGCTACACAGTCAAATGGCAGGTTGGTGACGGTACTAGAACGAATGCAAAACCATTTAGTTGGTAACCTGGACGACAGTTTTACGGGATCCTGTAAGTGTGTTGTATTATCTTGGTTGGTTAGTGACAAATCAAAACGTGACACTGAGCACAGCAGTCCACCTTAAAACAATTGCAATAACATGAACTGAAGATTTAAAGAAACTGTAAATTTGTCGCCATCGCATAAGATCGGATGTGTAACGGTGCAGACAGGAACGGAAAGATCAAACCATAATTAACTTGTGTGTATTTCAGAAACATTTAGCTAAGTAACTGCACGACATATACACATTTTGAAAACTATTGCTACAGGAGATAAATGAAACCGGATGTGACGAAATAGTAGCTATTCGAGTGGGCTACAACACCTCAGCTTCGCCGACAGATGGTTGGGTGTACACAGACGTCGAGAGAGTGAATCAAACGCAGCTGTCCGTAGACGTCCTGTCTTACGGAGTGTACGAGGTGGTTGTGATAGCGACCAACAACGAGAATATCAGTTCAACCAGCGATGTTGTTCTCGTCAGCCTCACGACAAGTGAGTGATTAATAATATACTGTATGCAAGGGCCTTTGTGTGTTCTTGTCTTAATGTGACCGTTCGTTTGACAGGCTAGTTACTCTTTTCCTTTTCTTGTCGTTGATTTCCGGTCACCTTGTTAATACAGCTACCTCGCAATTAAGGTCAAGTAGATAATATTACACATTTTACGGAAGTTCTTAAGCTGTTTACACATTAGTGTAATTAGTTTCTCAATTATGTATTCACAATATATATATATATATATATATATATATACATATATATATATATATATATATATATATGTATATATATATATATATATATATACAATGTGTATATAATATATTATATATATATATATATATGTATATATATATATATTATATATATATATATATATATATACATATATTATATATATATATGTATACATATTATATATATACATGTATATAAATATATATATATATATATATATATATATGTATATATATATATATATATATATACATATATTATATATATGTATACATATTATATATATATATGTATATATATATATGTATATATATGTGTATATATATATTGTGAATACATAATTGAGAAACTAATTAATATATATATATATATTATATATATATATATATATATATATATATATATATATATATATATATATATATATATATATATATATATATATATACATACAGAAATACTTTTGTGTTCAACGTTATGCAGCTAATTCAACGACGACAACGACTACTACGACGGCAACAACACCGACGACGACGACAATATCAACACCATCATCCAGTGCGTCCAGCTACGTAGCGCCACCTCCCGGAGGCCTTGGGACAGGCGGTGTGGCTGGAGTGGCCTTCGCCGTCATCGTTGTCATCGCAGGTGTCGTCATTGTCGTTATCATCGTGCTCCTCAGGTAAACAAAAATTGAAATAGTATGTTCCTATCCCAGGGACGGACCCAGTGGGCGTAGTCTGGGGGGGGGGGGGGGCGCACAAAACCACAATTTGTATCCCCTGCGACTTGCAATAGCGCTCTATCGCGTTGCCGTCCAGTCGCGCCGCCGGATCGTGAGGAGGATAGCTGATGAGGAGTGAAGTTGGAAAATGTTATCTGGAATATGTTGCTAACTGCCTTTTCCTTGCTGAGGGTAGAAGTAAAAAGCGATATTTTGGAAATTATAAATTGTATTGATGACATACTTGAAAACGTTGTCATGTTTCTCCAAGTTAATACTTGTGTCACGTCATGTTTCAGGCGAAGGCGAATAGATCACGACCAACCAAGTGCTACCGACAACATCGCTCTCGGCTGCACGAAAACCGACAAAGCTGGTAAGTGTAGACGTTCAATTATGATATACACAGCAAGACGGGTTCTCTTTTGTATGTTGCAAGAAATGTTTCCATTGTAATGCAAATGTAAACGTTGATGAAATTGTACACGTGTGTCATAAAGGCAGAATTATAATGAGTAAGAGCATTTACTCTGATTTAATGAGTGAGCTTCCGCTTTGTTAAATTACATCTAATTTTCACAATTAACTCATTCGTCGAAAGTCATGGTGGACTGTTTATATTCAATGCAATCACTACACTTGGATTATTATCATTACATAAATTGGTGTTGTGTGTGCGTGAATGTGTGCACGCAGAGGTGTTTTCCTCGAGAGTATTTATCTATTATTATTTCTAAGCGAACTGAAGTGCTGAATTTCTCTGATATTCAAACAGATCCTGAGGAGAAAGTTGTTTCCAATGTTGGGAAAAAGGAAACAAAAGAAGAAGAAAATTCGACTTCAATGTACGCCAACGCTCAGGAGGTGGCAAGGCAGGAACAACATGGCATTGCACTCAGTGACCTGGCCGTATACGTCAAGGAAAAGAGACGGAACAAGGGCTTCGAGAAAGAATTCGAGGTGATTTGGTGTACAAAATTATTAGTCGTTGTAAGCGACAACATTAGTACTGTTGTTGTTTAAATAAATGTAAACAATCGCTCATCTATGCAACTGATGCCTGTTTTATTTGCAGTCGTTCTAACAGTCGATGGTGTAGAATGTTGACTTAATGAAACTATTGTATCACATCACAGGATATTCCTTTCGGCATCCAAGCCAAGTGCGAAGAAGCGAAGAAACCCGAGAACAAATCACGGAACAAATCACGGAACCGATATGTTAACATCATGCCATGTGAGTAAGAGGAATATTTGTTACACAAATATCTGTTTGCCAATGGCATTATATTAATAAAAAGTTACATACATGTTCATATACAAAAATAAACACATGCATAAATAATATATACGTAAGGTATGATATATATATATATATATATATATATATATATATATATATATATATATATATATATATATATATATATATATACTATATTATTTATAAATCTGTATTTGTGAATTTAGCTTACCTTCGCTCTGTCCTTTTCTTTCGGTATGTAATCTTTGTATTTACTTACACATATGTTGCTAAAATCATAATAAACGACAGACCATATAAACCAAGGAATATCTACAT
>OZ024863.1:4933014-4950514 GCA_964017155.1 Oasisia sp. SBJ-2009
AATTGTATCAATATATTGGCTGTATTAAACAAACTTAAACTACTGTTTCGGTGTAGTTGCATATTAATGACAAAGGATCGGAGGACAACACGAATACTTTTAGGATCTTATAACCAAATTGAAATCAGTCTAAGTAAGAGCGTACAAGCTACACCATCATAAGTTGCTTAAATATGGATAATGGTAAAGCTACTGCACTTACCTTGCTTGATTTATCAGCTGCTTTTGATACTATTAATCGTACCATTCTCAAACGTCGTTTGTCTTTGTGGTAAGGTGTATCTGGTGTAGCGTTAAGCTGGTTTAATTATTATCTTAGTTGTAGACACCAGAGAGGTAAGATTTTGGATTATTGTTCGCCATCACTTAATATTTCATGCGGTGTTCCTCAAGGTTTAGGTTTGGGACGATTACTTTTTTTCAATATGCATATCTCCATTGAGTTTAGTTATTAATATGCATCATTTGTACAGTCCTCTTTATGCAGATGATACTCAAATGTGGATATGTCCTAACAACAACTTAGACATAGTCTCAATGCATTTCTTGTATTAGATGACTGAGCGTAGATTGAAGCTGAATGCAAATAAAACAGAATTTCTTAGTATTGTAACATAGAGGCCGCGTGAAACAAATAAGAATGTTTTTCCTATACCTTTACTTAATTAGCATACTATGCATGCAGTTATAATTCGGAATTCAGGAGTAACGTTTGATGATCATATGAACATAAGTTTCACTTTTTTCGAAAATTGTATTCAATATTCACTATTTGCGGCCTATTCGTCGGTATCTGCCTCTTTCTACTGCAAAACCTATTGCAACTGCGCTAGTCACTAGTAGATTAGACTATTGCAATTCTCGTTTTCGTAATAATAATAACAATTTCTGTTAATGATATCACAAAACTACAACACTTTCAAAATTGCTTAGCCAAGGGTGTGACTAGGTCTCCACGTTTTACTCATTCCAAGCAGCTTTTGAAGTTCTGCGTCGGATTCCTATCGTTAATATTACTTACCAGGTACTTTCCTGTAAGCAACCATCATATTTACATTATTTGCATATTCCTGTAAAAAAAACTCTTCAGCTTCGGTCATCAAGTTCTGATTTACTTTTTCCCTAAAGTCAATACTTGTATCGGGACTAGGGTTTTTCTGCGCCTTCTCTTTGGAAAATGCTTCCTTCATGTATTAAATCAGCTGAAAATATTGCTAAATTCCGTCGTCATTTAAAGACATAAAATGTGTCAATCAGTTTGATGACAAATGGATTTGTTTATTGACTCTGAGATCCATCAACCGTTTTGAATTGATGCGCGTCTGAGCTTGCTTTCTAAGGATTTAGGCGCAATCAAAGTTACTGAATTGTTTGTAGTATTAGTATTAGTAGTAGTAGCAGTATAGTAGTAGTAGTAGTGGTAGTGGTAGTGGTAGTGGTAGTGGTAGTGGTAGTGGTAGTAGTGGTAGTGGTAGTGGTAGTGGTAGTGGTAGTGGCAGTGGCAGTGGCAGTGGCAGTGGCAGTGGCAGTGGCAGTGGCAGTGGCAGTGGCAGTGGCAGTGGCAGTGGCAGTGGCAGTGGCAGTGGCAGTGGCAGTGGCAGTGGCAGTGGCAGTGGCAGTGGCAGTGGCAGTGGCAGTGGGATTGGGAGCGGCAGCGGCAGCGGCAGCGGCAGCGGCAGCGGCAGCGGCAGCGGCAGCGGCAGCGGCAGCGGCAGCGGCAGCGGCAGCGGCAGCGGCAGCGGCAGCGGCAGCGGCAGCGGCAGCGGCAGCGGCAGCGGCAGCGGCAGCGGCAGCGGCAGCGGCAGCGGCAGCGGCAGCGGCAGCGGCAGCGGCAGCGGCAGCGGCAGCGGCAGCGGCAGCGGCAGCGGCAGCGGCAGCGGCAGCGGCAGCGGCAGCGGCAGCGGCAGCGGCAGCGGCAGCGGCAGCAGCACCTTAGTAGTAGTACTAAACCTCAAATAATTTACTTTGGATTCAACTACGACGACGATTCTTCAAATAAAACAATACAATTGAGAAATAAAACAATACAGCTGAGAACTAAAACAATACACCTGAAAAACTGTTGACAAAATCATTTGACGAGTGTTGTTTATATGTTTCTATTTATGTTACAGGAGCAGTACATCTATGTCCATCAGGCCCTGCTAGAGTTGAATGAGATGGCCATCATAGCATGTTCTGAGTTGAAACAGACGTTTGATGAACTATGCAAAAGCAGCAAACTCGCCGAACAGTTTGAGGTTTGATATGTAAATGCAGCAGTGCTAAGAATAGCAGTCCTTAGAAATAGTTACGTCTTTTACCTGCCCACTTTAGAAAACAGCAGTTCATCAAACAAATAGTTACGTCATTTGTCTTATCATTGTAGACGACAAAACACGATGTTGATTGTCTTGTGATACAATAAACCCATTTGCACCACCTCTTCAGTATATGGAAATGTCACAAATAATGCAGTCACTAGCAAACGACTCTTCACCAATGGTTATTCTTGCATTCATTTCTGTGCGTGGCCATATGTTTGGAGATAGTATGTTTTTCCACGAATCTCAAGAAACAAGCGATTTCTTGTGCTGCTCTAATTAATAAAGGGAGCTGTACGTTACACACACACATCCACGGAAAAGTTACACGTAAATTATTTTCTAAGAAAACAAATGCTATATAGAAACGAAAACGACAACGTGATTCTGTTTCCGTTGAAACAAACTTTTTAAAAGTCTTTTTATATGTATAATTTGACGTGTTAGACAATATTTTGGGTGTTTCATTGTGTATCGCAATATATGCATTGTTGATTGTAATGCACTTGAGATCTTTAATTGCTATGGATTATGTTTGTGTTTTCCTTTGCAGCGGCTCAATGCACTGAAACCAGTTCGTAAGAATGTGAAATGCGCTGCTCTGGAACCAAAGAATGTCACCAAGAATCGCGTCATTGAGATTATTCCTGGTAAATGTGTTGCTTTCTTAATTATGATAGTTATATGACTTATATTTCCATCCACCCATAATCACCATTTTAAGCTCGCTATGCAATTTTGTGCGACTCGACGTTAATAAAATAATACGTCGAATAGTAATAATAAGTTAACTATTAGTACAGCCTAGATGATGCTAAAATGGCTGTCCAAAATAGAAAAATAAGTTCAACTATAACACAAATTAACGCACTATAAATTAATAGAACAACTTATCCACTGATTGGATGAGTGCCAGTAACGTGAATATATTTCAGATAGAAGTCTACATGTACCTCAGAAATCAACTATTGGACTCTCGATAAGCCAAAGGTTTTCTTATTCATTTGCAATCTTGTTAACCCTCCTTCTTATAATTGGCTCTCACATTCCTCCATTGCATCATGTTTGATCAAACTAACATTTTATAAAACGACTTGCTAAATTTTCAAACGTGTCATCGAAATTATCACCTTTGTATTTAGATGATCGTCATCGACCCCATCTCACTACACCGTGGGCGGAAGGCAACGACTACATAAACGCCGTCTTTGTGCACGTAAGTACCGATGTCGATGAGGTTGGGTGGAATGTATCCAAAAGTAAATAACTCTTGAACTAATAGAATCATACACTGCAAATGTGAACAACTAAACTTATATTTCTCGTTTTTCCTTATTGTCAAATTTGACTTTGACTTTTTCACCCATTACCGGACGTATACGTGACACGTGTCCTTTATCGTCCGAAGAACTGCGTTATCAACTGTCTTTGCTAATTATTTATTTCACTGAGAAACATAGTTGTATGCCGACTCATGTACACTTACATTCGCAGGGCTACAAGGAGCGCAACGCCTACATCATCACCCAGTCTCCTATGACGGCGACAGTCGTCGACTTGTGGAGACTCTTGAACGACCACGAGTCTCGCACCGTCGTGATGCTTGACCACAGTGACGTCACTGATGACGTACGTGCATTATTCGGGATAACTGTTTCATTATTAAGTTGTTTTGTTTTAACAGAAATGCACAAGAATTTGTTATTTTCGCCGATGGGCGGTGTTGACAGTGTCTTTATGCTTTGTGAGCGTTTTAGGATATTTTGTCACAGGAAAGGTGCACACGATTGGATATAATGATCAAGTTAAAATGGTCGTATTGCTTGTATTGCAGCATTCCGTATTTATAAAAAACATAATACTTACAATGACTGCAATCTAGTCAACGAGTTGCTGATAATGACATGTGTAACGATGATACCTTTTTCCCAGGAATGCGCCAGTTACTGTCCAAGTCAGACGGCCATAAAGTGCAAATATGGCCCGTTCGAAGTTGAACTTGTAGATACTGTCGGCATCGAGAATGCCAATGTGACAGTGCGAGAATTCAAAATCAGCAAGTCTAATCGGGTAAGTTACGATTCCATTACATGATATGTCGTCAAATATCATGGCTTAGGCTTATGATTCTAAATTTAAAACTGGCCCATATTGTTTGGCCCAGCCATTACCGTTTCTGAATTTCGTACTTGTATTTTATAGATAGAATACATACTTTACTAATTTAAGTTGAACCGAGGCTGATATCGCACACAGTTGTGTAACTTAATTTACAAAGACTAATGGTAGACGCTAACATAGTCGCTATGCAATGAACGGTAACGATGTTGTCACAAATATAAACGCTATATCTACCACATTATCGGTCAGCCAATTCACAAACATATGTAGTGTCTAAACTGCGACCTGAAACTATTGCTGTACAATATGTGTAATTTAACTGCAAAATAGAATACCTAAGTATATTCGTTTGAAGTTGCATTTTATGTGTTGCAAACAGTAGCCTCGAAGTACCGTTTGTCGGCCTTCGGCAGTATCGGCTAATCTGTAAACAACACAAGCCAGAACTTCAAGGCTACATGTGAACAAATAAAAAAACAATACTTTACTTACGCGATCAAAATGAACGTGGGCAAAGTGCCGATTTAATTTCATTAATTTGTTCATGATGTACAATGACACATTTATAATGGATTCGTAAATGCCTTAGCCGGTCTACATGGTAATATGTAACCTTGTCTTCATTTCGCCCGTCAGTCTGGAGATAGCGGAACTGTCATCAAACAGTTCCAGCTAAACAACTCGTGGAGTCGCGACTCGCCACTGCCCAGCAACGCGACCGTCCTTCTGGACTTGTTGGACGCCGTCGAGAAGTGGCAGCAACAGAACGGAAACGGACCGATCGTCATCCACTGCACGTGAGTTGCTCCCGCAGAAATGGCAACGCCTTCTTTAACTGGAAACAAGTATCGCTTTTGATGCATTTCTTTCAGTATTATAACTAACGCAATTATTTATACTTTATATGTGGTTATCTTTGTCTTGTGTAGATTTCTAAACTAACGAACGCATCGTTATTGTTTGACAAACCACGATGTAGAACAAATTGATGAACATTACATTTAGTACCAACATCACGTGAAATGTTGTTTACCAGGGACGGAGCGAGTCGCAGTGGCCTGGTGTGTGCCGCCAGCTATCTGCTGGAGCACATGAAGGTGGAGCAAGAGGTGGACGTCTTCCACGCTGTCCAACACATCCGCACGACCCGGCCTCAACTCATAACACACCTAGTAAGTGGCCGTCACTAGATCGTTCGGTCCAACACATCCGCACCACCCGGCCACAACTCATAACACATCTAGTAAGTGACCGTCACTAGATCGTTCTGTCCAACACATCCGCACGACCCGGCCACAATTCATAACACATTTCGTAAGTGGTCTACATTAGATCTTCTATCCAACACATCAGCTCCACCCAGCCACAACTCATAACACATCTCGTAAGTGACCAGCGTCACTAGATCGTCTTTTTCTGTCAGCACATTTAGTAAAATACAGTCCCCATAATGCAATTATGCACCGTATAATAACTATGTGTCAATATTAAACCCGTGGTGTTGTTGATAGTGCATTAATTAGCTTCGCAGCTGTAAATGTAAATCCTGACAGTTTTCAATACTCTCACTGTGGAAATATTAAATTAAATTAAAGATGATTTTATCAGACAAATGGCATAATATATACGTAAGTTATACGGCAATAATGTTATTTTCGTCGTCTTTGCATCCATTGTGAACTGTAGAGGTATATTAGTATACGAAAGCAATAGTTGTTAATCATTCTGATAATTTTCTATTCTGAGACCCATGCGTTATTCTTGTTGATAAACTAACCCCTGCTCGTAACTGTTCTTTGCCGTTGTTATTTTGTTCAACACTACGTCGTTGCACCGAGTAACAATTAATGACATTCTATTACAGGCGCAGTACCGGTTCCTGTACGAGATGGCGCTGGCGTACATGTCTCAGTTTGACACGTACGCCAACTTCCAGTAAACCAGCCATTTGTACAGTGTTGCTTAGGCACAGCGTAAAATGGCGGACTATATGGTGGATGTACACAGCACCACCAAGTGGTGTACCTTTTGTAAATAGCAATCCGAAATCTTCAATAACATCTAGTATCGTATTAATGATAAATATATAAGTGTTTCTTATCAAGTATCTTATTGTTATCATAATAATTAAGACGCATACGTTGTGTGTCAATTGCTTTATTGAGAATATGTACATACATTTACTTTAATATTGTTCTTTGTATCGCTGGATTTACTGGTACATTTTCTGATAAATATTTTATATTGTTGCATGTACAATAACCAACAGCACGGCCATTAATTGTATAGGGATGCAAATCCCGACAGGTAAAGGAATAAGAAACTAATGTGCATTATAATTATCATGTGTACGGTAGTTTCAAGCACTCGGTAATTATGACTTGTTCGGTTATAATACTTTTTACTCTACGCACATATATGTACAACAACCTAAAAAGTTGCAACTGTATCGTTGAAAGGAGATACTTCTTATGTATTAAAACATCTTTACAACTTTGCCTATCTACCATAGATCCATGGAGTGTCAATCAACGTGTTGACAACGGAAATTGACTATTGACTATGAGGTCGATTAAACTTGTTGTATTGGTGTTCCTCTGACCTTGGTGTCTAAGGATTAAGCGCAGTAGAAGTTATCTAATGATGATTATTATTATGTTGTGACGGACTTTCAGCTAGGCAACTGATGAAATTGCTGATTAGGCAGCTAAACTAGCAAACTGATGAATACTAAGCGAAATAGCAAAGCGTGCATTACGAATCGTGTCCCTTTGATTGATTTCGTACAACATAAAATGTAAACATTGTACAAATATATATATATATATATATATATATATATATATATATATATATATATGTATATGTATATGTATATATATATATATATATATATATATATATATATATATATATATATATATATATATATATATATATATACAATATAATATAATATATATTCAAAATATATTTAATATAACGAAGACACAAGTAGTGCAGGCACTTATTTCCATTGTGGTCCTTCGGATTTAGTGTTATTTAATTCGTGCGGTGGCGCATCTATTTTTCTATACTAGTAGCAGTAGGATTGCCGTCTTTAGTTACACTGAAATTTAATGTAGCTCTTAACTTGACAAATCATAATTAAACTATTAATAATATAATAATACTTATCAACATAAAGTAAATTATATGTAACAACAGCATCTAACGTTACATGCATATGTGAGTCGGGCGATAATACAGTTTTCTTTCGGAATCATTGTAATACCTAGTCTAGTCTCGCTTAACCGACTGTGGGTCGGCTGCGGAACTACGCCGAGAAGACAGTCTGGCCACATTTGCCGGCTTTTGTTTGGTATCCGCGTGATCTATACAATGCTGCCACCTCACGAACACTGCCGTAATATATATTTATTTATAAACAACTGCAAATTTGTATTTCTATTTATCTTGAGTTAATATAAGTTTAATTCTGAATAGTTTTTATATTTGTAATACAGCATTATTTGTGTTAATACAAGTTCAATGTTGAATACTTTTCATATGATATTATTATCTTGTAGTAAAAGTATATCGTTATTTTAATTTTAATCTCATAGTTGGCCTGAGAGCCAATCAGCGTCTCTACCCTAATCTGGGGTAAAGCTACCCGGATGCAGAAACTTAAGACCCATTAATGTCCCAGGCGAAGTTGAGGGGCTTAAAAGTGGTGCCACCTCACGGAGTCTGGGTAACCGAGGCTATACCTAGCCTCGCTTAAAGGTACTCAATCCACTCGTTTGCTAATCGCCAAACCGGTTCTTTTATTACCAGATGTGTAATGTGTTAATAGTTTAACTAGTATGCACAGTCAGTTAATTTTTTAAATGCGTACTTGTCATTTTATAATTGTAAAAAAAGAATCGCCGTTACACTGGGTATAACTGGCGAAACAATCAGCAGCTGCCGACGCCCTGTGCTTTTTGGGTCACGTGTTTTATGCGAGATCGACTTACTACGGTACAATGACAAATCGCACGTGCTTTTGCGCGTCATGACTAAGATTGCAAGTCTAAGGCAGTGATTCTTCTATGAAGATACGCATTAAGTGCATTAACGCAGTCAGCAACAAGAGCGAGTAGTCGGGGACTAATTCACTCTTGTGAACGTTGACTCGACGCGGATTCTCTAACTTGTAAGATTAGAATAAATATAAGTCTGAGTGTCACTGACAAGGCAAGCCAGTTTCAAGTTTGACTCACTGTCACCTGACACTGACAGCAAAGATAATTAAAGGAAGACCAATCACATGCGCTGTTTCCCATTGGGCGCCATTTTAAAAACATAGACCGCAGCGAACCAAGCGTCTGGGTTTCAAAAGTCAGATCAACATGGCGTACGCCAGGCACGGCGGTTCGTTTTGCTCAGCCTTTGGCTGCAGCAACAACAAAAGCGTCAACACAGAGCTTTCATTCTTCAGATTCCCGAAAGATAAAGACAGGTAGGCATTAAATCAATACAAACTAAAAAGAAATACTATGCATAACACACATAAATGCATAAATGCAACGCCTCGACACGCCCCCCTCCCCCCAGTTAGTGTCAGACTGGATGTCAGCTGGTGATGTAAACAAAAACACTCCGTATGGCTGGGACGGGTTTAGTAGTAGTTGGGGCAAGTAATAGTACTGTCGTGGGCGGGGTGGTGGTGATGGTGGTTATCAATGACAATAAATTAACAGTATGTCCCAGCGGATCTTGTGGTGGGCTGAACTAAGAGTAAATATCACTGACACTGTATCATGTATCCAGACTGGCCTATACTTGTCCTTATACATGTACATGGTGTATCTAAATTCTAGATAATAGAATAGGTGTCTTGGCAAAATATTAGCAATAAATGTGTAATACTGGTTGTAATTCAATGTTTTTGCACTTCTTATTTCAGGAGTAAGCGATGGGTTATAAACTCTATTCCTAGAAGGGAAGATCTGTTGAAAAGAGACTGCGGGTATCTCTATGACAACTGCCGGATGTGCGCTAAACACTTCACCGAGTCACAGTTTATGAATGTCAACAGCCGTGACAAGCTGGTATGGGATGCAGTTCCCACGTTATTCAGCTGCAATCAATCAGATCGCCAGAAAGAACGCAAGCCCCCCCAAGGATAGAACTTCATCTTCTGAGCATGTAGTTGAGCAAGATACTTCAGTCCTGGTAAAATCAATGTTCTTGATTATATTCATGTCAGAGCAGATGATTGTATTGTTGTAAATTGCTTGAGACAGTTGACTAGATATATAGTACATCACCATACAGTATACATATAGCCCTGGCTGGACTAAGGTGTAAGAGGGGTGGCGCCGGTAGGCCTACTGGTGGCACCCCCCCCCCCCCTTATACCTTAGTCCAGCAAGGGCTATACATGTGTTTTACATAATCAACTGATAACATTAGTATGTTTCAATAATTGTAACGTTTTTGTGAGAACACCGAAATAATTCTGTATGTCATTTGGACACTAAATATTGTAAATGGCAACCAACATGTTGGCTATATTTTGCAGTCACACGATATGAATTGCAAACTATGCCAATTCAATGAAACTGAAGACTAACTATAAAGAATATTGTGAACAAATGTACATGTAGCTGACAATGTATTGACATTTTAATACTGGCACAAATTCTTTTACTTTTTGTATCAATATACAGCACAGGTTGTATGTATCATATGCATCTTTCATCTGCGAAATTACATTAATTCTAAACATAGATGGACATGTGCAAACATTATTTATTTGTAGACGTGTGTGTCAAAAATAAAGAAAAACTCATTTGAAGTGGCTTGATTACAAAATGATATGTATTTGATAAATGAAAGATGATGTTGAATACTTCCTGCAAATGTTGGCAAATCAAACCAAATTGGCATGTTTTTGGGCTCATTTGAAGTGTATACTAACTTTAATATCTGTACCCATGCTATTAATGCCTACAATAAATGTATTATTGTACCCATGTCTTTTTTGTTCATGTTTTTGATCTGTTTCAGAATAGGAATGAAATATTTCTAAAAATTGGGATTGGACAGTAACTGTCTGAACTGAATTATATTGATTGATTGATTTATTAAGGAATCCACGTTCAGTAATAAAACTGTTGAGGTGGAGCCTTCAGACATTAAAAATACAAAAGTATGCAATGGTGTAAAAAAATACAATTTAAACATATCATGAAAACAAGTTATGAATATGACTAGGAATAGACACATAATTTAACGCACACACAACTGTATGACAAAGTATTAAAATAGAGGAACACATAAACCACAGGGAGGCATATATGATGGTGTTGGCAATTTGGGGGGGGGGGTGTAGGTTTAGCATGTTTAGGTGAGATGTTAAACATCATGTGTACCCAAACAAGAAGTAAATATGACTAGAATACAAAGATTGAAAGTAGTAGAAAAAGACACTTAGGGCTACATCATAATTTACTGTACATACATCCTTTCAAATTTACAATGGACCAGTTGTGTGTCCATAGGCAGTACATGTATCAAGATGTATATATAAAACCGGAAAATATCAAATTTTAAAATGCACTTTCAGGCTATATACATAATTATTGACCGCAGCATATCTTCAGCTGTCAGGGAGAGGTTGTCTGGGGACATGGTAACGAAAAAGAACCAGGCATAATGATCATATCTGAGATTTCATGAATCCTATCATAATGTAGCCGTGAAATGACCATCAAATATTTTTTTTTCTCGAAAATCAATATATTTGGCGCATAAAAATATCAAATTTTTATCTTTACAAGTCCACCCCCCTCCCATACATACACACACACCCCAAGTCAATGTACGAGCAGTCGATCGCTTTTTAACCAAATGAATGAAAGCACACCGGTTTGCTTATGAACTCGCATGACACCCAGCCGCTTGGTGTGCCACCAGTTCAAAATCCAAAATGCCACCGGCTGAGTGACATCTCTCCCCTTTACGCTCTCTGGTAATAGCTAGGCTCTTGTCGGTCGGGCAAGAAACGTTGTATTTTTAGGGGGAGCATCCGTTATCTCGTGTAACAGAACGTCAGACGGAGAATTATATTATATTTCACAATTATAAAAAAAGTTTTTTGCGACTCGCATTTCAGTACTATTACTGAATTTTGTTGATTTCTATTATATGTTATGCAAAATAATTTACATTTTTATAACAGCGATGATTGATGGTGATGATTTTTTTTCAATAAAAAATAAACATGAATTTTTTTTTTAATACAGTAGCCGAGTAGGTGTACATTATATCATGCAAGTATTACATATAACATTCTTGCACTTGTCTCCATTGTAGTCAATGCCTGGCTATAGTCTATGTACCTGGTACTTTTCAACTCACACGTTCCAGCTGTTTTCAAATATTTATCAAAATTTTCATCACAGCAGTAACTGAATGCATAATATATTCGAATTATAATATTGCTACAGGCCAGACTACAATACAAAAGTGAGACAAGGCAGAGGAGAGGCTAAGATTAAGGCAGTCACATGGGTATGGCAGATGCAGGGAGGATACGTAGTTTGCGGGAGGCTAACATCTGATCAATCCAGGTAATTTATACAGCTGTTTTCAAATATTTATCAACATTTTCATCACAGCAGTATATGAATACATAATATATTCGAATTATAATATTGCTACAGGCCATACTACAATGCAAAAGTGACACAAGGCAGAGGAGAGGCTAATATTAAGACAGTCACATGGGTATGGCAGATGCAGTGATGATACGTAGTCTGTGGGAGGCTCACATCTGATCAATCCAGGTAATTTAAACATTTTAACAATCAACAATGTATAAATTATAAAAATATTTTAATATGTCCATTTAAATATACATTTGTTTTCATTAACATATTATCTTGAACATGGAAAACTAGAATAACCTTTGCTCTTGTATAATGCATATTACACCCAGTGTGTCAACACAGACATTAATGCACATACACTGTGTGAGTCGTGGGGCATGGCTACATAGATCAATTTTTAAAATTACCTTCAAAATGGTGCATTTTGAAGGATGCTTTAACTTATTCCCTGGGAAATAGAGAGGAAACAAATGCACAGCTACAAGTGTAAACATGTTTATAGCAAGAAATACCTATGAGGTGGTCATCCTGGCATATTTTGTGCAAAATGGCTTAGAAAAACACTGATGTGGTCCACCTCACTCATCATATAGCAGGGAAAATACTGAAGCGATGACTCAAGAAATCAATAGTATTTACAGTTCTGAAGAAGGTAGACATACATATTATGAATGCTTGAATATTTTCTGAGGGAATGTGCTATTGGCATCACAATAACCTGATTTTGTCATTTCCCACATTTGCGTTGACCAGACAACCATGTTTGACATAAAATGTCAAAAATGAAAATGTGTACACCATGTAGTAGTTATTGCATGGCATCATTATTTACTCCCAACTCCACTACAAAGATGCATGTTGTTTGTTTACTGAAATTGAATACATTTTTTTACAGGTCAACAAGAAACTGAACAATGCTTACTAGCACTAGTTCAACAAGTTACAGGACAGTTGTATTTGTGGACAGGACTATACAGCTATGAGCCGTGCAAGATGCTGCATATTAAATGTCAAATATTCGAATGTACTCCGCAGTACTGGTGGTGTGTACACTGGCTTCCATGCCGGTCAGATACCCTGACTGACTAGAATGTAGAATGCAGAGTGCTTGACATGCGAATATGGTGACGCCTGACTAGCTTTGCAGTTGGTGATGGAACGGTGGATCCCATGGTCTGTCAAATATGGCATGAGCCTTTGGTCAACCTCTCTCGACACTGTAAGACAGGTTCGACATTCTTTGGTGAACTACATCAGCTTGGATATCGATGATATTGTGTGAGTTCACTCTCTTTGATGATACTGCATACCAGCTTCCTGGCATTTTGCTGTACATCCACATCTGCCTATACAAGAAACAAAGTGACAATTAACATGGGTCTGACATGTATGATATTTTATATGTGCGACACATGTAGCCAAAGTCAATATCATGGTAATAATTCAGAGATGGAGTGAGTACAATACAAATGTACTCGAGTACGAGTACGATTACTTTGAACATGCATGAGTACGAGTACTCATAAAACAAATGTACTCGAGTACGAGTACGATTACTTTAGAATGTACTCGAGTACGAGTACGATTACTCTAGAATGTAATCATGATTACTTTCACGATTACTTTAATGAATATCCTGTTTCTACCGTAAAGGTGACCTCCATGGAATCAGGTGTCATTCACTTTCTGTTGCTGTGCCAATATCTAGTGTTCTAACTGATTACTGCTAACTGCTATCCACTGTCCAAATGTTATTATTATTATAAATCATCAGCTGACTTTCTCATGTGTTGAATGAACCATTTAATACTGGATTAATACTCAAGAAGTCCATATATCATGATACTACAAACTAAAGGTATCATAGTGATACTGTAACAAATAGCATACAAGTGTTATAATGAGTGTCAATTTAGTGGTGGTTCAACTATGTCAATGAAGTATCAAGAGGAAAATATTAAACTTCTTAATCAAATACAAATATGATGCATTTAAGAATTTCAAATGTCCCCTTTTAAATGTCAAATACACATGATCAAATATAAATTATACAATAACAACATTTAAAATCCCAGGGATCATATTAGCAATAATATCCAATTCAAATATATCATATATCAGATGGGACAAACATAATAGTTGGGGATTTAGACAGGTTTACAGTTTACACTTACTTAAACATAATGGACAAGGATTTAGCAGCTAACTGCCCAATCATTCACACCATACTGAACGAACAAACAGTACAGGTGGGGCTGTGGCATGGCTTCTAACATTACAAAGCAAGATGTTAGGGGATGCTTATCTCCTGCAGTGTTTCCCTGGGACTGTCACAATATAACTTGTACTTTGTACTAAGCATGAGGGTGGGGAGATGTGGCTTCTCTGGGAAGAGAAGGTATTAATTACGGAAATCTGACTGAATATTTATTTAACTGAAATGCTCAACAGTAATAGAAAATGAATACCTTGATTATTATTACATTTATTAGATTACTTCTAATATTGCTATTTTTATCTGTCTAATATTATTATTATAAATGTATTAAATATTGTCATTATGAATAAGTATAACGCAGGCATAAGTATAACTGTTACGGATGACATATAATGCATTCATTTTACATTATGCCTAGCTACTATTAGGCTAATTAAGCCTAGTTAATTAATCTTAGCCTTAGGATATTAACCTGCTACCTACCATATGTGACATAAACATTACATAGTTACAGTATTATAATAAACCACTGGCATGTGATAGTCATATAGGCCATAGTCTATGGCTGGCGTAGTCATACTCATAGCATAGCCATACCTTCGACGCTGCTATTTTGTCGTATCATGGCATGGCATTGTATTGGCTGAATAAGCGCCAAGGTTGAAGGTAAACAATAAAAAATTACTAAAAACAACAGAAATATCAGTGACGTATATACTCATACGCCTAAATATATATACGTGATAATAGCTGAGCAATTCGTAATTACTAACCTATCTGGAAGAACATCTGAGCGAACGCTGCATGTGGACTGTGCAGTAAGTCAGTGTCAGTGACAGTGACAGTTCGTTCGCCCGTAGCTTGCAAAGGGCACTTTCACTGTTCCGAAGTACACTGCTTAGACTATTTCCATATTCTTTCCCAATCATGCGTCGATGCTGTCTTTGTCTGCTTAATTTGCCGTGTTGGTGGCATATAAAAATCATATTTGTGCCTACACTCGCCGTTTCTAAACGTAAACAACTCGACAGGGTGAAGCCGTCAATCTCGTTCGCGTGAAGGCTAAAGCGTATTCCGCTCAAAACGCCATTTCCATAGTTAGGAATCGTACATAGTTTCTACACGCTCCGTGTAGAAACAAAAATCGAAAAAGTTCGCATTTGTTCTATTAATTGAAGAAAATTGAAGTAACATGTATGCATAAACTAACTAGTCAATCATTCGGGTGTATTTGATACATCCGCTTTTTGTGAAATGACTAATAATCGCTAGGAGCAAACAATTGTTATGGGAATGAGTGGATTGAGTATCTTTAACCAACTGTCGGTCGGCTCCGGAACTACGCCGAGAAGACAGTCTGTCGGCTTTTGAATATATATCCGCGTGATCTATACAATGCTGCAACCTCATGGATACTGGTTAATCCTGCCGTAAATTTGAATTGTATTTCTATTTATTTTGTGTTAATATAAGTTTAATTTTGAATAGTTTTTATAATACAGCATTATTTGATAAAAAGGAATCCTTATTTAAATTGTATGCTATCCGTGTGGGGCTAGACAATGCAGCCACCTCACTGATACTGGTTAATCCTGCCGTAATTCTTATTTTATAAACAACTGTAAATTTGAATTTTTACTTACTTTTGTGTTAATATAAGTTCAATGATCATGATGATTCATGATATTTTTATCTTGTAAAAGTATATCGTTATTTAAATTTTATTTCATAGTTGGCCTGAGAGCCAATCAGCGTCTCTACCCTAATCTGGGCTAAGGCTACCCGGATGTTAGAAACTTACGACCCACTCCTATCCCAGGCGAAGTTGAGTATTAATTTCGTCGCAGTGTTACAATATTAATTCAGTTATTTAGCGTAGTAATATAATTACCCAGGCAATATATTTACTTGTCGCATATAGTTTGGACAAAAAAGTTGTCACCAATTGCACTTGTAACACACTAAAATTAGGAATTAACCCAATTCTGGATGCTACTATATTTTCTGTAAACAATCTCTTGGGTAACAAATAGTATGAAACATATGCAACATTTTGTACGACTTATAGGTGCAATTATATGAGTGAGGAAGGAAGCCTGCAAAATTGCGAATACATGTTGCAGATCCTGTTTAAGTGTTGTAGTATATGCGAAATTTATAATTTGCAAGGCATTCTTCTACACTGAAATTCATTCTTCTACACTGAAATTCACTGCTTTACCTTAGCCTTACTAAAACGTTATCTTGTCCCAGTACGCCCGAATTATTTGGTCATTTGCATCGTTGTCCTATGCGGTCGGGATGATGACGTCATATACGTTGGGCTGATTCTGCCTGTGTGGAACTGCCGCTAGATGAATGTAGCCACTTTCGTCCTCTGTGGCCGCTGGTTGAATGTAACCACTTTCGTCCTCTGTGGCCGCTGGTTGAATGTAACCACTTTCGTCCTCTGTGGCCGCTGGTTGAACGTAGCCACTTTCGTCCTCTGTGCCCACTGGTTGAACGTAGCCACTTTCGTCTTGTGTGCTCGCTGGTTGAATGTAGCCACTTTCGTCCTCTGTAGCCACTGGTTGTACGTAGCCACTCTCGCCCTCTCTGGTGTCTGAAAACAGGGCGGACAAATTAGCAACCGCCGACTTAACGCTTATGCTCAAATCTAACACGAAACGATTCCAACGATGTCACACTTTTTACTAATACAAATCTAGCAATAGTAACTTCGACAGCATTGGCATTGACAATTCCCATAGATTACATAGCAAGCGCCAATTTCTATATTGACCTGTTCGGATATCAGTTACTTTAGGCTCTACGCAAAGTATCGTGGGTAAACATGCGTTCAGCTACATATCGTGAAATTCAGTTTAACCAAGCAGGAACTAGAATAACTGTGACGACTGGTTCCAAATTAGTTTGATATGTCACAGGCAAAATGCACTAACATTAATAAATCGGTAATACAACCACGACGCAAAAAATATCTCTACCAATACTTTCCTCTGCTTACATATACATTTTTAACGCAATTATCTCCACATTTTCATTTTCGAACATGCCAGGCTGCAAACATTTGCTATCCCCTAATAAATTAATGATGTCCGTATGATGACGCAGCCAACTACATATTTCCTTCGTAAACCAACCAATGGGAGACATCATGACAGTCCAACGAGTCTCATCTTTGCATACATATCTATGAACCCAATTAATTGAGG
>OZ024863.1:4955514-4970514 GCA_964017155.1 Oasisia sp. SBJ-2009
CAGTACCCTTCCTAATATGAATGGCTAAGAGTTTCCTAAACACTAAGGAAGGTGAATCCGAATTGTTCCAGCGATTGGGAATAGCTACATACATGTGCTATACCATTTTAGAAAGCCCAGAGCAAGCCTCAAATACTCAAAATCGTCGATTTTTGATATTCGTCCCTCAACTCGAGTTTTCGATGTTTCACACGTTCGACTTTCGCTGAGTTTACACGAGGAGAGGCAGCGATCAACTAGACCACCTAGCGGCTATTCTGATGTGATAGTTACCGTTCGCTGAAACTCCGCTAGGTGGCGACAACATTGGAATATACTCAGACGGTTCTGTTGTTTACGACATTGTGGACACTTCACAACAAACTACATGCAGCCGATGCATGACGTCACCATTGTGTGGGTTTGTTCCTTTACAACCGAGCGTGCATCCGTTGTTTAAACGACCGCATAAACACTCAGAGTGAGCAAGATTTGTGTTATGAGTGTCCACAGTGCATGGTTGGCGACTGATGGGGTGTCCGTGTATGGTGACTAAATTAATTTACTTGGTTCAGGCGGGGTTACATTTTATAACTGAGAGTCTGAGTTATGTCACAGTGTCGTTAATATATCTCGATGCGTGCGCGAGTGTGTGTGGATATGACATCATAAATATAAATGCGTATGTACGTGTACATGTCCTCCCCATCTTGCATTCTACAATTACCGACAGTTCGTCTTCTTCTTCATCAATCAGGTAGGGTACGTACCCTTCCTAATATGAATGGCTAAGAGTTTCCTAAACACTAAGGTGATACGAATTGATACAGCGATTGGGAGCTGTGTTTTCGGGCCTACGAAATGATGCGATTGCAATGCCAAATTAGATCAAACAAGTGCCTGTCACTGACATTATTTCAGGTCATGCAGCAACTATTGCATGTACATGTGTTGGCTTCGCGGGTAAAGGAATAAAACTAGTGGGTAAATGCTTCAAGGATGAAGCAGGACTGGGGTAATATGAATGGAAGTGGGACTACTACAGGGTAAATGCTTCGCAGCTAAAACACGTATGAGACACGAGTTAAAGTAAGGAGACAAGTCCCCCTCCCGCCCCTACCCGCTCCCCCCGCCCACCTCCTTCCGACCGTCCCCAGTCCAGCCGCCGTCCTCTCCCTTCCCCGTTCATTCATATTTCCGGCTGAAATTGCGCCACTGCAGAACGTTCCTCACCACCGACGGTCAAATTGCATGTCGAATATTCCTTGGGAACCCTCGACTCAGTGATAGGTAACAGCGACTTTTGCCAGCTGGCACCGCGAACTATTTATCTACGTGCTGCTGCAACCAACCGGTTCCTGCAGGATTCTTTACTCGACTGGATATCGTGACAAGACATCTCACAGTCACGCCCGGTGTCAAAATGAAGCGAGGCTGATTTTAAGGGTTGAGCAAAATTGTAGACTCCAGTGACGTCTACATGATATCTTCCTCACAGGAATTCTCTCACAAGACGCAGTTCAGTACTTCAAAGTTCCTCACACTCATCATCCACTCTATCCTGGTGTCAAACGTGTGTTTTACTGTTGTACATCTCCAACTCCTCATTATTCGCCGTCTGTGTATCTCTTCCGTTTTGCCGCGGAGTCGAAAAGTGGATTGCTCTACGTTAGAGCGTCACCATCATTTCGTTTCAGGGAGGGGCGAGATCGCATAATTTGCATTGGGCATTGAATTGGGCATTCAACCACTGGTGACGGCGGGGACTTCTTTTCTATATACCTAACTATATTACTGTCTCTCAGCCAGGATTGTGAATTTGACTTACAAATGTTGGTTTTGCAAACATCCGTAATGTACCAGTCTTCGCAGCCATTGACACAATGTCCATTAACAACGTCACACGGCGAATTCTCCTTGCAATGTCCGCAATCCTCCTGACAGTTGACTCCGTAGGTTCCTTCATCGCATGCTGCATATATACATAACATTATCCATCGTTATGATCACTGGCATAGTTAATCCTTCTATGTAGCATAGGGTCTTAAGCCACTAAATACAAACTATAAAATACAGACAGTATGGAATATTGCGTGTTGTATGGATAGGGCAGGTGTTCGTAGGTGTTCGTGTGTTGTGTTGAGTGGTTAGGTGTTCGTGTGTTGTGTGGATGGATAGGTGTTCGTGTATTGTGTGTAGAGGGTAGGTGTTTGTGTGTTATGTGGAGAGGGTAGGTGTTTGTGTGTTGTGTTGAGTGGTTAGGTGTTCGTTTGTTGTGTGTAGAGGGTAACTGTTCGTAGGTGTTCGTGTATTGTGTTGAGTGGTTAGGTGTTCCTGTGTTGTGTGGATGGGTAGGTGTTCGTGTATTGTTTGTAGAGGGTAGGTGTTCGTGTGTTATGTGGATAGGGTAGGTGTCCGTGTGTTGTGTGTAGAGGGTAGGTGTTCGCGTGTTGTGTGGATGGGTAGGTGTTCGTGTGTTGTGTGGATGGGTAGGTGTTCGTGTGTTGTGCGTAGAGGGTAGGTGTTCGTGAGTTGTGTGGATGAGTAGGTGTTCGTGTGTTGTGTGTAGAGGGTAGGTGTTCGTGTGTTGTGTTGAGAGGGTAAGTGTTCATGTGTTGTGTGGATGGGTAGGTGTTCGTGTGTTGTGTGGAGTGGGTAGGTGTTCGTGCGTTGTGTAGAGAGGTTAGGTGTTCGTGTGTTGTGTGGATGGGTAGTTGTTCGTGTGTTGTGTGGAGTGGGTAGGTGTTCGTGTGTTGTGCGGAGAGGGTAGATGTTCATGTGTTGAATTGAGAGGGTATGTGTTCGTGTGTTGTGTGGAGAGGGTAGATGCTCATGTGTTGGATTGAGAGGGTATGTGTTCGTGTGTTGTGTGGAGAGGGTAGATGCTCATGTGTTGAATTGAGAGGGTAGGTGTTCATGTGTTATGTGGAGAGGGTAGGTGTTTGTGTGTTGTGTTGAGTGGTTAGGTGTTCGTTTGTTGTGTGTAGAGGGTAACTGTTCGTAGGTGTTCGTGTATTGTGTTGAGTGGTTAGGTGTTCCTGTGTTGTTTGGATGGGTAGGTGTTCGTGTATTGTTTGTAGAGGGTAGGTGTTCGTGTGTTATGTGGATAGGGTAGGTGTCCGTGTGTTGTGTGTAGAGGGTAGGTGTTCGTGTGTTGTGTGGATGGGTAGGTGTTCGTGTGTTGTGTGGATGGGTAGGTGTTCGTGTGTTGTGCGTCGAGGGTAGGTGTTCGTGAGTTGTGTGGATGAGTAGGTGTTCGTGTGTTGTGTGTAGAGGGTAGGTGTTCGTGTGTTGTGTTGAGAGGGTAAGTGTTCGTGTGTTGTGTGGATGGGTAGGTGTTCGTGTGTTGTGTGGAGTGGGTAGGTGTTCGTGTGTTGTGTGGAGAGGTTAGGTGTTCGTGTGTTGTGTGGATGGGTAGTTGTTCGTGTGTTGTGTGGATGGGTAGTTGTTCGTGTGTTGTGTCGAGAGGGTAGATGTTCATGTGTTGAATTGAGAGGGTATGTGTTCGTGTGTTGTGTGGAGAGGGTAGATGCTCATGTGTTGAATTGAGGGGGTAGGTGTTCGTGTGTTGTGTGGAGTGGGTAGGTGTTCGTGCTTTGTTTGGAGAGGGTAGATGCTCATGTGTTGAATTGAGGGGGTAGGTATTCGTGTGTTGTGTGGAGAGGGTAGATGTTCATGTTTTTCGACTGGCTATATTTCTGAATTCCTCTTATGGATTCTTCTTATGATAACATTTGCACCTCCATGTATTAAAACGTGACTAATGTACTATTCGATCTGAATGGTAGTATTGTGGTATTGTGGTTATTAATATTGTTGTATGTTTTATCTGCCTACCTTTCTTGCAGTATGGTTGCTGTCTGCCTGCCACGCACGTGTCACAGCCGATAACTTCATCACATGTAGAAGAACAATACATTTGCTGACAATCTGTGAAACAAATGTATCTGATTTAATTGACGTACAGCTCCTCAAAAGTAATAAAATGGTACGAGTGTATACTGTCTAGTAATTTTATAAAACGAGCAACATACATCAAACAGGCGTTTCAGTTGAAAAACAGATCAAATCACAGTTTGTCTTCTCATAATAATAATTAATGCATTATACTGTACAAATACTGTACAAGAAGATCTGCAACATGTTAACCTGGATAAATTAAATTTAGAAAAATACAACATTGTCGTTTTTAATTATATATATTCATATGTGTCACAAAACGTAATTACTACAACTATTACAAACAATGATGTATATATATATATATATATATATATATATATATATATATATATATATATATATATATATATATATATATGTATATATACACACATATATATACATATATATATATATATATATATATATATATATATATATATATAAGTCTAAAGGCAGCTTATCTGCACCAGTGCCTAGAGGACCGGCTTATGACAAATATTTTATTTAATACATTTTCCAAATATGTAAAACTGGAACATTGTTTCTAATACAAATGTTTAACACATAATGAAAGTTCATCAACATATTTCAATAAATAAGGTATATGCAAAGAAATCGGTCTACATAACACCGCGTATGCACATATGCCGATTTATGTAGACCGGAGCAACGCACGTTAGTCGCTGGAGGCGCTGATATACGCAACTAGGGTCTAGTTGCGTATTAGCGCCTCTAGGGACTAACGTGGATTTGTGGAAGCCCATATTCGATGGATCTATGCAAGTTTTACTAATTTACTAAAATGCAAGTTTTACTAATTTACTAAAATGCAAGTTTTACTAATTTACACATAATAATATAGCATTTTGCATCAGTATGAAGCATATCATACACTGAACACGAAACTCTAACCCTTCGTTCGGTAAATACCATAAATATAGATGTATAAGAACTTGGACCCGGTATACATAACCCGGCACACAATATACTCAAAAATATGCACGGTGCAGAAAGAACATGCTCAAAATCACATAAGATGTTGTTCATTTAAAAATTAATTAGCTGTATACACAAGCAATGGTACTGATAAATTCAATTGTGTTAGTTGTGAACTAACACGTCGAATCTTTATGTAGACCAGTTTTGGTCGTTCCGGCACAAAAGCTGGCCTTCTGAACATGATCTGAAAGCATATAATGGTTCAAGCCTGATACAAATATGTGTCATATAGACGTGTTTAAACTTAACTGTAACGTGGCCCTCCCTATGCATGCTTCATTTTCTTGATAGGGAGACACCAACAGGTTCGTGTCAATAACACAATTTTTATTGTGAATGCTACTTTCAAAGATATGTTGTATCTGCTATGTTGTTCACATTGTATACAAATATCTAGAGGAGTCCCCATCCCATTAATAATGTATTGTATGTTAAGCTGTATTGCATTGTATTATTTATGACAGATAAAAGACAGATATAATCGAATAAAAATTTCCCTGTACCGATATCACTTGTCTTGAAACTGGTGACGTCAGTGGGCATTCCTCCTTCGCGTTTCTCGTTGTGTTGGCGATACGGTTCAACTCTGACTGAATAGTGCGTGTTGAACACTAGTCCGGTAATGTTTGTTTTAAGTTGATCCACATCGGCACCTTGCGGTATTTGTGCTACCTTCCTCTCGGTCTGTCCAGCGACTTGCAGCCACACCACGTAATAGTAGTATGACTCTAAACCTGACGGGATGTCGTTAGCTTTGGACCACCTCACTACAGCTGAGGAACTGGTGATGACGTCCACGTCAGGCACTTGGGATAGCCGAACATTTGGAATCGCTGGAGAGTAAAGATACAGTTATATGCACAGTTACAGATATTATGTATGGTGTGTTATACCGTTTATATATGTTGTGTTATATCGGTGACAATTATTAAATTATCGTGCTTTATTTCAAAAACTGAATGTGAGCAATTATTAGTGAGAAATACCAATACTAGCTAAGTAGTATGTCTCGGTCCTATCGTGAGGCACTTGGAGCGGAGCGGTGGAATTCCACCGGTGGAATTCCACCGTCGGTCAAGTGACGCCCTCTGGCGGATAAGTCGTGTAGTAGTGGCGCCATCTGGCGGATATATATCATGTATTAGTGGCGCCGCCTGGTGGGCAAGTCACGAACTAGTAGTGTTAAAATTCATGCGTCTTATTTTCTAAAGTGGCGCCATCTGGCGGATAGGTCGTGTATAAGTGTCGCCCCCTTACAGACAATTCATGAACCAATACTCTCAAAATTCGTGTGTCGTATTTTTTCTTGGAGCGCCAATTCCACCGGTCAAGTGGCGCCCTCTGATGGATAGGTCGTGTATTAGTGTCGCCCTCTTACGGACAATTCACGAACTAATACTGTCCAAAAATGGAAAAAGTGATGGCAGTGAAACGATGAAAAAAAGTTGTAAAATGGTATAAAGTTGGCACACCGAGTTAGTAAATATGAAAAACATGACAAAGTTATGGCGTAGAATAGAAAACTATACTATTTTACTACAAGTTACAAGAATAACGTGAGGACACTGGCTCAGTGAAATAAGAAAAGTTGGCAGGGTTATTGCGTGGACAATTTAAACGGCACTAGTTTTTAACGTTATCACTATGATTGAATGTGTAATTTTGCAAGAAATTGTGTTATGGTCCTGATGTGACCCGACATTTTTACGGAAGTTGTGTTTTGCACGTGGTAGGAAGCGTATTTTAACGGAAGTTATGGTCTGCGCATGACATAAAACTGTGCTAGTCTCGCGTGTATGGATTGGGCAACGACAAGTTATAGCATGTAAACACTAAAAATACATGAAATTGACAAAGTCATGGCGGTGAAACGCTAAACATATGTGAAATGGTATAAACTTGGTGCACCGTGTGAGTAAAATATGACAAACTTGACAAAGTTATGGTATGTAAACCCTAAAAATAAGTGAAATTGACAAAGTGATGGCGGTGAAACGCTGAAAAAGTTGTGAAATGATACAAAGTTGGTACATGGAGTTAGTAAAATATGAAAATCTTGACAAAGTTATGGGATGTAAACACTAAGAACACGTAAAATTGACAAAGTGATGGCGGTGAAACGATGAAAAAAGTAGTAAAATGGTATAAAGTTGGTACACCGAGTTAGTAAATATGAAAACCATGACACAGTTATGGCGTAGAATAGAAAACTATACTATTTTACTACAAGTTACAAGAATAACTTAGTTAAATTTGAGAAAACACCACCTGTGTAACGCAATGAAACGGTGAAACTTTACGAAATGGAACGAGGTGAGGACAGTGGCTCAGTGAAATAAGAAAAGGTGGCAGGGTTATTGCGTGGAAACTTTAAATGGCACTAGTTTTTAACGTTATCACTATGATTGAATGTGTAATTTTGCAAGAAATTGCGTTATGGTCCTGATGTGACCTGACATTTTTACGGAAGTTGTGTTTTGCAGGTCTGCGCATGACATAAAACTGTCCTAGTCTCGCGTGTATGGATTGGGCAACGACAAGTTATAGCATGTAAACACAAAAAATACATGAAATTGACAACGTCATGGCGGTGAAACGCTAAACATATGTGAAATGGTATAAAGTTGGTGCACCGTGTGAGTAAAATATGACAAACTTGACAAAGTTATGGTATGTAAACCCTAAAAATAACGTTGGTGCACCGGTTTGGTAAAATATGAAAACAACTTGACAAAGTTATGGTGTTGAAACAGAAACATATTCCATTTTACTACAAGTTACAAGAATAAGTTAGTGAAAAAAAAAGGCATCCGTCATTTCACAACACACAACGAAGAGACCAAAGCTTGCATCGTTGAACGATTTAATCGTACTCTCAAGACCCGAATGTGGAGATATTTCACGAAATATCAGACGTTGAGGTACCTAGACGTGCTACAACATCTCGTGGACTCGTACAACGCCAGTTATCACCGAAGTATCGGTATGTCACCGGTGGAGGTGAACGTCGTCAACCAAGAAGAGGTGTGGCAGCGATTGTACGGAAACGAAAGAGCCAGCACAATCGAACCTGGTTTAAAAGCCGACGATCGCGTTTCGTATCAGTAAAGCCAAGAGGCAATTCAAGAAAGGTTACTTACCCAACTGGAGTGACGAGATATTTACTGTTAAGTCAGTGCATCGTACGGATCCACCGGTTTATCGCTTGATCGACGACCAAGGCTCGCGGATTGAGGGTACGTTTTACGAACAAGAACTCCAGAAAGTGGTAGTAACCAAGGACAAAGTGTATCGTATCGAGAAAGTGTTGCAGCAGCGCAAGCGTGGGAGAAGGACACAGGTCCTAATCAAATGGTTAGGTTATCCCGAGTCGTTTAACAGCTGGGTGGACAAGTCGTCATTGGTAGCGTATAAAGGGTGACGGTCGTCACTCGTACGGCCATTGTTGCTATGCACGTTACGACATAGGTGGTGGTTCCTCTCGAAGACACCGTCGAAGACACCGTCGAAGATACCGGAAGTACCAGCAAACGTTGGGTGTTGTTTGGAAGTTCGTGTCCCAAAGCGGAAATCGTCTTCTTTTGTCAAGTCGTCGTGCTGTACACTGTGATAGTGGTCAGTATTTACAACCTGACTAAGACCGACGCTAACTCTAATCTGTGGACGGCGTTACTAAGCAGTTGCCTTGGATACCTGTTGCCGAACCCGTCGATGAAACGAGATCGATATGTCTGAAAACGGTTTCTACCTCACTCTACCGAGCAACGCGTCGTTTGACTTGCACCCCGACAACACGTTGACCCACTATATCACGACTTTGCCGCAACGTGTAAGTCTATCAGGTCAGTGGGAGTGTGGGTTGGTCGAGATTCAATACCCTCATACCTGGTACAACGTGAGAAAAGAGAATTCGTGGTTTGCAATAGTGAACGGTTCGGGAGATAGTTATGACGTTGACAAGGGTAACATCGAGGTGGGTTATTATGATAGGCCCGAGCGGGTGATAGCGGCAATCAACAGATCATTGAAAGCGGCGTCAGACAAAACGAACGTGATACTGAGCTACAGCAAAATCACACAAAAAGTGACTGTAGACTTAGACCCGGGCATCATGTTGTCTATGGATATGTCGAACATACTTGGGTTCAATAACTCTCTCATCAGAACGGCAAGAGAGGGTGATTCCGTGGTAGATATGTCGCAGGGTTTTTACTCGCTTTACGTCTACACTAACGTCGTGGAATCACGTGTCGTTGGATATAGCGTTGTGCCGCTGCTGAGAATTGTACCAATAGAAGGCAAACACGGAGATGTGGTGTCCAAGAGCTTTGACAATGTGCAATACATTCCCGTCTTGCACAAAGAAGTCACGACGATCGAGATCGATATAAGAGACGACGCGGGGCGTCGCGTACCATTCGAACGTGGTAGAGTGACAGTGACGCTTCATTTTCGACGACGCAAACCATCGTTTTTCGAAACATGAGTCGCAGTCGCAACAGTCGCGACAGTCGCGACAGTCGCAGTCGCAGTCGCGCCTACGAAGACTATTACGTCAGACAAGTGGGTGAAGGATTGCCCGTGTTTGTCGGAGCTAGAGTGCAGCGAGGTCACGGACTCGGTAGTTTGTTCGGTGGCCTTATTCGAAGCGCTATGCCGCTGATCAAGAGAGGGGCACTGGCACTGGGAAAAGGAGCGTTGAAAACAGGTTTGGGTGTGGCCGGCGACGTATTGTCGGGACAGAGCATTAACTCGTCGGCGAAAAGACGCCTCAAAGAGACCGGGAAGGACATGATTGGTAAGGTGCTAGGAAGCAGTACCCACGGACCACCGGGTATTCGCCTAGTGCACCGTACTATAAAACGCAAGCCTACGAGACGTTTGGTCAGTGTCGCTAGGAAAAGGAGACGGCAGAACACGCATCCAGACGATATATTCGACAATTAGACAACCATGGCTTTCGTCCATCAGTTGTCGTGTGAAGGAATCAAGAGTGAATTGGACCTGTTTAGTCTACCGACGCCTCAAACAAGCATCGAACATGCTCAATGGGTCGAGCATCAACCTGTAGCGTCGATAGGCACGGGTGGACCTATAGAGTTCTTGTTGCCTGGTTCGGGTGACCATTACCTGGACTTGGCCAATACTTACCTGTTTGTGAAAGCACGTGTGGTCAGAGGAGACGGAGGTAACCTCCGACCAGATGCAACGGTCGGTCCCGTAAACAACTGGATGCATTCTCTGTTTAGTCAAGTCGACGTGTCTTTGAATGGAACCCTTGTCACACCTTCACGAACACCTATGCTTATCGCGCATACATAGAAACCTTGTTGAGCCACGGGGCGGAAGCCAAAACTAGTCAGTTGACTAGCGAACTATGGTACAAAGACACGGCTGGACATATGGATGCCACCAACGACGATAACAAAGGTCTCCTAAAGAGAAAGGGTTACGTTGCCGGTAGTCGAATCGTCGATATGATGGGGCGGCTACATGTCGACCTTTTCTTCCAAGATCGCTATCTTCTCAACGGCGTCGATGTAAACATTCGTCTAGTGCAGAACAAGAATGCCTTTGCACTTATGGCAAGTGGAGCCAATCCAGATTACAAGATAAGCATCGACGAAGCGATTTTGTTTGCTAGGAAAGCTAAACTGAATCCTGCCGTGCAGATGGGTCACGTGAAAGCACTCGAGAAGGGGACCGCCAAGTATCCCTTGAGAAGGGTAAACTGCAAGGTGTTTTCCATACCGCGAGGTGCTATGTCGCACACACACGAAAACGTGTATTTGGGTGTCCTACCGAAGAGAGTAGTGTTGTGTTGTGTGGACAACGACGCCTACAACGGCACGTTCGCCAAGAATCCGTTCCATGCCAAACACAACAAATTGAACTTTCTAGCATTGTACGTTGACGGTCAACAAGTGCCGGCAAAACCTCTGCAGCCTAAATTCGGTGCCGATGGTACCTATGTAAGAAGTTACCTTAACCTGTTTGCTGGAACGGGAAAGGTGTTTCAAGACGAAGGAAACGATCACGCGACAGGAATTTGCGGAAGGGTACACCCTGTTTGCTTTTGATATCACACCGGATTGTTGCGACGGTTCCCATTTCAATTTGGTACATAAAGGCAACCTGCGAGTGGAAATGCATTTCGATGATCCACTCGAGCAGACGGTCAACGTCATCGTCTACGGACAATTCGAGTCGGTTTTGGAGATTGATAGAAACAGAAACGTAGTCTACGACTACTGATAAACACGGTCACATCATGGACACGGAGCAAATAGAACGCCTCCTTGCGGCGGACTCGTACACCAAAAGCATCGTTGTCGGTGCCCTACCAAAAGACTGTCTACCTAAGAACGGCATCGCTAGTTATCCGGCGGCATTCGTGTGCAACACTCATTCGAGTGATAAACCTGGACAACACTGGATCTGCATGTTTTTCACTAATGACGGGCGTGGAGAATATTTCGACTCTTACGGCTTGCCACCTCGACAAAGGGAATTCGTGTATTTTCTACAGAGCAACTGTGCGACTTGGAATTTCAACTACAAAACACTTCAGAGCCCGCTGTCTAAGGTGTGTGGACAATACTGTGTCGTGTATTTGTTGCATCGATGTCGAGGCATCCCCGCAAAGATGATTGTGAACAGTTTCGGGAATGACCTCGTCAACAATGACTGCCGTGTATTTGACTTTGTTAACAGTTGCAAGCAATGTCTGCGTTGATGACATTTGTCAAGGGTTGTATGCAATGTTCGCATTGCTGACTCGAAGCGTGCGTGCGTGTTTGCATACATACATTCATGCTTGTGTGTGTGTTCGTGTATCTTCTTAATTACAATAAAAATGTCGACACCATTTTGTGAGTTTTCAATGTTTTATTCACAAACTCAATACAACAATGTAAATACACGTGTTCATACTTTAACCAACTGACCAACGGGACCAGGGTGGACGGTACTTATACTTATACTTATACTTATACTTATACTTATACTTATACTTATACTTATACTTATACTCATACTCATACTCATACTCATACTCATACTCACACTCACACTCACACTCACACTCACACTCACACTCACACTCACACTCACACTCACACTCACACTCACACTCACACTCACACTTATACTGAGAGAGAACACAACCAACCAACACGGTTTGCAAATGTTTTATTAAAGCAGAACACAACACAACAAATGTATTTACGGTGAAACGTTACGAAATGGACCGAGGTGAGTCAAATAAGAAAAGTTGGCAGGGTTATGGCGTGTAAACTTTAAATGGCACTAGTTTTTAACGTTATCACTATTACTGAAGGTGTAATTTCGCAAGAAATTGTGTTATGATACTGATGTCACCCACCATTTTACACAAGTTGTGTTTTACACGTGGTAGGAAGCGGTAATTTTAACGGAAGTTATGGTTTGCAAATGACATAAAACTGTCCTACCCTCGGGTGTATTGGTTGCGCAACGACATATGTAAGTTGTCTACGTGAAAACATGATGTGTGTGTGTGTTCGTGTATGTTCTTAATTACAATAAAAATGTCGACCCAATTTTGTGAGTTTATAAATACAAAAATAGATGTGAGCATTCAAAATTAATTTAAGTTTTGGTTTTATACTACGCAATAAAATGTCAGGTGAACTTCGTTATTTTCATTTTTCCAAAAATGTTTCCGGTAGGTTTCAGGATGCGTCCATTTAGTTAATAATGGATCTGATTTTAATTTTTTTTTTAGATTCTTTTGACCCACAATTTTAAGTTGGGTGGTACTTCAGCGCCCTAATTCTGAATGGGTTTGCAAAATGTATATCAGTGTTTTCGTATGCCCAATGCTGGTTAACGTTTTCCGCATCGGGTCGCGTAAACAGCACATGTTATTTAATATATATGCAATGTAAATGTTTAGAATATACAACAGCGTTTCCGTATACCGAATCCGGGTTAACGTTTTCCGCATGGGGTCGCGTAAACTGTACATGTTATTTAATATAATTATGTGAGGCATTCCGACGAAATCAGTTGGATGTCGCAGATTCCAATTACGCTGCACGACCCAATTAATAAATGCGGGTTGATGTGGAGGAATTCGAGATTTTGATACTATCTACATTAAAAATAGTTCATCTTTTCATACCACCACACCTTTTATCAAAACGTTAATTGTAAATATCAATAAATGACACTTTAAGTACAGGACTTAATTTCGTGTTAGGAGAAGGAGCAAAAACAAACGCATGACATTTGAATTTTTCAATGCCCATATCTGAATTCTCCCTCGGTCGATCGCCATATTTCCGTACATGGTCAGAATGCTAAGATTATGAGCTCTCCGAATATACAACAAGTTTAGTAATAAAATGCAAATCCAATCAACCAGAATATCCTAACACAAGCATGTTGACCAAGGCGTGTCTGCGTTGGTGGTACATTCTAAATGTATTATAGTGTTTTACTAGAATAAATGTACAAACCGTATTGCTGGTTCTTTATCATGTTGTTAATGACGTTTCCTACCACGTGCAAAACACAATTTCCGTAAAAATGGCGGGGCAGACCAGCACCATAACACAATTTCTTGTAAAATTAGACCTTCGACCATAGTTATAACGTTAAAACTGGTTCCATTTAAAGTTTCATCGCGATAACCTTGACAAGTTTTCTTATTTGCCTGAGTCAGTGTGCTATCTACATAGCATTTCGTAACGTTTCACCGTGTCATTGCGTTAGACATGTGGTGTTTTAACAAATTTAACTAAGTTAGTTTTGTAATTTGTAGTAAATAGAATATTTTTCTATTATACGACATAACTTTGTCAAGTTATTTCATATTTTACTAACTCGGTGTGCCGATTTTTGTACCATTTCACAATTTGTCAACGCATCACCGCGATGACCTTGTCATTTTCACGTATTTTTAGTGTTTACATGCTATAACATGTCGTTGCCCAATCCATACACGCGAGACTAGCACAGTTTTATGTCATGCGCAGACCATAACTTCCGTTAAAATACGCTTCCTACCACGTGCAAAACACAACTTCCGTAAAAATGTCGGGTCACATCAGGACCATAACACAATTTCTTGCAAAATTACACATTCAATCATAGTGATAACGTTAAAAACTAGTGCCGTTTAAAGTTTCCACGCAATAACCCTGCCAACTTTTCTTATTTCACTGAGTCAGTGTCCTCACCTCGTTCCATTTCGAAACGTTTCACCGTTTCATTGCGTTACACAAGTGTTGTTTTCACAAATTTAACTAAGTTATTCTTGTAACTTGTAGTAAAATAGTATAGTTTTCTATTCTACGCCATAACTTTGTCATGTTTTTCATATTTACTAACTCGGTGTGCCAACTTTATACCATTTTACAACTTTTTTTCATCGTTTCACCGCCATCACTTTTTCAATTTTTGGACAGTATTAGTTCGTGAATTGTCCGTAAGAGGGCGACACTAATACACGACCTATCCATCAGAGGGCGCCACTTGACCGGTGGAATTCCACCAGTGGAATTCCACCGCTCCGCTCCGCTCCGCTCCAAGAAAAAATACGACACACGAATTTTGAGAGTATTGGTTTATGGATTGTCCGTAAGGGGGCGACACATATACACGACCTATCCGCCAGATGTCGCCACTTTAAAAAAAAATAAGACGCACGAATTTTAACACTACTAGTTCGTGACTTGCCCACCAGGCGGCGCCACTAATACATGATCAATCCGCCAGATGGCGCCACTACTGCACGACTTATCCGCCAGAGGGCGCCACTTGCCCGACGGTGGAATTCCACCGGTGGAATTCCACCGCTCCGCTCCAAGTGCCTCACGATAGGACCGAGACATACTACTTAGCTATAATATTACCGTCACTCTGCCAGTATTGTGAATTTGACTTACGAATGTTGGTTTTGCAGACATCCGTAATGTACCAGTCTTCGCAACCATTGACACAATGTCCATTGACAACGTCACACGACGAGTTGTCCTTGCAATGTCCGCAGTCCTCCTGACAGTTGACTCCGTAAGTTCCATCATCGCATGC
>OZ024863.1:4973014-4988014 GCA_964017155.1 Oasisia sp. SBJ-2009
CTCGTAAACTAGGCAAACCCGTTCCTCTTAAATCGATATGGCACGCGGGGTATAAGCGTTAAATGCCTCGACTATTTGCACGAATTCCACTTACCCACAAATGCGTGGCCAATGATCACGACCTCACAGAAGAAATCTATAGTTTTTCGACCATATCCATCTCGGGTCAATCGGAGATAGCGACCGACGGCCTGACAGGATAGGTTGACTAACCCAGACGGTGACACTCTGCCTGCGTGACTGGCGCACGGGGTGAGACTGTCTGGACGGTTGCCAACACTCACTACGAATGTATCTGTTGTAAATTTGTAATTGTAACATAATTGTGCATAAACTAATGATGAACACACTATTTGTTACGTACACATCTCGAATAAAACATAAACGTATTTGCATGTTCATAAATATAATGTGTTACTCGTTTAGTATTGTTACTTGTACTCCTCACGTGTTCCAAAAACACACAAAACACAATTAAGACACATAAAGAACATCTACGCTTATCGAAATATCAATCAGTAACTAACATGAACTATTTCAATCAAAATTCCATACTTACAATTCCATCGTAACGGGATATAGGCGGCAACGTGGTGTATTATGTGTTTGTCGCCCAGATCCACCACCCACCAAGCATTGGTAAGAGATGTTGGGCGTGCGCAGGAGTTACGGGGTTCTAACCGAGGATAAATGATGCCGTTAACTGCTCTGCTGGCTGGATATTTATCACTCTGGTATTCAGACGTCCTGTGACTTTGGCTGGCCCTCTTTTTGTAAGCAACATTTCCTGAAACCAAAACGGTATGACACATTGACGCCCTAGAATTGGCGCGACATCACTGATACCGTAGACCTAACTCCAGCGGAGTGCGACATTCATGTGGACCTATCGTGTCATCATATGTTGGGGTACAATTTTGGCTTATTCAGAATGATCCCAAGTAAAACAAATAATTTAAGTGTGTCTGTCATGCGTGCGTGCTTGCGTGCGTGTGTGCGTGCGTGCGTGCCTGCATTTGGCTGCATAACGCATAATATCAAGACATATCTTATATATCGTAGATAAAACACAGTGCAAATGATGTACCGACCTGACTGGCAGGCTGTGCCGCCCCAACGATATCCACTCGGATGTCCGTCTATACAGGTTCCGCCGTTGAGACACTCGCCAGTGGCGTTGTCACATCCCTTGGTACATCTGCAGGGGAAGATGCACGGACCTTGATTGTCCGTCGTGCTAGCGAATCGACAACTGGCTCCTACAATGATGAACGCGTATATTGTTGTTCCTTGAGATAGCGTGATGCCATTCGTTATCATGACGATGGGACACTATGCTTTCCTACAATATATGATATGGCTATTTTCCTGTTCGACTTAATAGTAATGCAACGCATCATTGCCCCTAAAATCCTACATTTTCCCGTCAACATTGTGATTCTAAGCAGGATGTTAATAGGTTTTATCAGGCGCCATCTATACAAATGGTAGATATTATCGACATATGAAAATCAATAATGGTAAACAATAACGCAATTTAAATCATCACGTCTACAAACCCTTCATTGTGTGGGATTAGATTATGTAGTTCTTAAGATATGGAAATAATAGGCTTATCGGGACGCCACCTTTGAAAATGGCGCCTATGCATAGTGTAGAGAGGGGCAAAGACCAGTGTATGCACGATGCAATCGGTGCGGTAAACGGGAGTTGTATGAGATGAGCTGTTAGAGATTACGTAGCTACTGCAGTGCACCCCTGGTGCATTTTCACATGACGACATTTGAGAGATGTCGTGGATGTTCATTAAAAGTTAAGTTTTTCACTGATTTGATCCTGCTACATTTCTGCAAGTATGATGATATTTATATAACATATAATATATGTCACTATATTAACCATTCCCCGTATGAAAATAAATAGGTCAAATCATGTTTGCTTCAAAAGAGTGCTCGTTTTCCGTCTCTACTCTATCTATTTCGCGGATTGCTCATCATTACGAGCGAGAACTCAGTCAAACCATGCCTTCGCAAACAAAGTTGATAACGGATAAATATGTCAATTACATTACTATTACGCTTGACATCTCCTATAACAAATATTACTGTATACAATTTCCCTTAACTTGTTTTCATAAATAAAATCTTCTGAAACCACAACTTCAACAAAATATACTACAAAAAGCATATGTTCAGGAAACTATTTGCTAAATACATCAAATTGTTGTATCAAGTACGTCGCGGTTTGCCTACGTTACAATAACAATTATGCGCGACACCTCCTTGAAGCTCTATTTTAGTCAACAGCGTTGATAACGGCAGTTGGTGCGATTAGTCCATTAAATGTCCGCTTCTAGTCATCCTGACAATTGCCCGCATACTGTTTTCGCTTCCCATCGGCCGAATCAACTACATCCCTTTCGCATGCATCTCATCCGAAACTTGTTTTGTCAAAATTATAAATATCCACATTACATGGATGGTTTCGTAATCCCGTGATCCCGTGAAATTCGCAGAAATGTGAAAGACTTACGCCTAAGCCGTACAAGACATATGCTGGTGCAAATATTACTTCACACATTTGACACCTTCAACACACAACTTTCCCTTAGGGCTTTGTCATAACAATAATATTCTAAAACCAGAATTTCAACAAAATATACGTCAAGCAACCAGGAGATGGCAGCCATGACGATGTTTGTTAACCAACGTGGATACATTAATTGTATAAATATTTGCATACATATCATTCGAAAATAGTCTAAAATTGTCTAAAGTTACGTTTTTAATATTGCTGTATCCACAGCCGTTAGGACTCCTCAAAGCTTTTTGTATGCTTTAGTCTCTAGCAGTGCCGGGGTAGCGTTTGATAAGCCTACAAGCATCCACTCTCATCAAAGCCTACAAACACTACTTCTTTCCGAGTGCCAACAAATCATGGAATAAATGCACACAACAACTCAATTAGAAGGCACATGTACTCATTGCCTACATAAATAAATATTTGACTTTTATTATCCCCTCTCCGAGCAACATCCCCCACTACTTGCGACGGACAAAGCTCGACAATACTCAAGCTCAACTAAGAAGTGTAAGAAGTACCTTCTTCACAGGATTAAATACATTCCGGGTGACGTATATGCGCATGCGCGAGTCAGTTGTCGTCTGGTTTACATTTCTCGCTAGGTATCTTAATAACTACATCTCTATTCAGATATATGGGACAGTGCGAGCAATATGAAGTAACTTTCAGTAAATTAATTTTGTCTCAAAATAACACAAGGCAAACAGTTTAATAACATATGTTTTCGTATCAAACGAAAATCACATGACTTCAGTGAGCCATGGAAATAAACATACTATTTCAATTGATCGGGTGAAATTTTAAGCAACTCTTCATAGTAATCATCGCAAGAAACTTAAAGGGCCCGCGGTTTCAGGGTCCCGCACAATGATTCATTATTATTTTTAGAAAGACATGTTATGGTTATTATACATAATAAGTGCAATTACATGCTAAAAAGGCGGTGCAAACCAAAGTGAAACTAGGTAGGATGTTGTGACATTATTGCTGTAAATAGAATACACATTTTGGAAGCGTTATGCGCTGCCAAAAGAAGAACTCATTCACTGAATTGTAGGCCCTGATTATATAATCTGAAGTCTAAGTCCGATTGGATTATGATATGTCTATTAACTGAAAAAAGAAGTATAATTAGTATAAGAACAATGAAAAACAATAACATAAATAAATTAGGCAAAAAACATGCGAACCTAAAACTGGATGTCTGCATTTGAGCTTCCGTAGTTGAAAAAGTATTTAGAACATTTCTTCTGTTATTCTGGCGTGTTTTTAACAAAGCAGTCTCGCGTGACATTCTAGCCACGATCGGCCAAAACAGTGCGGTACAAAATAATCCTAAGGAAAAATAAGTTAAAGTCGTTTTAGTAAAGTACCCCTTTTCAGTCTGATTGCAATGATTTTCCACATAAGCATACACGATCTATGCTAAGATGAAATCACACAATATTATATTCTACCACGTGGCTTTTATAATGCTGCAGTAGCCGTTCTGAGAAGATATTTTCCAAACAGCAGTCTTCACCATCTTGTAAAGCATAGTTCGGCGAACTAGGTAGTTTTTCGTCTTGCTGTTGTGTATTGTTTCACTTCTAGCCGTTGTAGTCTTATCCTACAGTTAGACATCCATTGACACCAAACAAAACTGGAAGTAAATTGCCAAACTGTCATGTCTGTAACAGTTCACCGACTCCCATAAAGAGCAGCGTTATACTATTCAGCATTATGACCTACCTGATGTACCGTGATCGGCCAGAACAGCCAGCAAAGTGACCAGTGCGACCAGCACCGTGCGGGGACACGTCGGTCCAACACGTCCCGCCATAGAACCTCCTGTCGTACTGCAGCTTCTGCCTAGGGGGACAACGTAATTACCAGAGCGACCCTTGACCTTATCTTCTTACTCCATCAACCATTATGATTTGCAGCGAGCAATTTAAAAAAATAAAATGCCGCTTATAGTCCGGTGGCAGGACCCTATAATTTTAGAAAACTTAACAATGTCAGTTTACGATAGTTCTTAATATCTAGATAAACTTGAGGATAGGTGGCCATCTGCCACCCACTTGTTTTTTATTCACAGTCCAAGATGGTCGCCATACTGCACTAAAATCTAGATTTCATCATAGTTTCTATCCTATGTATAGTAGAATGATGATGTTGGTATGTTTAAGTATGGGTTTTTTTCAGACCGAGGAAGAGGAATATAAAGTGATTTGACCGTATTGTGGGCATCTTGATGAAGTAAATCTAAGATGCCTCCAGCATCGAACTAATGGTAAAAACATAATCAGTTGTAAGTTTAGTAGCATGATGATGTTGAGGTCGGTTGAGGAATACGCGTCTGAAGTTATTTTACTATCCGGCAACAAAAAAACCATAGTGATCAATGTGGGTGCGCCATCGTCAGGTGTGGAGTATGGCGATACACTAATGATGCATTTTGATAGCAGTTATTGTTTTACTGACACTGTTGCATGATGAGTACGGTGGGCGTGAAACGGCATTATCATGTTTCTGGACAATAACATCCGCAACCATATATATGGCGACGACATTCAATTATCTGCGTCGTACAATCCCGCTACACCAGGCGACCAAATGGAAACTGCGAGGCTATTCAGACTGTACTGGGGAAGTCTGACAATGGTGGCGCTGCGCATGCTGAAACTAATAAACGACGAAAAAGCAATAAGATGATGATCCTAAAATCAAAACATCATCCCAATGTGTACGGAGGTTGCTGCTTGACAACTAGAGATGATACGAGTTCACCACAAGGAATGTGGGAGTTCACTTGGATCAACACATGACGATGACAGATCATGTGACTGCTGTGTGTGCCGAATATAAATATCACCTGTAATGACTGTCATCAATAAGTGCAGCACTTCCTAACTACTGAAGCCTCGTAAAATGCGGTCAACGCACTTATCACCTCTCGTCTAGACTACTGTAGCTCACTCTTGCATAACATACCGTTATCACAGATAGTTCGGTTGCAGCATAGGTAATAACACGCACCAATAACCACGACCACATCACACCTGTGTTGAAGGAGCTACATTGGATGTCGGTTGAGAGCCGAGTAGACTTCAAGATGATTGGCAATGAAGCATCAATGGTTTGACGCCATCTTATCTTGCAGAACTTGTCCATCCACGAAAGCATGATGGACGCCCATGTCAGAAATATGCGCCAACACTGCACCAAGGCATAACAAAGAGGTGTATTGGCAATTCGGAATTTGGTGCAACAGCACCCCATCTATGGAATGAATTACCCGTGAACATTGTTTTGAAATAAAGGACAAATGGAATGTCTTCTTTATAGCGTTGTAATGGTGGTTACGCCAACCGCCTCGGTGACAGGTACCATGGGAACCCAACGTTTACATATGCATCTGTATGTAGATGTTTTGCATAGTGTCTACTGGTGAGATGGTTCTTCTTCCATTGATTTGATCATTCTTTCCAGGTAACTTTTCTGATGTCTTCAGAGTTCAATCATTACTTTGGGTACATCAAAAGAGATTAAAGCATATTGGCCAAGGTTGGTGTTTTTACCATACCACAATTATTTCACATCACCATGCCGTATATCATCGATTCGAATCAGTTAACTGTTCAAGACACTACTTTAATTAATGCTGATATTAAGAATTGCCACTTAGTTTTTAAATGTTATTGCAAATATATGTTATTGCTGAGTACTATAAAAACTACCAATTTGTTAATATACAAACAATGTTCAGTTGTCCCATGAAGAACCTACAAGATGTGTTACTTATACCATGTGATCTTGCATCATCAATAACTTAATGTCTTCTGCAGAATGCAGATCAGGTATGTATCCCCAGGGCCACTGTAGATTTGGCTCCTGTAATATTGGTTGTACGCGGCTCTACCGTTATATCCTGATTTCCATATACGAGATCCTGTCAGGCACCAGTGTCTTCTTACATAAAAGGTTCGAACTTCAAAGTTGAGTGATACAGAAAAAAGGCCATTGATTACACACAACAGCGATTACACAAAATCGGACAAGTTAGCAGAGCAGCTATGTTTGCCATTCAAAACGAAACACTCATCCACAAAATAACGCGAATGATTTGAAAATAGTACCACCAGCACATAACTATTCATTATTGTGTGATAGGTTAATTCGAATTATGTGCCAAGTCAAGCTAAGACGCCCTTGTCTACTGTGTTTATTAATATTGGTGAATACACTGTATTATAATTCAAACACGAACATGAAAAATTGATACATTACTGTTCGCTAAACTGCTGATAAATTCCGATACATTTGTTAACTATATTTTGAGGTTATATCAAGAGAACATTCAAATTGTAATCAAATTCAAGTCTCAGTGACGCAGACGGGCCTAACTGCCTAACGGTTCTTGGACGCCGTCAACACATCATGCTAAACACTTATGGTATGCATATATAATAGTACAATATACCAACACACTTATACAAGCTGTGATAATATTAAAACATAATAACGGTTAACAATAAACCACATACTTTACACTCGCACTGCGCTACTCCGCCGATGTCGTGCGGCGACCTCACTCATTGGTGTCAGTGACTCTGCAACTACTACGTCTACTGGCACCCATTCACAAGTTTCGTGTAACAATATTAGTAGTTGTACTGACTGCACATATTCTAACACTGTCTGTTTCCATACAATCAAACCCTCGACACAAATAAATGCTTTTTGTTTCTGTACACGTTGCTAGTGGCTGTCCCTACATCGTTATGAGTAACCGCCGTCACTAGATCGTTTTGTGTAACACGTCTACACCGTATATTGTTCTTGTGTTGTGTGTTATATATGCAACACCTACACACTACGACCTATTAACATTTATGTATTATTAAAAGCAATAAGGTAAAGCTAAGCGATAATTGTATTCTCCGAACTGAACTGTAACCTGTTAATTGTTCATTGTTTGTTCCTTTCTCCTCACTCGATACTACCTGTTCAGAATTAAAAGGAAACCACTTTATTCGGGCATGTCAATGACTCAAGGAATACCAATAGAAGCTTACATATATTTGAACACTACCAGCGTGGCGTGTTTTTCAAAGACATATGATGGCATGTCTAAACGCTTCACGAGTTTGGCTTCCTTTACTGATGACGTGATGCTAGGTGTCATCGCAGGTAATAGACAAGGCAGTTAAAATTGTGAAATACTCCATCCATACTAAGCCTAGTAGAATGCCGTCTTATACGAATTGTAGGACCCTAGATAGATATGCTGTAAAACAAATTCTTGAGTAACATACTACAACATACCTATGTCGATAATGCATCTGGTAAGATTGAGTACAAGACCTAGATGCACCAAGTAAGCCATGCTAGATAGCGTAGACACACTACTGATAATGTCGCAAAGTGTTTCGTGATACACAGTAATATGCGGGATTCATATTAAAAGCCAAATACTTCTACGTTGAAATTCACTGTCTTTACATTAGCTATGACTAAGTCTTGTTGTTGTCCTGGCAGGTCCGAACTGTTTGGTCATTCACAATGTTGTCCTATGCGGTCGGAGTGATGACGTCATACACGTTGGACTGATCCTGGCTGCGTGGAACCGCCTTTGGATGAACGTAGTCACTCTCGTCCTCTGTGGCCGCTGGTTCAACGTAGCCACTTTCGTCCTCTATGGCCGCTGGTTCAACGTAGCCACTTTCGTCCTCTGGGACCGCTGATTGAACGTAGCCACTTTCGTCCTCTGTGGCTACTGGTTGAACGTAGCCACTTTCGTCCTCTGTGGCTGCTGGTTGAACGTAGCCACTTTCGTCCTCTGTGGCATTTGAAAACAGAGCAGAGGAAAAAGGAATATATGCAGATATACCCGGTAGTCGACTTAACACCTACGTTGAAATCGATAATGAGGCTGGTATAGCAACGATTTTACACTTTTTACTAATACAAATCTGTTACAACTGCTCTCAGCACTCGACAAGTAAATATCATAATCATGACATTACCCATTCGTCTAGTGTGAGAGTATGGCCATCTCTTGTGTAATGTTAGTTACTAACCAGAGCAGACCATGAGAGTGTAGTATCGGGTGGGGGGAGGTAAGTTATATTGGGTAGTTGAATCGTGCTACAAACTTCTTATTTCTGTACGGTCTCCAAAAAAAGAAGTAAGCATAATTACAAACCCCAAACGGCTCGTGTTTGTGTTTTGTTTCCGTTGTCTGGGACAAATGAGGCTAGCGGGTAATATTCCAAAGAGTTAGTAGGGTTGCACGTGTTCCCAGCCCCATGGATCCGCCCTTATAAATCATAATCAAGCACACGCCACGCAGACGTCAAATGGTTGGTCACGTCATGGATTGGAGAGACTGACCGTGTGTGTTAAATGACGAGTCCAGTCAGTCACGTTGGCTGACTGATTGCGTTCATTGGTTTCAGCCATTGCAGTAATCACATTCGTTTGCGTTCGACAATAATAACAAGATCTGTAGTAAATACGTGCACATTTAAAAAAGACAAGTTACGCAATTGACTGTCTGTACACGGCAACAAGTGCAGCATTACCTTCCTGTTCGCCTGACACTTTCGGTACGACGACGTAATCCTGACCACCCATGACCACGGCTGCAAATTACACACAAATACATAACATTGGCAAATATTGCATATTTCAACAACTAATTACGATATTATTTATATGAACATATTGTGAACGTAAAAACCAGCTCACAAAAAGTAGGAACTCTTATTTATCTTAAGCAGAGTATTTCATTCCAGTCCAGTAGTGTGATGATGTATATTGTGATGAACACATTCTAGCGACGACCGGGTTCTGCTTTATGGAGCATTGTTGATCAGCACTGAGTGTCTAGGTCCAAAAAAGTTCATTCTACAATGTAATGCCTTCGCTTGAATTATGTGCCAAACGGTCAAATGCAATTTAACTTGACTGTATTTTCCGTGTACAAAATTTGTCATTTTATAACGACAGGAATTAGGTGGGAATCAAGTGCCGATTATGTCACTAGTACCACAACTTTATATTCACCTGCGTCGTTGTCAGTGGACGGGCGCTCTTTGTCTTCTTTCGCTGTCGCATTGCTCGCCTTGATTGTACGCATTCTAAAACATTGTTTCAGAAATTGATTGTAATTTAAATAGTCCATACAGCTTGCACATTGAGCTGTATTTAATACACAAGACAAACAAGCAAACATTCTCGCCAAAATACATGTTGTTTGAACAATAAAAAAACTCCTTCAAATATCCGATCAAACAAAGAGACACGTACGATAACCTACAGACCTACCTGGACACAACTAGCATAGCGACCGCCGTAAGTAAGACACCGAGTAGGAACGTTGCAACAGCCACGACAATCCAGGAGCCTGTTCCCAACACAGCAGCTGAGGATCCGCAGACAGCGCAAGGGCCCGACGTCTTGTCGGGCAGGCTCGTCGTATGTTTGTTCTCCTGTGGTTAAAATAAACACAAAACTTAGTAGACGTTTTCTACACATATTCATGTCAGACGTTTGATTCTGATCCCAATTACGGGCATCTGAACATAATTACATAACATTTAATGTGTTATTAATGAGTGTAGCAAATTACACGAAACGTCCACAGTTAATCTTTGGGCAATTTCAAAATATTGGAACAATAATTATCATAAAACCACGATTAATCCACTAGTGTCTATCTAGCGACAACGATATGGTAAGAACCCTTGATATAAGGAAAGTAAGATGAAGCACATTAACATTATGAATACATGAATGCATATATACATGTATGCATGCATGCATGCATATATATATATATATATATATATATATATATATATATATATATATATATATATATATATATATATATACAGATATATATATATGTGTGTGTGTGGATATGCATGCATGTACAAATGCATGTATGAATATATTTATGTATTATGTATGCATTTATACATAAATATATTCATACATGCATTTGTACATGCATGCATATGCACACACACACATATATATATCTGTATATATATATATATATATATATATATATATATATATATATATATATATATATATATATATATATATATATATACAGATATATATATGTGTGTGTGTGCATATGCATGCATGTACAAATGCATGTATGAATATATTTATGTATAAATGCATGTATGTATTATACATATATATATATATATATATATATATATATATATATATATATATATGTGTGTGTGTGTGTGTGTGTGTGTGTATTCATTCATATATGCATTCATACATGCATTCATATACACATGCAAACATACATGCCTACATATATACATACATACGTACATACATATATGCATACATACGCGTATGCATGCATACATACATACGTACATAGATATATACATACATACATACATATATTCATACATACATACATAAATACTCACACATACCTATAATAATGGTATTAATCAACCTCAGCAGACTTGCTAATAACATAATATATTGTACGCCACCACAATAACAGATAGATTCTATATTGCAATGTTATGTACTGTGCAACGTTTCCACCCGGAGTTGCCAACACACGACAGCCCGGTATCGTCGAACTCTTGCTCAGTCTTTTGGATAAGCCTCAAGACCATGTTGTTGGCGCAAATTGTGTACGCAAGCACACCGCGCTTAGAAAATTGTAGTTGCATGCTGGTTAAAGGACACATGAATGAAACACACACTTTCAATTGATCAGACATCCCAAACCACACAAAGAGCGCCATACAGACACATAGTCATCACAAACCTGCCATGTTACAACTATGCTGGTAGAAGACGTCGTCACGCGTGTTATCACAGAAGTAGTTGGAGCTGAAAGCAAATAGTAAACCCATATAATACAAAGCCAGCCTTAAATTATATATATATATACACACACAAATATACATATATATATATATATATATATATATATATATATATATATATATATATATATATATATATATATATATATATATATATATATATTACATTTATTATTATACTTTGTCCATATTGGTATATTGCAATGTATTTAAGTTACACGGTACCGATGCAACTTGTCATGAAGCGGATGACGTCAGTGGCTGTGCCTCCTTCGTGTTTCCAGTTGTGTTGGCGATACGGTTCAACTTTGACTGAATAGTGCGTGTTGGACATGAGTCCAGAAATACTAGATTCCAACTGATCCACATCGGCACCTTGTGGTATATGTGCTACCTTCCTCTCGGTCTGTCCAGCAACTTGCAGCCACACCACGTAATAGTAGTAGAACTCTAAACCTGACGGGATGTCGTTAGCTTTGGGCCACCTCACGACAGCGGAGGAACTGTTGATGACGTCCACGTCAGGCACTTGGGATATTCCAAAATTTGGTGTGGCTGGAGTATAAAGATAATGTGTCATATGTGCTGTTATATATGTTATGTATGCTGTGTTGTATCGGCTAAATTTACTAAATTACTGCACTTTATTCAATCCACTAAATACTAGTAATTATCATAGAGGAACACAAATACTAACAGTAATACTAATTTGCCTACCTCATCTGAAAATGCAGTTGAAGACAATTAATAATTGAAATAATTGCCCCCGCACTTTGCTAATGACGTAGATTTGACTTACGAATGTTGGTTTTGCAGACACCCGGAATGTACCAGTCTTCGCAGCCGTTGACACAGTGTCCATTGACAACGACACACGGCGAGTTGTCCTTGCAATGTCCGCAGTCCTTCTGACAGTTGACTCCGTAGGTTCCTTCATCGCATGCTGCAGATATACATCATATTATCCATAGTTATGATCACTGGCATAACTAAAATTAATCATTTATGTAGTACATAAGTCTTAGACCTGTAAATGCAAACAAATAAAAACTCACAAAAAAGATTACAACAACGATATTAACATTTTAACATCCAAGTATTAAACCGTGAATACTTTATTATCCGCCCTGAATGGTTCTATGCGGGTTGTGGATTATTAATGTTGTATGTGTTATCACCCACCTTTCTTGCAGTCCGGCTGCTGTCTGCCTGCCACGCACGTATCACAACCGATGGCGTTGTCACACTTAGAAGAACAATATGTTTGCTGACAATCTGTGAAAATAAACTTGTCAAATATTATGCAATAATAAACGAATGTATATTGTTTACTTATGTTGCAAACCTAGCAGCACGTATCAAACAGCTGTTTCAGATGAAACCGAGCTGATACAAAATAGCGGAGTATCAATTGTTCAATATCTTCGATAATAAACACGGGCAAAACAACTATAATATATCATCCATATAGGTTCATTTTATATCATGATTGTTACTATGGGCCCCGTTACCCTTGTAATAACTCACACCAAACCAGATGTTTCTAGCTGAATGCAAGAGGTATAATGTCCACGTGGCACAGCGCCCTGTTACGAAAATAAAGTTCAACTATTTCAAATAAACCTCTATAAATAAAATAAAACAAAATCGTTTGGCGTAACCATAAACTGAGACAGTCAAAAATGGTTATTGCAGTATGAAACCGCCGAAAATTCATGGCTGAAAAGCAATTTCAAACAAATATATTTTGAATTTCTTTTACGAAATCTGCCAATAGTTTCATTAGATTTAATTATAATAGGGAGTTGATTCCAGATTGTTAGCTCAGCTACAGAGAAAGCACGTTTTCCAATGCTGAGCCTAAGAATAAACGTTTCTTGGAAACGGGTGATCTAAGGTTTGCGTCTGTACCACTTATGAAATTAACAGGTAAAGAGCTGCTAGAAACTGTCGACACAGAAGAAACATGATTTTATGAATACGTTTTTACTTCAATGCCTTTCCTCTCGAACATTTCATCAATATGCTTTGTATATGTTATTTGTACATTTAATGTGCCTGCTTTTTGTAGATTAAATGGACACGTTTGACTCGACCTCTCTTAAGTTCCTGCGCTGTTAGTAATGCAAAAGCAGATGTCGAATGGACACTGTTATATATAAGGCGTGCATCAAAATTGTAACTGTCATCAGCGCTAAACCCACACCATTTATTTGTTTTGTTTGAAATGGTGTACTGGTAAATAAATGTAGGCAGAATAAAAAACTTAAATATGTTTTCTAAAAATGTAGATGTCGTTGCATGCTTTAAATGCGTGGACATGTTGCATGAATGCAACTTACCGATAAATAGATGGCCAATGATCACCACCTCACACAAACCAACGTTATCTGGTTGATAACCTCCATTCCGTGTAAATCGGAGATAGCGACCGACGGCCCGACAGGACGTTATGACAGATCCCGACGATGCCACTCTGCCGGCGTGACTGGCGCACTGGATGAGACTGTCAGGACTGTTGCCAACACTCAGTATGAAAGTATTGAGACGCTTCCATTCTAAAACATTTTTGTAATTGCAACATAGTTAATATAGCGTTCGTAATACCCATATCACATATTTATAGAACATAGCCGTTAACAGTTTAGTTCAGTTACTTGTAGGGGCGTAGCTAGGCATAAATACACGTGGAAACTCTAATAATTAATTATTTTAATACAAATACTATCACGAAGGGTCTGGTGCTCCAGAGTGTTGTTAGCATGTGAGACGATCCAATCAGTTGAAATGTAGCGCATTTTAAATCACAACATAACATAGAACACGCAAAGGAGTAAATACAAAATAAAAATTATGCTTAATCCGTGAAACATGTTGAAAAGGCGATTAATAAACCATATTATACATAGCATATGTTTGAATGTCCTACATAATAGGCACTCGCAATTTGTTATTATTGTGTTCAGTGTACTATAATATTATTAAAAATCAGTGGACACATTTATGTTACAATGTGACTAGGTATTAGGTATATCGTATGCATTAAAATAAGCTATGTACTCATTATAGAAATTAAAGAAAGCTAACACTGCAAAATGTACAGCCTTGTAATCATAATATGCCAATATAAAGTAATACGGTAAATTGTATTTAAGAGTCTGTATTCAACGTTCCAGTGACTACCCCAGCCTTCATTTGGGGTTAAATAACAGGGCTGAGCACCTGTGATTTTGAAGATTGAACTGATGAATGATGCGTTCAGCATCCAACGCTGTCTCCTTCTGGACTTGCATCAAGGCGATGCTCCACATATACCATTATAGAGGGCAGATAGTTCTTGAGATGTCGCATTGCCCTGAAAGAGCGCTGTGCGTGGCTGTCGAAACTGACATCACCACCAGTATGACGACTGCAGTGTACATGTTGGAGTACAGGTTGGGATTGATACATTGAGTCGTGTTGTTGAGTGTGCCTGGTCTCTCAGGGACATTCATTATTTCTCATCTTACCTTCCAGCGACCAACTTCTTGTTGTAGTTGACGCAGCT
>OZ024863.1:4995514-5010514 GCA_964017155.1 Oasisia sp. SBJ-2009
TTGAACATGTGCCATCTTACCTGCATCAGGTAGGAAGTAGGATAGGAAACAGGACCTGTTCATAGCCACATAGCACTAGTTCTGACGGATACATTCCAACCCCAAAGCCACCAAGGGCGCTGATCAGATCATCGGAAACTTTCAGGAACATCTTGAAATATATGTCGATTTTCGCTTTCCCTGTGTTCTATTCCATTGATTACTGCTCCAATAAGTGTATGAACCCTTGGTAGAGCTGCTTCTGCGCAACGTCAACAAAAGTACATCTGTATCACTGAAATAAATGTGTACAATGATACCTAGATCACCCTGTGCTACAACTGCATACAGTGCCATCAATGTATCTGCACGCCTTTGTATCCTTGCTATTCAGGAATGACTTTAGATCTGTGTGTGTGTGTTATTATCGACCTTATTACCCGGGTCAGAAGATATGCCAGCTGTTCTTAGTTGCCTCGTATGATCTTTCAGCGAATTGGTGCTGTAGTCATCAAAGAGTACGTATGCCTCGCAGTAGCCGAAAGGTTTGCTGTTAATTGCGCTAATAAAGAATGCTGAAAGGCCTTTGTGAACACTAAATTCATGCACAACAGCCATGCCATCGATAATGATGGTAGGTGACTCTCCGGATGCTGTGCCTCGGTGAGGTATGTTCTATCATCTATCGTAGGTTGTCTCTGGTACATTGTCATTGTTGACGCATGAAACAAATTCTTACCCTCAAGCGTGTCTACCTGACCGTCAGTGTTATCAACAAAAAGCGACGCTTTTTGGCCGATGAAGACCTGAGTGTATATAGTTCCCAGCGTGTTCCTCCATGTTCTGCTGCACTCCCTCGGCAGTTTGAGTTACGCATTGTTTGACTCTTTGTATGGAATGCCAACTTCAGACTTTGAGATGACTTCTGGAGGTGTCTGGCTTCTCCACTGGTCACAGCACTGTGAAATGCCAAACATTAAGGGAGCCTAAATCTCAACCAGATGTACTCATCAACCTATCTACTGGGCTACACAGGATGTAAAATATTCGCTCCTGAACATTGTATGTGCTGGAGAGAAAAGGTTGCAGAGATTTGTGCATGGCACACTTGAATCAGGTGAATCATGCAGCTTCTACAGCCCCATCAAAAAGTCAGGGATGAAAACATTTGCTGACATGGCAACAAATAACAAGTTCTAGAATGGCAAGGGAGTTGTTGTTACAGTAGCTATTCGTCCGGAGATTGTGTTCCGCAGAGCTCTGTCGTTGGCGAGGTGCGGAGATGACGTTTCTATGGCCATCGTTCTCGGCCATTTTTCATGCTGATGGTACAATGCGGAAAACTAACAAAGCGGAACTGGGTCATCAACTGGAAGCTCAAGTCGAGAGAGTGTCTGAAATTCCGCAAATCATGGTGTATATTAGGGATGCCATGGCTGTTATTCAAATGATTGGGTTACCAATTCAATTCATTTGACGCACATTTGACGCTTCAAACAACCTTTAATAGGATTTCAGAAAACTGGCACGGATGATGACAGCTATGTGAAAAACTGCTGAACTACACACAGAGGTACACATGTAGTGATGGTCAAACAATGTCATCATTGATTTGTCAATATTCAAAATTGCACCAGACCGTAATCATCATACCATTGCAATGTACTCAACGCAACACCATAATGTGATTGTAAAGTGAGCTTTTTGGCTTTCTTTTTTGGCAAATTATTTATTCATTACGAAGGATTGTATATTTGTAAGTCGATTTGGTGCGGCGACTAGAAACATTCTACCCACATATAATGCACTGTCATCCTCGTCATCATCACGTAGAATGTCTAGGTCGCTAATTTAATGTGGCTTTTCACCGTTTTCATTGACGTGACGTACATGTGCACAGCTCTGTGCAACACAAACTGTTCTGACTGAACAGTTGTTTGTGCAGCGAATTCTACTTGTGCATGAGCAGATGAGACCTTCCAGGAGCTCTGACGCCATTGGACAGGAACAAGTTTTCCACTTTTTCTTTCCCACCCATGCTCCAGTGGGGACCCAATGTTTGGCTTCATCACATGTGACGACATCCACACCTTCGTTTGCCACTGAGCCCGCCTTGCAAGTTCCTCAAAATTTGCTTCACATGGGGGAAGTTTCGCCAACGACCTGTTTTTCTTGTTGACCAGCTTTAATCGTAAACGGTTGAGGTTGGAGTGAGCATTCTTCTCTGAGCCATGAAATGGTCTACATACCCCCTTTTGCATCACAACGTTGAAAACTGTTTTCTTCCCAATTCCAAACAAGGAGAAATCTGAGTCACACCATGTTAGTGAATGCATGGCAGGACCTACGTTGCAGAAATGCGTACCGACAGTCCTGGGTCCTAACAAGACAAGCAGATCTACCAGGGTGTCATACACTTATTGGAGCAGACATCAATGGACACAGAACACAGGGAAAGCGAAAACCTACATACTTCAAGATATTCCTGAAAATGTCCGACGATGTGATCAACTTTCTGGACAAAGAGGGCCGGAGTGAAGAGGAGAGTCATCTTGCAGACGAATTTTGGATCTAACGTTTAATGGCTATCTTAACACCTATATTGCTGGTATAACTACATTTTATTTTCATCAAAATAATGGTTGCATTGGATTCATCATACTTCAAAACATATAAAACGACTCCGAGTTCAAGTTTCTATACCGTTTATTGCCAAAGATATAGCGATTATAAGACTTTTGGTGACCGGTGGCGGCCATCTTGAATTTCCCCCCGCAAAAGTGTACGGAAAAATGGAAATAAATTTGTTCAGTCCTTTTGAGTCAATATAAGTGAAAAACACAATCATTTAAAATCTATATGAAAAGTTACTGGACAAGTTGCTACATAACTGCGTATAATATATAAATATTACAGTCATTTCAACGCATTTTTGGCTGGCATAGCTTTATTTTTATTTTTTTCAGCAAAATAATTGTTGCATTGGATTCTTCATACTTCAAAACATATAAAACGACTCCGATTTCAAGTTTCTATACCGTTTAATGCCAAAGGTATGGCGATTATAAGACTTTTGGTGACCGGTGACGGCCATCTTGAATTTTCCCACGAAAAAAAGGACAGAAAAATGGAAACAGTTTTTTTCAGTTCTTATAAGTGAAAAAAACACAATTATGTAAAATCTATATGAAAAAGTCACAGAATGACACAATGACATACACTAGCATGCGTGATGGCACAATTTCCAACAATCATAAATTTACGGTGACACCTATTGAACACCGCTCCACACACACTGCTTCACCTCGTAGCGCCATGTCATACCGCGTTTTGACGGGGAGAAATTGGTCGTTCACACAGTATATGACATATCCACAATCTTGAAGAAGATGCGCAACCAGTATAACTTTATGATGTTCGCTGCATTGACAACTGTGTAATATCTGACATTTTATGGGTGACCTTGTTCGAGAGTGGCATCAGTTTTATGTTTCCATGATACAGCAACATTATTTACACTGTTTTGAAGCAGAGCTAATGTGCTTTTTAAAAATGTATGGCTTGACCATTTTCTCATGAAACAAAGTAGCTATACACCCAATTAAATATCAAGACGTTTTCTGAACCCCGCAATTTCTCAAATTGAACGTTTCACGGTGACCTTGTTTAACCTTGAATTACCGGTAACTGCACCACTTGGCAACTCTACGACAGGCCTAGTTATGACGGGGAGATGCAGGGCTTTCTAATGATATAACATTTAGGTGTGTGTAGGGGGGCCATTTAAATCGGTCTGTTTGGTGGTTTTGCCGCTCGCCTATACATTTTCTTATTGTTAGGATACAATTCAAAGCCATTTGTGTGCATTTTAATGCGGTGAAATACACTTTTCAAGCCTCCTTAGGAAAAAGAAGCTGTATTCGTTTTAGTAACGACCGCTTTTCAGTCAGATTCCAATGACTTTCCACGTACGTACATGATATCAGCATACACGACCTGTGTTTAGCTGTAATCACACAATATTATACTCCGCCACGTGGCGTTCACAATCCTGGAATAGCCGTTCTGAAAAAAGGATTTTCCAAACAGGAGTCTTCACCATCTTGTAAAGCATAATATGGAGAGCTAGGTAGTTTCACGTCCAGCCGTTGTGTTGGCGCATTATTGCCTTACAGTTCGACATCCACGGGCACAAAACAAAACTAAAACTAAACTGACAGTTGTCGTGTCTGTGACAGTTTACCGATTTCCATACAGTTCTGCATTATATTGCTCTTCATTTCGACCTACCTGATGTACCGTGATCGGTCAGAACAACCAGCAAAGTGACCAGTGCCACCAGCGCCGTGCGGGCACACGTCGATCCAACACGTCCCGCCATAGAACTCCCGCGGCACGGCTGAATCTGCTGATTCTGCCCAGGGGAACAACGTAATTACCAGAGCGACCTTTGACTTATCGTACTTTCTCCATCAACCGTTGTGGTTTGCGGCATGCAATTTCGAGAAAAAATACATTTTTAGGATCCTATCGTTCGTTATAAAAAACCTTGCAATGTCAGTTTACATTTGTTAGGTTTTCATGGTTAGATGAATTTTAGGTTAGGTGGCCACCTACCACCCACTTGTTTTTCTTCAGATTCCAAGATGGCCGCCACAACGCACTAAAATCTAGATTTTATCATAGTTTCTGTCCTAAGTATAGAAACATTATGATGTTGGTATGTATAAATATGTTGTTGAGGGCGATTAATTTGAATAAGAAGTTATTTTAACGTAGTGTGGATATGTTGGTGAATATTGTAATATACAAGCAATGCTCTGTTGTCCCATGAAGAAACTACAAGATATGTTACTCATATCATGTGACCTTGCCGCATCAACAATTTAATGTGAAAAAAAAACGTTTACACTTGGTACGTAAATTTGGAAGTTGGAACCCAGACCAATCCAGTGGGACAGACAAACGCAATTTGTAATACTTGATTAAATACTATAACATAAATTATACTACATATCGGACGTGTTAGCAGAGCAGCTACATGTATGTTTGTCGATCATTCAAAAAGAAACATTCGTCCACAAAATAAAGCTAATTATTTGAAAATAAAACCAACAGTTTGTGTCATTATCTTTTGAGAGATAAATATAAATGATGTGTCAGATCAATTGGTTGAAACGCCCTTGCCTATCCTATTTATTAATATTGATGAATAAACTGTATTACAATTAAAACACTAATATTTAAATACTGACAGACTATATAGTAGATATGCTTTTGATAACGAAATGAATTTATGTAATATCTATACACAAAATAAAAACTTGATTTTTTTTAAACACTAACAACGAACACCTGTTTTTTATGTGTATTGTTGTGTGTAACATGCTTCAGTATCCGTTTCATTTCTGCTTTGGATCTGCGGACAAGTACAGCGCAAAGGGGTTGAGCAAGCGTCACAACGAGATCAACAAGGACACGTTCCTCAACGTGCTGACCAATCAGAGGAGTGGTTGTGGTTGGAACCGAGGTTTTCGAGTGATCAAATCTTCTGCGTTGACGTACATACAAGAGAGGGCGGCGCTCACCTATTTCTACGCAAAACGCGAGGTGCTCGCCGATGGCCTTACCACAGCGCCGTTGGATGTGTAAAAAGGGTGTGTTTCGTAGAGGCGTGTTCAATCATCACGATGGATCCACGCTGGAAACACCCCTTCACCTGTATCGTAGCCGGACCTACCGGATGCGGTAAGACCACCTTTGTTGCACGTATGCTACGCTACGCGTCCTCTTTGATCGACCCACCGCCAGATAAAATAACGTGGTGCTATGACCAATGGCAACCCGCCTACGAGACTCTGACACAACAGGTACCCAACGTGTTGTTTGAAGAAGGACTTCCCGAGTCGTCCATGTGCGATCCCTCAACAAACAACCTAGTGATCATTGACGATCTGATGGCAGAAACCGATGCCAGGGTCACAACTTTATTCACGAAGAAAAGTCATCACGCTAACACATCCGTCCTGTACCTGGTTCAAAATCTATTTCCAAAAAACAAAGAAAGCCGCACCATTAGTCTTAATGCGCAATACATGGTGCTTTTCAAAAACCCTCGTGACACATCTCAAATATCGCACTTGGCCAAGCAGATGTATCCGGGTAAGGTGAAATTCGTACAAGAGTCTTTCGAAAACGCGACAAAGGTACCGTACGGATACCTGGTGATTGATCTTAAACAAGAAACAACAGAACAACTTCGTTTGCGCACGTCTATCTTTCCAGACGACGGTGTTCAGTATGTTTACCTACCGAAAACGTAGCACGCATCTTTGTAGGACTCTGGCTAGCGTAGGTAAAAAATATAAAAGAAGAGACATCTCACCGAAATCGTCATTAAAGGATGTCGTCACGCATGAAGAGACACGTATTGTGTCTAGAGTTATTGCAGCGAATCAAGAACCGAAAACTTCGAAAAGCCATCCTGGTACATTCCGACAGCGATCTTATATGCAGTATTTGTGAGTGTGCGTGGAACATTCTAAGAGGTAACGTTTCGTTGACACCAAAGGAGAAGTCTAAACTACGAAAATACAAAAAGCACCTGCGTACTTTGGCGTCTAAGAAGGTGAGCACTGTAAGAAAGAGAAAAGTCTTACAAACAGGCGGTTTCCTATCGGCTCTGTTGGCTCCGTTGGATCTATACTCATCCCGTTGCTAAGAAAAGTGCTAGGGTAGATGGAACACACTAGGAAAATGGCGTTGGTGGATCCTCGATTGTTGGAGTCCCTTCGACCTCCTCCTCCTCCTCCAACGAACACGTTGGATAGAGTCTTGCGAGGACTCGATGGCGAGATGAGTTCAGTCCTCGACAGAACGGATCTAGACGAAGGCGACAAGGTAAAGCTGTACAATCAGATCTTGTTGCGTTATAACACCATGGCCAACAAGCGTGTTAAACAATCGACGCGGGTCGTTGTGGTGAACGACGATGGAGCAGCAGCAGCAGCAGCAGCAGCAGCAACAGCAACACGAGACGGTGGAACAGCAACAGCAGCAGCAGCAGAGCCCCTAGCGGCTATTGGGACAGACGCTGATATTGTGGAGAGTGTCCCCAAAACTTTGAAAACCAAGGCTCTTCGTTTAATGAAACGTCTCAGAAACGATCCAAGTACTCAATGGAATGACCGAGGTGAGTTGATGATCGAAGGGTCTGTGATACCCGGAAGTAACATGATGGATCTTGTTAACGATGTTTTGCGAAAACGGAAACAGAGTGATCCTGTAGGGTGGCGTCCGTTCGCGAAACACCTCAAACACATCAATCTTCCGATGGAATTGGTGGGTAACGTCGATCGTAGGCAGTACATACAGCAGACAACCCCCGGGTCGTCACCGCGTTGGAGCGATCGTGTTAGACGTATGGCGAATCGCTCACCGACAACCGGAAGTCATCGTCGTGAAGCGCCACCGTCCGACGTATGGGAATCCTATTAAGCGGGATTGGTGTCGCATCTGTGACACAGTCGCGTCATGACCGCCGTTGGGTGTCGATCGATTACCGTCGTGGTAGGAGTAATCCTGTCTCGTATTCTATGTAACCGTGTTTGTTTTAAGACATCGTCTTAGCTTGCCGTTGGCCTGGTGTGGTGGCGGTCTCGTCGTGGAAGGCAACAACAGCACCAACAACAACACCACCAACGGGACATGGGGCGCCGCCGAACAACCAAGAAATCGGAGTTACTTAGACGTCGCTACTTCGATGCCAAACGCGTAGGTAGTTACGGCGGTGTCCGAGCGCTTAAACGTGCATCGCGTACGTCGGAACGGTTCGTCAAGAAATGGCTGTCGGAACAGGACACGTACACACTTCACAAACCGGTACGTACAACATTCAAACGGCGTTGTGTCGTAGTGGGAGGAATGCATCAACAGTGGCAAGCCGATCTCGTCGACGTATCAAACTTGAAAAAAGATAACGACGGAATCACGTTCTTGCTAACCGTGATCGATGTGTTTTCAAAATGGGCGTGGTGCATCCCGCTGAAGAACAAATCAGCGTCGTCGTTGGTGGCGGCGTTTACAGAATTGTTGTCCGGTGTCAAACCCATGACGTTGCAAACCGACAAAGGACTGGAATTTCGAAATCGTTCTTTCCAAGCATTGTTGAAGGAGAACGGCGTCCACCACTTCTCGACACACAACGAGGAAACAAAGGCGAGTATTGTCGAAAGGTTCAATCGAACGCTAAAGACACGCATGTCGCGGTACTTTACCAAACACCAGACTGTGAGATACCTAGAGAGGTTGCGTGATTTCGTGTGGTCGTACAACAACACTTACCACCGAAGCTTAGGTGTGGCACCATCGATGGTGAACGAGACGAACCAGGAGGCTGTGTGGCAGCGTCTGTATGGTCGCGATGGTGGAGGTAAGCCAAAGTTTGTGGTTGGTGATCGTGTGCGAATAAGCAAAGCAAAGCGACAGTTCAAAAAGGGGTACATGGCTAACTGGACCGAAGAATTGTTCACTGTCAACTCCAGTCATCGCTCTGACCCACCCGTATACAGATTGGTTGACGACCACGGAGAGCTGCTCGACGGGTCATTCTACGAACCGGAACTACAAAAAGTTTCAGTATCAAACGATAAACTGTATCGTATCGAAACGGTTCTGCGGCGAAGAAAGGTGGGTAAGCGTATGGAGGTCTTGGTGAAGTGGTTCGGTTACCCACCATCGTTCAATAGTTGGGTAGACGCCAAAGCGCTTGATAGGTACAAAGACAAGTGACACGGTTCTTTTAATAATGTTTCATGTTTAATGAAAGTTTATTTAAACAGGTGTAGAAGAGAATTGTATAAAAGATAGGTGCACGATCCGGAGTCCACAGTCGGGAGATGACGTCAAAGACAACGTTCAACGATATCGAGGAGGACACCACAGACGGACGTGAAGACGATACCACAAGCACTACGTCACGTTGGCATCTCTTTTGTACTGATTGTCCTAAATCGGAAATAGTGTTCTTGTGCCAAGTTTTCGTTTTGTATACTGTTATCGTTGTAAGTATATACAATTTGACGTTCGGTCACACTGACTCTAACTTGTGGACCGCGTTGTTGAGTAGTTCGTTAGGTTATCTGTTACCCAACCCGTCTTTGAAAAAGAACGATGACGTCTGATTTTTATCTGGTTCTCCCCAGTAACGCCTCAATGCACCTACACCCCAACAACACGCTGACCAATTTCGTCACTACGCTACCACAACACGTAAATCTGCATGGTGAGTGGGAATGTGGGCTAGCGGAAATAAACTACCCACATAACTGGTTCAACGTAACAAAAGAAGATGGTGTAATGGAGATCCAACCTGCACCCGGTATAGTGAGCGAACACGGTGCCCGTGGTAACGCCTCTCTGCCGTATATCGACGCTGGGTATTACGATCACCCTGAATTACTCATCGCGGCTATCGCTAAAAAGTTGATGATACCTCGAGCGGGTTCTAGGAAGAAAGGAGCAAGACTTACTTACAGCAGCGTCACTCAAAAAGCCACGGTTTTCTTAACACCTAATACTAGGTTGACCCTAACAGGGGTCATGGGACACATACTCGGGTTTCCGAGTAAAGTCCTCACAAGTCCGGTTGGGAACTACTCCCTAAAACCGTTCGAAGGGTCCTCCGTGGTGGATATAAAACAAGGCATGGAGTCGCTCTACGTGTATTCGAGTGTTGTGGAGCCACGCATAGTCGGAAACAGCTTCGTGCCTCTGCTGAGGATTGTTCCGATTACAGGTAAGCATGGAGATATGGTTTCGAAGCAGTTCGACCACATCCACTACGTGCGCTTAATGACGAAGGCGTTTGGGACCGTTGAGGTTGATATAAGAGACGACACTGGGCGTTCCGTACCATTCGAGCGGGGAAAAGTGACGGTGACACTTCATTTTCGACGTCGTAAGAATAGCCTCTTTTGAAAATGAACTACAACGATTATTACACTAGACAGGTGGGTGGGGCACTACCATACTTTGTTGGTGCTAAAGTACAGAGAGGACATGGGCTAGGGAGTTTGCTTGGTGGTTTACTGCGTAGCGTCGCGCCGCTCATCAGACGAGGTGCGGTAGCTGTAGGTAAGCGGGCTCTGAGAACGGGAATGCAAATTGCTGATGACGTAATGACTGGACAGAACATCAAACAAGCGGCTAAAAGACGCGTAACCGACGCCGGTAAGGACTTGCTACGTAGTCTAGTGACGACCGCCGGACCCCCTGGTGTTCGAACACAGTCAAAGAAACGACAACGACGACCTATAAAACGCGCAGCCACGACACGACCGACCAGTGTTGTAAAACGACGTCGTAAAGGACAGACACCACGCGACGTTTTCGACAGTTAACATGGCTTTCGTACATCGACAATCTTGCGAAGGTGTGAAGAGCGAGCTGGATATCTTTAGCGTGCCACCGACCGTAACCAGCATCGAAAGCGGACAATGGGTGGAACACCAACCAACGGCGTCACTCGATTCGGGAGGTCCCATCGAATTTCTACTACCAGGATCCGGAGACGCCTACATGGATTTAGCCAACACCTACCTCTTCGTGCGAGCGAAGGTGACCAAAGTAGACGGCTCGAACCTCGACACAGACAGCGCAGTCGGTCCGGTGAACAACTGGTTGCATTCGTTGTTCAGCCAAGTCGACGTGTACTTGAACGACACACTCGTGACACCGTCAACCAACACGTATCCGTATCGCGCCTACATCGAAACAGCATTGAGCTACGGTGCTGACGCCAAGGAGACACAGCTGACCAGCCAGCTGTGGTACCAGGACACAGCCGGACGGATGGACAGCGTCGCACTAACCGATGACGATACGGCAAATGTCGGTTTTAAAAACCGACGAAATTACACGACACAAAGTCACGTGGTTGAAATGATGGGGCGACTGCACATCGACATGTTTCTGCAGGATCGTTTCCTACTCAACGGAGTCGACGTCAAGATCCGGCTAGTGCGTAGCAAGGATGTTTTGGCGTTGATGGCGGGTGGCGCAAACCACGACTACAAGGTAAACATCATCGAAGCCAGTGTGTTCGCGAGAAAGGCCGCACTGAGCACGGCTGTGCAAATGGCCCACATCAAGGCACTCGACAAAGGCACAGCCAAGTATCCAATCCGACCGGTCGACTGCAAAGTCTACACAATTCCACAAGGAGCCATGTCACACACCCACGAAAATCTCTTCCTGGGCACACTCCCGAAACGCCTTGTCTTGTGCTGCATCGACAACGATGCTTTCAACGGGTCGTATTCTAAAAACCCGTTCCACGCGAAGCACAACGACATTAACTTCCTTGCCGTCTACGTGGACGGTCGACAGGTGCCAGGAAAACCGCTCCAGCCGAACTTTGCTGAGGGTCGTCACGTTCGCAGTTACATGGACCTGTTCTGCTCCACTGGCAAAGTGTCGCAAGACTAAGGAATTGATCTGACCCGCACAGACTTCGGCAACGGTTACACCTTCTTCGGGTTTGATCTGACCCCTGACGCCTGCGATGGGTCGTGTTTCCACCTGGTGAAGAAGGGTAACTTGCGTGTCGAAATTCACTTCGCATCGGCACTCTCCGAAACGGTGAATGTTGTTGCGTACGGTGAGTTCGAGGCAGTGTTGGAAATCGACAAGAACAGAAACGTCATATTCGACTGCTGATGGACACGAAGCAGATCGAGCGTATGTTGGCGCTCGACTCACGAACCAAGGACGTCGTTCGTGGTGTTGTCGCCAAAGACGAACTTCCAACGAGAATCGTTGGTGCTTGTCCAACAGCGTTCGTTTGCAACACCCACGATGCCGATAAACCTGGTCAACACTGGATCGTCATCGTATGGTCTACCACCACTACACACAACGTTTCGCACGTCTCTGAACAATTGCTGTGTGGAGTGGACTTACAACAACACGACACTTCAAAGTCCTCTTTCTAATGTATGCGGACAATATTGTGTCGCTTATTTACTATTTCGCTGTTGTAATGTACCCATGAAAATGTTCGCTAACTTGTTTGGCAAAGATTTAGTCGCTAACGATTGCCGCGTATTCGACTGGCTAAATGTTTGAGAGCTGGCAAATGTAACACTCACCCATATTACGTCATAATGTATGCGAAAAGACATTACGAACTTGTTTGGAACTAATTCGGCAATTGATTGTATCTCCCTTTGGCGCCGATTGCACATATATTTCGGTATACCACCATCATCAGCATCATCAGCATTTCACAGAACAGAGCCGATGGGGCGCGTGGTGACTCATCCACAAACCAATTTCTCGTTCATTACTGGAGCCACTGGCGCGGTGTTCATTCACCCGTAAGCTCGGACCGCTGGAGAGGTGTTGACTCACTCGTAAGTCGTCATTCTACATCAATGAGTCCCTGGAGCGCTGCTAAGTCATCCGCAAACCTCCATTTCACCAAATCACCATATGCTGTACCACGTGTACTATCGAAATAAAGGTTGTGTGCAATCGTTGATTCTCGTTTGTTTCGTTTTCATTTCCTATATAGTCGCATACACACTCACGCAAACATATTCTAGACCAAAAACAAATCGAAGGCTTACACATACACCAACAAAACAGTGTTTATCGTGATTATCGTTTAGGTTATCAAATTGCACACACTCACACTCACACGCGCACGCACACACACACACACACACACACACACACACACACACACACATACACTACCCCGTCGTAAACCCACGCTTACATGCGTACGACGAGCACACGGTTAGTCCCTAGACGTCACCACACAAAACGAATGAACGAATGAATTTCCTCGAGCGGAAGCGGAAGTCACGCGACCGGAACAAAACAGTGGCTAGCTACGCTTACCAGAACAAAACAACCGGAAATAGTTTTCGAGGAAGCGATCTTCGACAACCAATCAACGAACGACCAACACGGTAAACCGGACGTAGTGATAAACCAATCAACAATCGGGAAACTAAACCAGGGTAGAAACAACCGGAAGTCAAGTGATCTCCGACAACCAATCAACAACCAACAAGGTAAACCGGATGTAGTCCTAAACCAATCAGCGGTCGGGAAAGTAAACCGGAAGTAGAGTAGAAATACAACAACCAATCAACGTCCAACAAGGTAAACCGGACGTAGTCATAAACCAATCAGCGGTCGGGAAACTAAACCGGAAGTAGAAATGACCGGATGTCGCGTAACAGGAAGTCACGTGACTGAAAACAAAATGGCGGACCCAGGCTCCACAAAAGCGTAGTCAACTGCACACCTATACTACTTGTATACACGGCACCAAGTGCAGCATTACCTTCCTGTTCGCCTGGCACTCTCGGTACGACGACGTAATTCTGATCGTCCATGACCACGGCTGCCAAAATATAGACAAATCCATTACATTTGCAAAATATTCAAACAATTAATTACATCATTTTTCATGTAAACATATTGTGAAAATAATAACATCCATACAGAAAAAGGAGGCACCGTTGTTTATCGTAAGCATATTGTTTCGTTGCTTTCCAATAGTGTGATGATGTATTGTGATATGTGAATTAAACGTTAATATTTCAATGAAATACTTTCGCTTGAGTCACCAACCGGTCAAATGCAACTTAACTTGACTGTATTATCCGTGTACCAAATTCGTTATGCTATAACGACAAAGGTAAGTTGGACACCAAGTTCCGGTTCTGTTACTAATAACACAATACTATATTCACCTGGGTCATTGCCAGTGGACGGGTCATCCTTGTCTTCCTTTACTCTCGCAGTGTTCGCCTTGACTGACCGCATCCTAAAACATTGTTTCAGAAGTTGTTTGTAAGTGAACTAGTTCATACAGCTTGCAAATCGAGCTTTAATACACCGGGCAAACAAGCAAGCATTTTCGACAAACTATACGTTGTCTAAACGATATAAACATGTCTTCAAATAGCATTGATGCGATCGAACAAAGAGACACAAACGATAACCTCCAGACCTACCTGAACACAACTAGCATAGCGACCGCCGTAAGTAAGACACCGAGTAGGAACGTTGAAACAGCGAGAATCCACGAGCCTGTTCCCAACGCAGCAGCTGAGGATCCGCAGACAGCACAAGGGCCCGACGTCTTGTCGGGCAGGCTCGTCGTTGTAAACACATCAGTGTCTGCGTGACAGTCAGAAAGTAATAACATAAATTGCAAATGACGGGTCTGTCAATTGGTATGTCCGTTCCCCAAACGGAGTGCTATATTTGTTTCTTCGTGCCTGTCCACACATTGTTCCTTTTACTTTATTTATTGTTGGCGGTGTTATAAAAACAGTAAAATCCTAATTAAAATAATGATGATATATGTATGGCAATCATGACTCGTACGACGTCCGTCCGTCCGTCCGTCCGTCCGTCCGTCCGTCCGTCCGTCCGTCCGTCCGTCCGTCCGTCCGTCCGTCCGTCCGTCCGTCCGTCCGTCCGTCCGTCCGTCCGTCCGTCCGTCCGTCCGTCCGTCCGTCCGTCCGTCCGTCCGTCCGTCCGTCCGTCCGTCCGTCCGTCCGTCCGTCCGTCCGTCCGTCCGTCCGTCCGTCCGTCCGTCCGTCCGTCCGTCCGTCCGTCCGTCCGTCCGTCCGTCCGTCCGTCCGTCCGTCCGTCCGTCCGTCCGTCCGTCCGTCCGTCCGTCCGTCCGTCCGTCCGTCCGTCCGTCCGTCCGTCCGTCCGTCCGTCCGTCCGTCCGTCCGTCCGTCCGTCCGTCCGTCCGTCCGTCCGTCCGTCCGTCCGTCCGTCCGTCCGTCCGTCCGTCCGTCCGTCCGTCCGTCCGTCCGTCCGTCCGTCCGTCCGTCCGTCCGTCCGTCCGTCCGTCCGTCCGTCCGTCCGTCCGTCCGTCCGTCCGTCCGTCCGCCCGCCCGCCCGCCCGCCCGCCCGCCCGCCCGCCCGCCCGCCCGCCCGCCCGCCGGCCCGCCCGCCCGCCCGCCCGCCCGCCCGCCCGCCCGCCCG
>OZ024863.1:5015514-5020514 GCA_964017155.1 Oasisia sp. SBJ-2009
CGCCGTTGAGACACTCGCCAGTGGCGGTGTTACATCCCTTGGAACATCTGCATGGGAAGATGCACGACCCTTGATAGTCCGCCGTGTTAGCGAACCGACATCGGGCACCTACAACAATAAAATCGTCACTGTACTCTACAAATAAACAGTACATGTTTTGTTTAAGCACGACCTCAATATCAAGGTCGTATGAGTCCTTGTCTTCGTGCAGTTCTCAGATATTGTTTTAGCTATAGTTTTGCTACGTAGATGATCAGTTACACTGTTACAAAATACAGTGAGCACCCTATTTCTTCATCCAGGATTCGAAATGCCGTTATTCGAATGATGTTCCTCTTTACTGGGACAGACAGACTTTCTTGAATAACCTCTTACCAGGTGAAGTTAATGACATCACTTCCGAGACAATGTTGAGGCTATGTCATATGATCAATATAATACAATACAATACAATACAATACAATACAATACAATACAATACAATACAATACAATACAATGCAATGCAATGCAATGCAATGCAATACAATACAATACAATACAATACAATACAATACAATACAATACAATACAATACAATACAATACAATACAATACAATACAATACAATACAATACAATACAATACAAAACAATACAATACAATACAATACAATACAATACAATACAATACAATACAATACAATACAATACAATAGCACTTTATTGTCCCGAACCGGGAAATTCATTTTGCAGCGTTCGTCATCATAAAATATAAAATACAGAGTAGAGAAATAAAAATACAAATAAAATCATTATTAAAACAGTATGTATAATAAAATGCAAGACAAATCTATAATATAATTTTAAAATTAAAGGTATAGTTGTAATTGTGTAATAAAAAAATAATAAAAAATACAACATACACACATAACGTCAGACGTGGATTATCGTTTAGAATTTAGGAGTCGTACTGATATTGGCATGAATGAATCTCGCTTTCTATTTGTTTTGGATATTATAGTTCTGAACCTTCTGGACGAGGGCAGAAGGACGTACTCGTTATATAGGATGTGTGTGCTGTCATTGATTATTTTATAGGCTTTTCGGAGTATCTGTTTTTCGCACAAAGCAGTGGCAGAGGTTTGTTTGAGGCCGGTTATTTTGCTACTAATATTTACAACGCGCTGCAATTTATTCTTGTCTTTCTGGCTAACGTTCCCAAACCAACATATAAAAGAAAATGTCAAAACACTCTGGATACAAGATTTGTAAAACATGGATAAAATGGTGTTATCAATATTAAAAGATCGAAGTTTTCTGAGGCAGTAAAGACGCTGCTGACATTTCTTGTACGTGACACTGCAGTGGCGGTCCCATTTCAACTTATTGTCAATTGTTGTGCCGAGGTATTTATACTCGTCAACTACCTCTACCTTGTTATCGTGGATGACAGTATCAGATTGGGATGGAGGGTATTTCCTAAAATCAATGCACATGTCCTTGGTTTTAGTTGCGTTCAGACACAAATACGATCTATCACACCATGCAACAAAGTCGTTTAACACAGGACCATGGCCAACTTCATCGTTAGACAACAGACTGAGTAAAGCTGTATCATCTGAAAATTTAATAAAATACCTATTCGGATACTCCTGCAGTCATTTGTGTATAAAATGAATAAAAGAGGGGATAAGACACATCCTTGGGGTGAGCCAGTGGAAATAACCTTCACACTAGAAGTTGTGTTATTCACTCGAACCTGTTGGGGTCTCCCCACCAAAAAATCAAGCACCCATAGCGCCAATACAGATTCAAGCTTAAACTCTGAAATTAATTTCTTAAACAACAAGTGAGGCTGCAGCGTATTAAAGGCAGAACTCATATCCAGATAGAGAACTCTGGCATGGGTTTTGGCGTCCTCAAGATGACAAAGTACATAATTTATTAAAGTAGCGACTGCATCCAGAACCGTAGCACAAGTCAATTGTTTTGTCGGATTGGGCACGTAATGTTCTGGTGGTAAGTTGGCAGACAATTATCGAGTTTACATTGATTGAAATAACCCAGTATGAACTTGGGTGCATCGGTAGACAAAGCGTCCAGTTTCTGTGTTACGTCACAGATATGCTGGGCGGCGCGATGGATCCACGTTGGCTCTGGGGTGTATGTAAACAACAGTCACAAACAATTGTGGAAATTCGCGGGGGAGATACACTGGCCGTAGTGACACTGACAACAGTTCAATGTCCGGGGTGTAGAGCTGTTCACGCACAATGACGGTCTTGCACCAACGCTCGTTGACATATAAACAAACACCCCCACCTTTCGCCTTTCCGGTCGTCTGCTTGACGCGATCAAGCCGGGTGGGGCATCCAAATCCATTGATGAATGTCCCACGATCGCCAACATTTTGGTCGAACCAAGTCTCGGTGAAAGCCATAAGGCAAGCATCTCTGTATTCATTGAAAAAGGTTGCGTTGGCACGTAATTCATCAATCTTAAGGCCTTTCAGACACCGGACATTGGCCAAGATCATCGATGGCAAAGGGGGTTTGTGTTTCATTTTACGTAGCCTTTGTCGCACACCGCCCTTCCTTCCTCGTTTACGCAACGGTTTGTTGTTGTTTCTCGTCATGCCAGGCGGAAAGTCAATGTTAGATAAATAATCAGAGTCATGATGCACACGGTTGTTTAAAGCCAGTAAATACTCACGGCTTAGACTTAGTCCGCCATGATGGGCGTTTCCTTGCTAGGCGTAGCACACTTGAATTAACGTTAACAGCACAATAAAAAGTCCAAGAATCTGGTACTTGCTGTCCTCCATTGCACGGATCACTCATTCACAAACTCAAACTAAAATATATAGGCTGCGACCATAAAAATAGGCAGAATAATACTAAAACTATAGCGACGAACGAACAGCTGCTGGTCGCCACGGAGTAGCGCCCTCTAGAGGGCAGAGGTCGTTCTGGTATAGGTCGTATATGCAGAGGTCGTTCTGGTATAGCGCTATACAACCCTAATCACACGGTAATATAGAAATTGTTCCCGATCCTATAGCTGGCTAGGTGTATAGCTGTGATACGTTTCATTATGTCGTCGGAACATCTCTAAGACGTCCGTCCGTCTGTCGATCTGTTGGTCAGTCCCTCTTTGTAACCGATACTGGGACAGGTGGTCGATTTCACCGCCGCCGACTTCAGTACGCGTTGGATTTATTTCTTTCTCTCACTGGCTGAAGTGTTCGTGTCGAGATCAAACAAAGCTTCCGATATAACACCGATTAAACATTTGCGAAAGCTTTGGCTGGTCAACAATCCGACTTACTGGTTTATTGCGAAACGATAAAAATTTGTTTAAAATGACGTTTATGATCCCTGTCAGGTAACGAGCCAAGATGTGACCACATTTAATTTTGAATATTTTTGTGCTATGCTGATGACAACATCGCCAAGATATGAAGTCCTCCAGGCTACTGCCCCCACCTGTTAACCACACTTGTTTCGTAATGTATAGAAGGAATGCTGATAAGATCGCACATATAGCATTCAACAGCCCATATATACAGGGTGTCCCAAAACAAATGTAACCCATGCAAATGCTTGTCATTTTGTAAATTTTAATGCTATTCTTTTTATTTTTCAGATATAGACAGCTGAGTAGTTCAGAAAACTAAAACCACAAACTACATGTTTCTAGCTCAATCCGTGTGGATTTCTCAGTCATTTATAGAATATGCTCCAAATGTCCACCGTTCTGCTGAAGGCAGACTTGGATTCGACGAGCAAAGTTATTGATAACTCTGATGCACTCCTCCTTTGGTATAGCGTTGATCTTCTGCGTTATTGTTTCCTTGAGCTCAGGGATGGTCTGAGGATTGTTCCTGTACACATTATCCTTCAGGAGCCCCCACAGGTAGACATCTGGGGGGGTAAGATCCGGGGAATGGGGGGGCCACTCCGGCTCGCGTTTTCGGCTGATGAGCCGGTTCGGAAACTTGTGATCCAGCCAGTCAAGAGTAATATTAGCTGTGTGAGGAGGTGCCACATCCTGCTGGAACCATTGTATGTCTCTCTGCACCCTATTCCTTCATCTACTTCGACTCAGCAGCCCTAGAGCTCCCCAGAGGTTGTTCAAGACTTCAATGTAGCGCTCCTTCCTGACGGTTACCGGCTCCTGGTTTGCGTTCGCGAACCAGAATGGCCCTATGATACCATGTTTTGATATGGCCACCCATGCTGCGCAGAAGATCAACGCTATACCAAAGGAGGAGTGCATCAGAGTTATCAATAACTTTGCTCACCGAATCCAAGTCTGCCTTCAGCAGAACTGTGGGCATTTGGAGCATATTTTATACATGACTGAGAAATCCACACGGATTGAGCTAGAAACATGTAGTTTGTGGTTTTAGTTTTCGTAACTTCTCAGCTATCTATATCTGAAAAATAAAAAGAATAGCATTACAATTGACAAAATGACAAGCATTTTCATGGGTTACATTTGTTTTGGGACACCCTGTATGTGATGTATGTGAAAGTGTCGTGACAATTCAACTTAGCCGCATAACCTGAAGACGATATATAATCATTTTTAATACTATGAAACTAGGCCGCTATGTTAGGTCTATCCGATTCCTTCGAGGCCCTGGGGTCCATTTGCCTCTTTCTGCGTTCATTCGCTTCCTTGAACCAATGGTCTCATTCTGTGTTCATTCGCTTCCGTGAACCAATGACCTTTTTTGGTGTCCATTCGCTTCCTTAATAAAATGGCCTCTTTCTGTGTTTATTCGCTTTATACTTTTAGTGCTGATGTGAAGGTTTTAGAGCAGTGCGGAATTGCGGCATCAAAAAGAAATCCAATTTATGAATTCAATAGACACTAATCATACTGCTGGACAAAACAATAGTTAGGCCACATTTAGAATATTGTGTACAAGCATGGAGGCCATATCGCAAGACGGACATAGATTCTTTGCATTAGTTACCAGGAGATTGAGAGTGTTTAAAAATTAAAATGTTAT
>OZ024863.1:5025514-5053014 GCA_964017155.1 Oasisia sp. SBJ-2009
GTTAATTTGGGGATTAGTGTCTACGGGGGGGGGGGGGGGGGGGGGAGCCGTCACTAAACAGAGACGTCGGTCAGTGCTCCATCTTGTGTCACGTGATGTAGTTGATGTGAGACACGACCGTAAGTCCAGTCGGTCAATGCAGTATATATTGTATGGAAGAAAGAGAGAATGGTAAAATAAAGCAGTCCACGTTGTCAAGGACCAGACAGCAATACGTCTGTATACTTTTGAGTAAGTGGCAATCATTAGCTATAATAATAATAACATTTATATAGCGTCAAAGATCAAGATAAAATCCATTCGGTGGCACATTCACAAAATTGTTTTGTGTTTTTTATATGCAACATCTACAAACTACGACATATTAACATTAATATTTTATTAAAATCTATGAAGTAAAATAAGTGATGTGTTTAATTGTTACCTCCCCCCCCCCCCCCCCCCCCCCCCCCCAACGAACTACAGCATATTTGATATCCATTTGATAATGCAGGGTTCAGAATTGAAAAGAAAGCAATTTATTTTGGAATGTTTTTACTCGAAATAATAATAGTACAAGCCTACACATATCCGAGCTCTACCAACTGTTATGTTATGTTATGTTATATTATTACATGTGGAGTGACACCCAAATGTTTGGAGTGACACCCACTCTTTGACCTCTACCTGTTGGTAGCCATGCACCTGGCTCGGTGTAACAGAGTTAATTAGTTGGAGTTAGTAATAAAAGTTGTCTCTTTATAGGTTGTCTCTGGACTGGCCTTATGATATGCACACACACAATAACATTACACCAACGTTGCGTGTTTTCAACGAAATATAATTTTATGATAGCATGTCTAAACGCTTCACGTGTCTGCCATCCATTAGAGATGAAGTGACGGACGTTACGCTAGGCTACAGATCAGATAACAGATAAAGCAGCTAAAATATAAAATAGTACTTTCATCATAACCACATAGTAACAATGCATTTGCTACGAATTGTAGGACGGAAATGGAATGCAAATATTTCGGGTATGCTCGTAGCGACTTCCGTCACATCAATACTCGAATGACATTGGATTGGAGACTGTATCATCAGAGACGACTGGAGTCACACACACACGTGTGCTTCTGGATAAGTTGAGATCGCGCTGACGCACTATCACCGAGATTACAAACATAGATCGTTTCTTGGTCGAAGATAATATTCAATAGCGTTACTACGGTGGACGTATTAGAATTGCATCATCAAATTGGTCACGACATGTTAAAATAACTTCAGAATTGTATTCCTTGCCCTATATCATTCTACTGCATTTAGAAAATAAATTATGCTGAAGTAATATATTTCTATGGGACCACAGAATAGGAATTTCACAGAGGGGATATATACTGATGAGTTCATTTGAGATATTGGATACAGTAACAGACCAGTGTTGATTCTTTTACCATAAAAGGCATAATTATTTCACATCACCATACCGAAGGTCTTCGGTTCAAATCAGTGAACTCTTTACACATCAGCCGCCAAGACATGGTATTATATTGTTAATACATTTTATTGCTATGTATTATACAAATTACCACTTTGTGAATATACCAAAAAATTACAAAGGTAGTTACTTATATCAAGTGATCTAGCTGCATCAACGATTAATGTCCTATGAAGAAAGCAGCCCAGATTATGACCAATACAGCATTGGCTCTTGTAATATTGGTTCCACGCTATTCTATCGACATAGTTGTGTGGGGTGTGAGTATTAAAACAAAATAATTGTTAACAATAAATTACATATTTTACACTCGCTCTACTATGCGCTATGCCGCCGATGTCATTTGGCAACCTCAGACTGTTCGGAGCAACACTTCGGACCACCCGGCCACAACACATAACACACCTTGTGAGTGGCCTTTACTAGATCATTTTTGCAACACATCTACACCGAATATTGTTTTTGTGTTGTGTGTTATATACGTAACACCTACAAAGTACAACCTATTAACATTAGCAATAAGGTACAACTAAGTGATATGTGTATTCTCTGACCTGCACAATAACCTGTTAAATGTTCATTTTTCCTCTCTAATCACTTGATATTAGCATTTCAGAATTCAAATGAAATCACATTATTCTGGTATGTGTATGACTCAAGGAATGAATCATACACATACCAGATTAAAGTGATTTCATTTGAATTCTGAAAAACTAATATATGCTTATACATATTCGAACACTACCTGCGTGGTGTGTATTCCAACGAAACATATGATGGGATGAGTAAACCCTTCACGTGTTTGCCATCCATTACTGATGACGTGACGCTAGGTGCCATCGTAGGTAACAGATAAGGCTGTTAAAATTGTCACGTAGTCCATTCATACTAAACCTAGTAGGAAGTCGTTTGATACGTAATGTACAAGCCTAGATAGATATGCTGTAAAACAAACTCTTGAGTGACATACTACACCACACGTATGTTGACAATTTATCTGGTAAGCCAGTGTACGAAGCATAGAAGCATTACTTAAGCCGTGTTAGACTGCGAAGGCATACTACTGACATTAACAAAGTATTTGTCACACGCTACACTGTAATGTGCGGAATGCATATTCACAATAAAAATCGGTCTACGTTGAAATTCACTGTCTTTACATTAGCTACGAATAAAGCTTTGTCGTGTCCCAATACGTCCGATCTGTTTGGTCACACCGTTGTCCTATGCGGTCGGTGTGATGACGTCATATACGTTGGGCTGATCCTGCCTGCGTGGAACTGCCGCTGGATGAACGTAGCCACTCTCGTCCTCTTTGGCATCTGAAAACAGAACTGTGCATATATACCCGGTAGTCGTCTTAACATCTACGGTCAAATCTAAAAGGAGAATGGGATAACAACGATGTTACACTTTTAACTAATACAAATCTGTCACAACTGCCATTGGTATTCTAAAAGTAGATACGGCAGATATAACGTCAACAATTATTCTAACGATATACCAATCGTCCAATTAATGTTATTTAGTAACCCGAGCAGATCCAGAGAGAGCGTAATATCGCGGGGGGGGGGTAAGATATGCACAAGTATGTAAAGTATATATTGACATCGTGCCTGAATATTGGGAGTTGAAGCGTGCAACAAACATCCTATTTACTGAGTCTTTCCAAAAAGGAAGTAAGCATACATTCCAAACCCCAAACGGCTCATACTTGTGTTTTATTTCCATTGTCTGGGACAAGTGAGGCTATCGGGTAATGTTCCAAAGATGTAGTAGGGTTGTACGTGATCCCAGTTCCACTGGATCCACCTGTGTGTATGATAACCCAGCACACGCCACGCAGACTTAAAATGATCGACTATGCTAGGAATGGTACGACTGATCGTATGTGTTAAAAGGCAAACCTGGCCAGTCACGTTGTCTCACGGATTGTTTTATGCATAAAAGTAAAATTGACCCTTCGCGTTCGACAATATTCACAAGAGAAATACTCATGTTTTGAAGACGATGATACGTAGACGACTGTCTATACACGCATCAAGTGTAACATTACCTCCTTGTCCGCCTGACACGTTCGGTACGACGACGTAGTTCTGATCATCCAAGACCACGGCTGCAAAATGATAAACAAATACATAACATCAGCGAATATTCCATATTCCAACAAGCAGTTAAGTCACTATTTATATAAACATATTGTGGAAGTTACAACCAGCTCACACAAAAATGAAACACCGTTATTTATCCTAAGCATAATATTGTATTCCATTCCAGTAGTGTGATGATGCATATTCATTCTAGGGAAGACCGGATTCTGCTTTATGGAGCACTGGTAATCAGCATTGATTACGTACGTCAAAATAAAACGTGCATTCCCCAATGTAATACCTTCGTTTGAGTCATGCGTCAAGCGGTCAAATACAACTTAACTTGACTGTATTATCCGTTTACAAAATTCGTTATTCTATAACGACAAAGTAAGCTGGACACCATGTTCCGGTTCTTTCACTAATAACACAACAGTACATTCACCTGCATCGTTGCCAGTGGACGGGCCTTCCCTGTGTTCGTTTACTGTCGCCGTGTTCGCCTTGACTGACCGCATCCTAAGACAGAAGTTGTTTGTAAGTGTTGTAATCCATACAGCTTGCAAATTGAGCTATACGCCGGGCAGACACGCAATCATTCTCACCAAGCTACGTTGTTTGAACGGTTTAAAAATTCCTTCAAATATCCATGATGCGATCAAACAAAGAGACACAAACGATAACCTTCAGGCCTACCTGGACACAACTAACATAGCGACCGCCGTAAGTAAGACACCGAGTAGAAACGCTGCAACAGCCACGGCAACCCACGAGCCTGTTCCCAGCGCAGCAGCTGAGGATCCGCAGACAGCGCAAGGGCCCGACGTCTTGTCGGGCAGGCTCGTCGTTGTAAACACACTTGTCACTGCGTGAAAAATAGAGAAAATAATAACACAAGCTGCAAATATAAGTATATAATGCCATATATATGCCTATAAGTATGTCCGTTTACCATATGTAGTGTATTTGTTTCGTCGTGCACATCTACTCATTATTCTCCATACATTATTATTATTATTATTATTATTATTATTATTATTATTATTATTATTATTATTATTATTATTATTATTATTATTATTATTATTATTATTATTATTATTATTATTATTATTATTATTGTGTTATATTATTAACATTTTAATTGTAATAATGATCAGGTGATGTCGATTGCACATAATACCTTAGAATGCCAAATTACAGTAAAATCGGTTGACCAATATCGCAATCGATTAGAAATGTCCCAGTTGTCATCGTGAGTACTTTATAATATATATTTGTATTTAATATGAAAATAAACTTTCTATTGACATATAGCTGGAATCAACGTTCCGTTCTTATATTATTTTTCATTTCTAGAAACTGATTTAATAAAGAAATATGATCTCACATTTCCTGAGGTCCGCAACGACTCCCTCGCTCGTCGAACTCATGTTCTTATTGTTGGTGAACGTCAATTTGATCACATACAGTTCTCGCTCGAGACCACCGATATTCAGCGTCGTTTGGTTGACATTTTCTGCCCCTCGATAGATCCATCCTTCACTTGATGACAATACCATTTTGTACCACACTCTGACAGCAACTATTTTGTCACATCCAGTTGCAGTAATCTTCTATAGGCAAAATTACAAGTACCGGCTTGAGTCTAGGTGGTACCGTATAATACAGAGTGATGTTCTATCAAATAAAGTTATCCTCGTACTTGTGTAAGCACGCACATGCGCAGTTACATGCATGCATTAACACACACACATACACACACACACACGCGCGCGCGCACACACACACACGCACACACACACAGTCACACACTCACACACGCACACATACATGTACACACGCACCCATGCACGCGCGAGCGCGCGAACATATAGCCAGGTAACTCATTAATAGATAAAATCGAAACATTTGGGGTTACCAATTTACGTTAGATCTTTTTCCTTCAGCTTCCCCTGTAATTCTTACGAACTTCAAGGGGTGCTTTTTGAACAAAAGTACACACCGCACACAGACATGTACTGTCTTGTATATCGTCACTCAGAAACAAAACAGTCATGCACTAGTTATTAGACACAGGAATGCATATAACGCCTTAAAATGTTTAAAAATTCCAACAACACAAACAATATTTGACACACATACAGTCATCACCAACCTGCCACGTTACGACTACGCTAGTTGTAGACTTCGTCACCTTTGTTACCACGGGAGTAGTTGGCTCTGTAAACATACGCACTTATGATCAATAAACTCTAAATAAATACGAAACAGGCTAAAATGGCTGCAATATGAAATAAATGTTCAAACTCTTCAGTGCCCTCTTCATAACATATATATATATATATATATATATATATATATATATATATATATATATATATATATATATATATATTATAATAAATGTTCACATAAATAGTTGGTTCGAACAAAACATCAACTTCACCTTCGCTTTTATCACGGCCGTAGCCGTGTTTTCACTATAAAATATGAATCTTTTTATGCAAGCAGCAACACAGAGACCAGAATAGATATGAATTGGCCAAAAGTATGACGCTTATTATTTACTGTCAAGTGTGTAATCCCCTTTTTGGCACACTGACAAATTACGAGAAAGAAATGTGGACTCAACAACCCAATGCCAGGCCTACGACTGAGTACATGCACGTCTCGTGAACATCAGGCTGTTAGTGAGTCCACATTTCACATATAATGCAGCAGCAACGGTATTGCTAGAACAAATGGAAAAACATGTATAATTGATTATATAAGAAGTGCCTTTGCAACTTGCCACCTAATTAGCAAACTACCTGCTGCTGAATACTTAATGGTAAAACTACACCATAACCCCAAAAGTGGGGGAATATGCCACAGGTCACCGAACATGTGACCCCCCACACAACGAGAAGACAGACAAAATGCAAGATACTAGGCTATTCTAATGTATTTCTTAAACGCATCTGACGTCCACCTGCCTGCCGCCCTAATTTGGGCGTCCGATTCACCCCTTAGTGCAGCTGCTGTAGCAGCCCCAATACGGAAGCTGTGCCCCTTAAATGCACTGGTTTGGTAACCGCAGAACTCCAATAAACGTTTAAGGGAAACATCAAATTCACGGCGCAGCATCTGGATAGGAGAACAAAATGGAGGGGACCCCCCCCCCTCTCGCAGACAGGAATTCCCTCAAGAAAGAAGCAGGGTAAATTAAAGAACCAGGGATACATTCACCTTTGACATGGAAGGACTGGGGACCATGTCTAGTGCTATGCTTGAACCGACGGAAAGAAAGCGATATAATATACCCAGACAGCATTACGTCTCCCATATGCAAACAGCCCTGGACCATATTCCTACCCCGAGGGACCATCTCTCCCACCCGTAAATAGGCTTTGAATGCGAGCACCATCATGGCGCGCAGCATGAGACATTTGTAGCGTGATGTAAAAACTGTCGGTAAAGCTAGGACCAGTCGAGTGAGCACAGGAAGGGTGACAGGCAGACGGACATCAGAAACAGAACCAAGGTTACGAGCACCTGCCAAAACTTTGGCTATGATAAAACAATTGGTCGGGTCAGAAAACCCATTAATGTTATGAAAGTAAGCTACTGCTGAAATGATTGAAGTAATGGATGCCGGGGCAGAGCCATGAGCATGCAGATGTGCTGTAAACAGCAAAATCATTGATACTGACGCAGGTAGCTGTAAGGTTACACCCAGGGAGTCATGGAAGAAAACAAATTTCCTCCAAGCCCGCTCATAATGGGCACGTGACGACGATGCAATGGAAGCGCGTAGGAGTACATTCAAAGAGTTCCTAAGTTGGCTGGGGACACACATTGCGGCACTTCCACTGGGTTGAGATTCGCCCAGGGAGCCAGTTCTCGGAACTTGGCCACCTGCGAACGGGATAACATATCAGCAAGAGTGTTAAACCGCCCCGGAATATGCCGTGCTGCGAAGTTAATGTTAAAACGCAGGCATGCCAAAACTAGTGGGCGCAGCAGTGCCATGATATGAGGTTCACGGGATGTCTGGTTGTTGATCACAGGAACAAGAGCTTCATTGTCTGTACAAAAAAACAGACACTCTTGTTCGACCAGGAACCACCCTAAACATGCACACCTGCCATGATTGGGTATAGTTCCAACACAGAGACATTCAGTGAACGCCAAGCCATGGGCCACAGACCATAAAACCACTCTTCCCCAAACAGGGCCCCGTATCCAATGCCCCCTGCTGCATCTGTGTAGAGCTGGAGATGATCCCCAGTGAGGAATGTCTCATCTAAAAAGAAAGATTTCCCATTAAAATCTTGCAAGAATTTCAACCAGACCTCTAAGTCAAGCTTAACCTGGTTCGTTAAGCGAACATGAAAATGCGGCTTGCGAATACCCACGGTGAGGTCAAACAAACGACGTAAAAATGGACGTCCAGGTTTAATTACGGAACAGGCAAACAGTTAAGCCTTGGAGCTCTTTGAGTGTGACCTTGCGCTTCCCCAAAAAAGCTAAAAGTAATGCCCTGGCCTTATCAATTTTATCCTCGGGTAGTCTCGCTTCCTGAATGACTGAATCGAGGATAATGCCAAGAAATGGGATTGTGGTGGAAGGGCCAACAGTCTTACTAGGTGCCAGTGGAACCCCAAAGGCGCTCACAAAGTTCAATGAAAGCCATGAGGTCCGGATGACATTTCTCTTTGGAATGGGAAAGAATGAGAAAATCGTCAATTACGTGAACCATAGCAGTCACGCCCAGCTTGACTTTAGCAATCCACTCCAATGCTGTGCTAAAACGTTCAAAAATAGCACACGAACTGGAACAGCCCATAGGCAGAACGGCATCCATAAAATACTGACCCCTCCACCGGAATCCCAACATTGGCCTATCAGCGGGCGAGACAGGGATTATGCGAAAGGCCGATTCTATGTCTACCTTAGCCATGTACACAGGTTTAGGGGAATCTTTGATGAAATCGATGGCATCTTGAATAGTGGCATAATGGACCGAAGACATATCTTTCGGTATAAAATCATTAACGGAAGAGCCCTCCGTGTGTGACAGATGGTGAATCATTCTAAATTCACCTGGAGTCTTCTTAGGCACCACACCCAGGGGCGAGACTCGATAGTTAGGCATAGATGGAGAAACATCAAAGGGACCAAGTACACGGCCAGATGCCAATTCTTTCGCTATCTTAGCATCGATAACGCCTGAATACTCCTCAACAGATTGCAAATTACCCTCGTGTACCTCAGGTTGCGGAGGCAAGCCAAAACAGCCTATACAGAAACCATGCGGAAAACCATGCACAAGGTAATGATGCAAATCACTAACATGTCATGCAGGACTGAGGGAGACACAGGTGTCGGCAAGTCATTTCCTGAACCAAAATGGGGAGCCGGCAGCAGAAGCAGGGGAGCCACTGGCAGCTGACGGTCTGCTAGGGGTGGTTGATGGTCTACCTTGGGAAAAAGACGGTTTACTTGGGAGGACAGAACGACCGGGGGGCTTTGTGTGGGTGGGTTAGCAGTCTGGGGGCGTCGTCCCTGTGCTTGGAAGCAGCGGATAGCCCGGTGACTGCTGCCCCCACATACGGAGCATTTGTGCACAAAGCGACAGGAGTTTTTTTTCGCACATTTCCCCTCGATTAAAGGCAAAACAGGGACCCCTTTCCATGGACCTGATCCCACCCTTGCCCGAAAAGGGGGGAACAGAAGCCGGTCGCCTGATAAACTGCGATGCTGTCATCCACATCTCCCAGTTGATGGAACCCAAGACCAACCACGGAGGTAACGGAGGGAACGAAAAGCCTCATCGTAGTCACCCCCCGCATCTGCCAAACCCCGGATAATTTCGGCGTACTTGAGCATTTGAACCGCCAACGGCATATTGGCTGGTTTCAGTAAGTAGACCGCCATGTACAGATTGAAGGCCTGCAGCCACTTCTCAAAAGAAATGATTTCATGAGTGTTGTTAGGAGACTTAGCAACAACATTTGTGGAAGTAGGGGCTCCCCCATAAGCGTGGCCATACTCGAAATGTTGCATGCGAGTGGGCTTTAGCATGATAGCTAAATCAATGTACTCCCCTGCCCAGATCTTTGCCCGAAGCCCATCAGGGATTAGGGCATCGAGAGGCAGGGAGGCAGACGAACATGAATCTATCATGGCCTGTGCGGGCCCAGGCAATGCCTCAAACACCGCAGTACCTGCCACGGTGTCAGTGTTCGGCCATGGCGTAGCCCTGGCATCGCTAGCACCGAACGATAATGGGTCCACTGGGTCCGCGCTGACAGGACCGGGCATTGCAAAGGGGTGGGTCAACCCTGCGGACGAAGGTCCCATCCCGGCAGCTGCAGACATCTGTGCAGCACTACCAAACGCGGCTGAGGCAGATGCTAACGTAGGATCAGGCCTTAGCACCGTTGGAGTAGGGCGCAAGGCCAGCACCATCGCATGGATTTCCCCGAGAACCTTCTCCGAGGCTGTTACGCGGCGCTCCATGGCGCATTCCCACAGGGACTGTGGCCCATCCGCCATAATCGAGTCGCGCACGACTGCCTGGAGATCAGACGCATCCTCAAAGTTCTCCACGGATGCACACTGAGGTGGAGGAGTGCCAAACGACACCGACGGAAGAGGCGGCGAATCCGAAGAAGCAGCTGACCGCGAACGAGTCTGACGGGTCAGCGAGTCTCGCCAAAACTGTCAAAGGGAGGGGGAAACATTACAAAGAAACATAACCGAAACGACTCTAACCGAACGGCATACAGGAACCCAAAGCAAATTGTAAAAATCTAGAGATATATGTATACACACCAACATATATCCGTACCTAGACTCATACTTACAAAGCACATAGACACACATACACCCACACACACCCACACACACATACACACACCACACACAAACACACACACACACACACACAGAATTACACACATATGATCCAACCGCTGGACACATCGATGTAATGTAAAATGCATGTATGATGTATCAACAAAGCAGCATAACCGCATCAGCGGGGAGTTGCAAGTGGCCCTACCACTCAAACGTAACAAAATACGAACAACTGTAAAAACCGGCATTACCAATTCACTTGGTATCTTCAGATACATATTTGTGGTTTGAGACATAAATTTACACATAACTGCATGTCTGCGCCCATAAACAGAAAGCATGTGGCCCTACCACACAAACGTATCAAGATACGAACCACTGTTAACGCAGAACATTGTTATGTGTATTCATATGCCAACAAATCCTAGCCATGTAGTTACTTGGTTGCAAGTGGCCCTACCACCCAAACGTATGTCAATACGAACAACCACCTTATCCAGGTAATAACATTGTGTGGACAGACTATAAGGGAATAGCATCAAGTAATATCTGTGCCAATGAAAAATTCCATGTGGTCAACCACACAAAACAAACGTAAAGAAATACAAACAATAAACATAGCTGGAAAAATGCCAGAGAAAATTCCCATAGCCTGTTTGGGTGCCCTCACATCAGTGAGGGTGGTGGATTTGTGTTGTGTTTATTGGTTATTAAATTATTTAATGTATAAGCATAGACACAACATAATATATATATATATATATATATATATATATATATATATATATATATATATATCCATAAATAGATATATATGTATATACCCACCTACATATACAGATAGATACATTTGAATGATTCATGTATTATTTTGTAACAGGAAATGGAATAAAGCACTTGTAACATATACACATCGAGTGTGTATACCCAAAATAAAAATCGAATAATAGACTGACAAATTGATTATAGTTATTTAGCAGTGAGTCAAGAGTAAATGTAAGTTATTTAGAGATAAAAAAACCCGAACTGCGCAACACGAGCCTCCGTGAATGTGAAATTGTGAATAACTTGTCATTATGAAATTATATCGAATTATAGATTGTTAAAATCAGTATAAGAGTCAGTGACTCAGAGAGTGAGGAAGAAATGTATTTTATTGAGAGATATAAAAGCACGAAAGATAGGTTGGATATTCTTCCGAAGACGGGTATGCTTCCGGAAATGGAAACCCACAACTTCTAAACAAACGCGTCCAGGGACCGATTAACTTGCATAATCCGCCAGGCACCCGCGCCACAACTAGCGTGCCGCCATTTCCGGCGACGACACAACTGGGAGACGATGGCCCGACGGACGCCCGTATCGAGCTGTGTCAACGCCAGACGCTGGATGTCAAGGGACAACCGTGATCGTGTGAGGAACGGACGGCCTGCCCAAAGTGTTCCCACCAAACGCTGCACCATGACATCTGCCCGATACGAAGCAAACCGCGCCATCACGCGCGAGGAAAGTTTCCAGGGCAGCCCCTCGGGGACCTAAATACCGGACGTCGCACGGGCGGCCCCGCGTGTCAAATTCGCCCAACATTGGCAACAAGTTTGCCGATTCCACGAAAGCATCCAGCCAGTACTCATGACTGTGGCCGACGCCACACATAAAAGGGAGAAAACGTCGACGACATGGAAAGGCCGACGACAAATTCAACCAAATAAGGCACAAAATGGCGGAACTCGGTGAGACAAAAGTAGGTCACAAAGACAAAGGAAACAGGAAATACTCAGCTGAACTCCGCTGAGTGTTGCCGGAAATCACCTCGAATTGTCGGCGATCGATATCGGACGAACGGACGCAGACGATCTCGCAACGAATACCAAGCGACAGGAAAGAACTGAAGACACGTAGAAAGCAACAAAAATAGTCAAACTTTTAGAACTTTTGGTCGCATGTCTACTTAGCAAGAAGACATGCCAAGGAAGCGCTGATTGGTGGGATCGCCACTGGATAAATTAGCGCACGTCGGCCTCTGTGTTGTCGTCATGCACAAAGTCCAGTATGCTCATCAGCTGCGTTTGGTGAGCATACCCCCATTTACGTGATTTTGATCAGAAACACAAAAGATTATTATCTATATTTTAACATATTTATGTTAATAAAATTGGTTGTACACATAAGTAAACGCCGATCTGCACTGTGGTGGTGCCGAAATCTCCATTCAATCGGATGTAAGCATTAAAACATGCCAACGCTACTCCAAGCAGTTTATAATTAAACGTGTAAAATATAAATATGGTGTAAATTATCCCTAAACCATACAACAGTCACCATACCGATGCAATCAGTTTTGAAGATGGCGTCGTCTGTGTGATTTCCTCCTTCGTGTTTCTCGTCTTGCTGTCGGTACGCTTCCACCGATACGGAGTAGTGTGTATTGTACACAAGTCCAGTGATGTAAGACTCAAACCGATTACTGTGGACGTCATGTTGAATCTGCGTGGCCTTCACCCTTGTCCCTCCGTCGACTTGCAGCCACACCACGTAGTAATAATGGGTGTCCACAGCAGATGGAATGTTAGTAGCTTTAGACCAACTCACTATAACGGCCGAACTGTTGAGGACGTCAACCGTCAGCCTCGCTGATGTCTCAAAGCGAGGGGTGGCTGTTGGAACAAACATTAATTGTTAGATAAATATAGTAAAACATATAATATAATTCAGACAAGAAATAATACCGTACAAACATTATTTTCATTTTGTCTCTGTCTCTGTGTGTCCTTCTGTTTGCCTGTTTGCCTGTTTGTCTGTATGTCAATATATCTGTATGTCTGTATGTCTGTATGTCAGTCAGTCAGTCAGCCAGCCAGCCAGCCAGCCAGCCAGACAGCCAGCCAGCCAGCCAGCCAGCCAGCCAGCCAGCCAGCCAGCCAGCCAGCCAGCCAGCCAGCCAGCCAGCCAGACACACAGACACACAGACACACAGACACACAGACACACAGACACACAGACACACAGACACACAGACACACAGACACACAGACACACAGACACACAGACACACAGACACACAGACACACAGACACACAGACACACAGACACACAGACACACAGACACACAGACACACAGACACACAGACACACAGACACACAGACACACAGACACACAGACACACAGACACACAGACACACAGACACACAGACACACAGACACACAGACACACAGACACACAGACACACAGACACACAGTCAGTCAGTCAGTCAGTCAGTCAGTCAGTCAGTCAGTCAGTCAGTCAGTCAGTCAGTCAGTCAGTCAGTCAGTCAGTCAGTCAGTCAGTCAGTCAGTCAGTCAGTCAGTCAGTCAGTCAGTCAGTCAGTCAGTCAGTCAGTCAGTCAGTCAGTCAGTCAGTCAGTCAGTCAGTCAGTCAGTCAGTCAGTCAGTCAGTCAGTCAGTCAGTCAGTCAGTCAGTCAGTCAGTCAGTCAGTCAGTCAGTCAGTCAGTCAGTCAGTCAGTCAGTCAGTCAGACCGCCCGCCCGCCCGCCCGCCCGCCCGCCCGCCCGCCCGCCCGCCCGCCCGCCCGCCCGCCCGCCCGCCCGCCCGCCCGCCCGCCCGCCCGCCCGCCCGCCCGCCCGCCCGCCCGCCCGCCCGCCCGCCCGCCCGCCCGCCCGCCCGCCCGCCCGCCCGCCCGCCCGCCCGCCCGCCCGCCCGCCCGCCCGCCCGCCCGCCCGCCCGCCCGCCCGCCCGCCCGCCCGCCCGCCCGCCCGCCCGCCCGCCCGCCCGCCCGCCCGCCCGCCCGCCCGCCCGCCCGCCCGCCCGCCCGCCCGCCCGCCCGCCCGCCCGCCCGCCTGCATGTCTGTTTATGTCACCTGTGTGTGTGTGCGCGCGCGCGAGTGTGTGTGTCTCTCTCTCCCTCTGACTGTCTCTCTCTCTCTCTCTCTCTCTCTCTCTCTCTCTCTCCCTTTCGCATCGTTTGAAAAATATGGATGTATCGAGAATTACAAAACGTGTGTTTCTATGGAGGGCGAAAGTGGAAAGCGAAATTGAGGTTATGACGTATACCATCGTTATAGTGATATAAATATGCATAATATATGACTAATGCATGTATAAGTATAACATACCGTGTTAATATAAAGATTATAATAGAACACACACGTGTTTCTCTTTCTGTATTATAGAAACACTAATGCCTGGTTTCATACAATAAAAAGTGCGAAGAAAAGGCGGAAAAGACAGCAGAAATCAAGTTAGAACCTATAAACTGTTCAACAATTGTTTTATAACTGAGCAATATATTACGACATTTTAATATAATTTTATTTTTAAGTAATAAAATATGTTTGCTTAAAAATAAATAATGGCTGCAAATGACTACAGCGTATGACTTACGAATAAATGTGTTGCAGTTAACATCCCGACTGTACCAGTCTTCGCAGCCGTTGCTGCAACGTCCGTTCACGACGTCACAAGGCGAACTGTCTCTGCAGTGTCCGCAGGGGGTCTCACAGTTCACACCGTACGTCTTGTCATCACACTCTGTACAGGAAACGGTTAATAAATGGTAAATAAACGCACACATTTGTTGCGCTTGTATCGTCGTGAAATTAGTTAAACTTGTAGAACAGCTCGTGTATTATGAGCGCGCGTTCGAAAGCACTTATTTTACAGTTGAAAATTGCTTGAAGAATACATTATGACACGCCTTAGCAAAATATTCAATTGATGAGAAACCTTGTTGTTCTCCTCTTTGTTTTTGAAGTCAGTATGATGCGGGTGTCGATGATACTGGATCTCACTGGTATTGTTTTATTGTCGTCCCGACACCCGTCTCCACTGACCATATTTCCCCATTTATATTGTCCAATCCCGTTTCTGTCTTAGAAAACCCGTCTGCACACCCCTCTTCCTTCTCAGTTGAAGTTATCCTCATCATCTGCCGCCCTTCACTCGAAGGCTTTTCAATATTTTCGTTTAACGTTCAAGAAATAAAGGACACAACATCGAAATCAAATCAATACATAAAATACCAAAGCATAGCCTAAAGTCAATAGTTTGGTGTAATTCTCAGAAAGTGGTCTTAGACTAGACAAATCTTGCAAAACCACCGACACCATGAACGGGACCATCTTGGTCCATGCAAGCAATCAAAAACCAGCTTCTATCTGTGATTTTGGAAAAAATAATACGTCACCGCGTTTTCGGTTCTTTGGTTCAGCTATCATATCAAAGGAGAGCCAAGCGGTTTGTTAAAAGAGCCTTACGTTGGTTTACAACGAAATCGCGACAGCAATATGCCTCACTGTTCCTCATACGGCGGTTGTAGCAACAGTACAGAGAAAGACAGTGTCAGTGAGATGTTATTTTTGTTTTCCTTTGTATCGACCAGAACTGAAATAGTGGTCCAGTGGATTCGCTGGAATTGACATTCACAGACACAGTGCGGATGCCAGACATCTGGGTTGGATTGACATAACCACGAAAAAGAACCACCAACAGCTGCCAAATATTTCCTCACATATATTATATAAATATACATACACTACATTACGTAACAAATTATCTTGCATTGCTCTAACGAACAATATTCACAAAACGAGCAGATCTCGACAGCAATTACTTCGGCGGTTCCGCGGTTACCGTAAAACCACTAGGCCCTATAGAAGTTAGCTTTACACAATATACCGTTAAGCGGCGCGTTTGGTTTGTGCGTGCGAATATTAAAACAAATACTTACTGGATTCCGACGAAGTCTGCGCGTTTGTTTTGTGAATTTTCATCGTTAGTTGAATGCAAGTGAATTTCTTTTAACATAGTGTATGTGTATGTATGTAAGATATGTGAGAGGTTTGGCAGCTGTTGGTGGTCGTTTTCATGGTTAGAAAGGAAAAGATAGTATGCACAGTTTATGCCGACCAAGTCGACTTCGCTACGTCATTCTGTTTCTAAAATGGCGTAGTCCATAGACTTGCGATGGCTATGTGTTCTAGTAAACCGCTGATATTAAAAATATGATTGTTGATGGAAATTGTTACTTTTTATTAACTCTATAAGTCCCATATCACCAAAGCGTTGACTTGTTTCCCTTTCAGTTCAATTAAATTCACTTAGTTCTTGTACGCACGTTTCTTGCAATCCGGCTGCTGTTTGCCTGGTTCACAGGCGTCACATCCGGTGACGTCATTACATCGGCTTGATGAGGGACAATGCTGGCATGCTATGAAATAACAAATGTGATTGTGTTTTACATTGCACATCAGCAATAAATAATTGCCATGGTATTTGTTGTGATCCTATCATGTGTGTCGATGTGTATCTGCGCGATTGTCACTTGCGTGTGTGCGTGCATGTATGTGTCTCCCTCTATCTGCGTGTGTATGTATGTATGTATGTATGTATGTATGTATGTATGTATGTATGTATGTATGTATGTATGTATGTATGTAAGTATGTATATATGTATGTATGTATGTATTTATGTATGTATGAATGTATGTATGTATGTATGTAAGTATACACACTCAATTTGATTAAATAAATGACTTGTCTGAAAAATTGATCTTTGTAATCATTCGGTTTCTTCAATGAAACAGGAACGCATGAAATAAAACATTGGATAACACATATGTCTTACTTACTGATATAACGGTGCCCAATGACAACCACCTCACAAAGGCCAGCTATGTGTGGCTCACGTGTTGTTCTAGTTCGTCTGAACTCGAGGTACCGGCCAACCGCCTCACAGGGCGTGGATACTGACGCCGAACTAGCCACACGGCCTGTGTGAGTGGCGCACTGGACCATCTCGTCACTCTGCGAGCTGTTGCCAACGCTTAATGTGAATCCATCGAGTCGTTCAATTGACGAGTTCCTGTTGTATATGACAACGCTATATATACGACATGTGTCATTCAGGTCAACCTTCCACCATGCAGTAGTAGTTAAGTCATTCCCCATGGGATGTGCGCAGTGGTTATGGTCATTGCTCAAATATGGATCGGTATTGCCATCAACTGCTCTGTTGGCTGGATAGCGCCGACTATAGGTATTAGTCTTTTCACCCAGCTGGCTTGCCTTCTTCTTGTAAGCGACATTTCCTGAAACCGGACACACGCACATAATGTTGATAAGCGGTAGGTAGAGGCATAATGCCCATCATTAAAAAATATAATGCCCATCAGTATATAATATAATGCCCATCAGTATATAATATAATGCCCATCTATATGGCTGGAAACTAAGAATTTACAGGTAGCCAGATGAAGCAGCAGGCCTTTCTTTACTTCTGAATAGGTTGAAGCAATATGTATATATATATGTATGTATATATATATATATATATATATATATATATATATGTATTTATATATATATATATATATATATACATATATATATATACATGTATATTTAAATATATATATATATACATGTATATATATACATCTATATATATATATATATACATATATATACTGTATATATATACATCTATGTATACATGTATGTATACATGTATATATATATATATATATATATATATATATATATATATATATATATCCGTTGATAATAAAAACATTTGTAGACATTATAATTTATAAATCATCACAAAGGTTGCTTAGTAGGAAGGAGTTTCTGTCTCTGTCTGTCTCTCTCTCTTCTCTCTCTCTTCTCTCTCTCCCTCTCTGTCTGTCTGTCTGTATGTCTGTATGTCTGTATGTCTGTCTGTGTCTGTGTCTGTGTCTGTGTCTGTGTCTGTGTCTGTGTCTGTGTCTGTGTCTGTGTCTGTGTCTGTGTCTCCGCGTCCGCGTCCGCGTCCGCGTCCGCGTCCGCGTCCGCCTCCGCGTCCGCCTCCGCCTCCGCCTCCGCCTCCGCCTCCGCCTCCGCCTCCGCCTCCGCCTCCGCCTCCGCCTCCGCCTCCGCCTCCGCCTCCGCCTCCGCCTCCGCCTCCGCCTCCGCCTCCGCCTCCGCCTCCGCCTCCGCCTCCGCCTCCGCCTCCGCCTCCGCCTCCGCCTCCGCCTCCGCCTGAGTTATCTATCTGTCTGTCTGTCTATCTGTCTGTCTTGCTAGTTGGCTGGCTGGCTGGCTGTCTGTCTGGCTAGCTGTCTGTCTCTGTCTCTCTCTATCTCTCCCTCTCTAGGTTTCTCTCTCTTTCTCTGTCTCTCTCGCTCTTTCTTTCTCTGTATGTATGTCAGTCTGTCAGTCTGTCTGCATGTCTGTATTTCTGTATGTCTGTCTGTCTGTCTGTCTGTCTGTATGTATGTATGTATGTATGTATGTATGTCTGTCTGTATGTATGTCTGTCTGCCTGTATGTCTCTCTGTCTGTCTGTCTGTCTGTCTGTCTGTCTGTCTGCCTGTCTGCCTGCCTGCCTGACTGCCTGCCTGCCTGCCTGCCTGCCTGCCTGCCTGCCTGCCTGCCTGCCTGCCTGCCTGCCTGCCTGCCTGCCTGCCTGCCTGCCTGCCTGCCTGCCTGCCTGCCTGCCTGCCTGCCTGCATGCCTGCCTGCCTGCCTGCCTGCCTGCCTGCCTGCCTGCCGCCTCTTTCAGTTTACGTTTATTTCTCCACCCACCTGTCTGACAGGCCGTGCCGCTCCACTGATAGCCATCCGGGTGATCGCCAATACAGTCTCCGCCGTTGAGACACTCGCCAGTGGCGGCGTCACATCCCTGGGTACATCTGCAGGGGAAGATGCACGGACCTTGACTGGCCGCCGTGCTGGCGAACCGACAACGGGCTCCTGTAACAGGGAACGCATCATATATAACCGTAAAACATATGTAAATGCCTGCCCGCCGGCAAGCCCGCTCGCCCGCCCGCCCGCCCGCCCACCCACCCACTCACCAGCCTGAGTTGTCACATGCTCTAGTCACTCAGCTTCACAACGCTCCACTATATTACTGGTCTACGAACACACAGTCACCCTTCCCCGAATCCATCTCTACATTTACCAGACATAGAATATTCCGGTGGTTTGGGCATGTTTGCTGTACACCAAACGGTGTTGAGAAATTGAGGGCGGCCACGGATGAGCTGGAGTGACCAAATTAGAGAGTAACCTGGATTCCTGTTATTAGTTGCAGACACTGAATATAATAAGAAGTGGGGGTGTGACAACCAGAAGAACAGCGAGAGTTCAAACTGGCCGAGAGATTTAAGTCAAGTCAGGTATTCTTAATGTTACTCTTGCTAAGGTGTAAGCGTAGGCCTACGATTTCGTTTCTGAAATTTGAATAGGTAGCGGCACGCCTAGCTGTTGTATAATGCCACCCTACAGTGCGACACCCACGAACACAAAACCAAACAGGAAGTAGGTTGAATAACGGTTGTGTCCGGGAGAGTTGACTCACTCCTATACAGTTCTGCGTTATATTTCTCGCCATTTCGACCTACCTGATGTACCGTGATCGGCCAACATAACCAGTAAAATCGCCAATACAACCAGCATCGGTCGGGGACACGTCAGCCCAAGAGGTCTCGCCATAGAACCTCCTGTCGTACGACCGAGACGACGTTGACACTGTTGCTATTACCTACTCTGTAATAGCGACCCTTCACCTTATTCTATCAACCGTGACGGATCGCGTTCTCGCGTTTTTTCACTCACTGCCGCTTCTAAAGTCATTACGTTGGCTCCCTGTGCACTATCGCATTGTATTCAAGAACAGTACAATAACCTATCAAGCACGCTCATCAACATAACCAGCGTATCTGAATTCGATGCTCGCTCCAACAAGAAATTCCAGACAGCTACGATCGTTCAGTAGCTGGAATCCGAGTTTTCTCTGTTGCCGCACAAACTCTGTGGAATTCGATTAGTTTAAAATTAGAAGGAAATATAGCTTCATTCCGCCGGCGTTTAAAAAACCTATCTCTTTAAAGCTGCCTCTCCTCCGTAGTTTCCCAGCACCTTCATCCACCCGTCGACTCACACCTGGTGGTGGTGGATATTAATACTGCAGGGTGGCTGGATGTTTCCTAGAGAAGTTGAGATAGTGTTTGATTGAATAGGTCTGTCAGGGAAGTAAAGGGCTTTGAGCAGTCCTGAGGACTTGGTACTGCGCTATATAAAACTTACCTTTACCTTTTTTACTTCTCTAGGAAGCATCCCTTCACACTGCAATGAATGAATAACCACCGCTGTGTATAACCAGATCATCATTGTTACAGTTGATGTGAACTAGAGCAACGCAGAATGAACGAACATGCTCAAGGTTGGGAAATACAGCACAAGACTCGAACCCGAGTTGTCACACGCTCCAGTCTCTGAGCTTAACATTTCACTACGTTACTGGACTACGAACACACAGTTACTCTTCCCCGAATCCATCTCTATATTTATCAGACATAGAATAGGCCGGTGGTTGGGGCATGTTTGCTGTATACCAAACGGAAATCTCATAAACTAATTGAGAAATTGAGGGCTGGAGTAACCAAATTAGAGAGGAAACTGGACTCCTGTTATTGGTTGGAGACGATCAATATAATAAAAAATGGGAGGGGTGACAACCACAAGAACAGCGAAAGTTCAAACTGGCCGAGATATTTAAGTATTTAAGTATAGTCAAGTACTCTTAAGAATACACTTGCAGATGTGTATGCGTAATTTTAAGCCAACGTTTTTGTTTCTGAACGTTGAATAGGGAACGTCACGCCTAGCCGTTACGTAATGTCACTCTACAGTGCGACACCCACGAACACAAAACCAGACAGGAAGTAGGTTCACCAACTGTATTATCGGTGAGAGTTGACTCACTCCCATACAGTCCTGCGTTATATTTCTCGGCATTACGACCTACCTGATGTACCGTGATCGGTCAGAACAACCAGCAAAGTGGCCAGTGCGACCAGCGCCGTGCGGGGACACGTCGGTCCAACACGTCCCGCCATAGAACCTCCTGTCGTACGACCGCGGCACGGCGACATTACTGCTCGTATCGAAGTGAACGAGGTAACAACGACCACTTACCTTTCCTGCTTACACAATCGACCGTGACGGGTTACGGCCAGCTTACACAATCGACCGTGACGGGTTACGGCCAGCTAGCGACAATGCAGTGGCTTATCTTCGATCTCGGTGTGTGTGTGGTAGAATAGGTGCCCGCAGGTGATAAGAGCGGACAATTCCCCTCTATTGATTCGGACGTGTATTGAATTGGAATTTCGTTAGTAATTTTGTTAGCCTTACATGTTATGTGTTATGTAATATTTGTTACGTTCTATAATATATAATGTCATCTACCGCCTGCCTGAAATCACAAATACTGCTCTGCCACCATTGGACATAAACATTGGTCATTGGCAAAACACATTATTGAAGCTGCAGTACAGAAAACAACCAGTCTACTCTCCGTTTGGCAAATGTTGTGGAACACATGCGTTTCTAGCATAGATTGACAAAATATTGACCCATGCCTTGCTAGAAGGTTTACTATGCCTTTCTGCAGAAGTTATTCATCAGGAGCTGAAAGAGGGTGTAGCGTTTGCATTTTTCCGGGCGTTATATCCTGGTGATGTTTCTGCGCATGCGCAATAAATGTAAAATCATCAGTGTGCAGGGAAATGCAAAGCATTTATGGTATAAATACCACGGGCTATTCGCTAACTTTCCTGAAGTGATAATTGTGATGAGTTGCTTAAAATGTCATTCAATACAGTAAAATATTACTTTTATTTAAATCACTGTCACGGATTATGGCTCACTGTTCTTACAATCATAGCATGTTGGTCTCATGTTAATTTACGATGACTAACATTGCTGAAATGTTGTATACGTCTTTTTGCTCATAATGTCGTACCATTTAGCGAAGACACCGACAAGTGAACTTGAATTACTATATGGGTGAGGTTGCTTTATCATTGTACCAATTACGGAAAAGGGGGCCTAAATTTCAAACTTCTTATTCATTGTTTTGCCTAATGCTCCGGTCTTTATGAAATACTAAAGCGTATACGACTTAAAACTGTTCACCAATTGGGTAATTGCTTACAGATTGGAACGAACTTGTAAGATGATACCCAACAGTAGTCAGAATGACACTACATATTTGACTTGACCACATAAAACATCCGCTTTACCCATTAATTTGTGTTTGTATCACTCTATTTTCTTAACTATTTCACATGGAACACATATGATGTATATATTATCAACTTAGAGAGTATTGTCATGCATCATTTATTTTTTTAATTATGGTTTGATTTAGTCAATAAATACGAGTCACATCCACGAATCAAGGACAAAATCATAATAAATATTTATTTTACCCTTACCAATACATTTTAAAAGTAAAAAAATCTTAATTATCTAACATACCTACTTATGAAATTTCTTCTTGCTAAAGCAAATAAATCTGCTGTATGGAGCTTATACCAAAGCATATATTGGCCTTGTGTTACATTATATACGTCCCATACCTAGACATAATGTTTTATCCATAAACGTCCATGCCCTGGCTTAAGAATAGATAATTTATATCTTGATAGGATTAACCTTAGCTATAGTGTGTGAAAGTCAAGACATCTAACAATGTAGGTTATTATAAAACTGCAAAACAATTAACACCAATAAAATTTGACAATAATATTTCCAATATAAAATTACCAATATAATGTATGTATGCGTAGAGCAGTTAAATATGCTGTTACTCCAATACTTATAAGCACATTTGTGCTTATTTTTGGAAAATGGTAAATCGTCACAGACGTTCCTATTTCTGGGTTTTTTCTAAGAACATAACAGACATAATAATTCCGTGGCCCACATAGCCTAATATACATGTGTGATTATAAATCGTTTATATTTGGTAACTAACAACAACGCGCCCATAATAGCATAAGCTACATTATTTTCACATGTGTATGCAACAACCATTAGACTGAATAAAATGTGGGGAATAGATTGTGACAACTACAATTGTATTGAACAAATTATTATTGCCTAGCAACTTCCATGAAGAACAGCGACATTATTTCCAACAGTAATTCGCACGCAACGAAAACATCACGCCAAGGTAAATGTGTACGTGTCTAACGAAGCAAGTTCGCCGTCACGGACGTTCTACATTTACAGATGTTGTCAGTTTGTAAACCTCGGCGTGCAAACGCAATTCAGTTTTGGTGGGCCGCGCTTGTCTCATCCCTTAGACTTTCCTTCAGCATGAACTTGGCGCGGTTGCGTCCTCCATTCAAGCACGGTGCATGGGTACATGGCATGAAGACGTCATCGATGAAATTATTGCCAATGTCCTCGGTTGATGGCGGCCATTTGATCAGATTTAGTTTTCCACCGATTAAGTGCAGGTACTTCACCCGTACTTTGCCATCTCTTATTCTCTGTACAACTTCATCAATGCAGTATGTACCATCAAGGTCGGCAGCCATGTATAAGACCCTACGTGGCACTGGGGATCGGAGTATGCTGCTTCCACCCTCTTCTTTGTCGGTCCTGAACTTTCCTGTGCTGTGCATCCGACGCTGTTTCTGATGCTGGTAATCGTTCATGTTCCTTCCAGTCTTCGTAGCCTAAAATGTATCGACCCTCCCGGAAACAGCGAGCGTTGTTGCAAGGACACCACATTAGTAAACACTGCCGCGTGGTATTTCAATCTACCCGACACCGAAATGGTCGTTTTCAGTCGATATATTCTGCTGGCTTCATTGCCATTTTGCCTCATGGAAAACTAAGCAGATGTGGCATGGTATGCAAATGATGACTGGTTACAAAGAGAAGGAAAAATTAATCTGTGTAGAAAAAGAAAACCACGTATCGAACGCAATTAACATCTACTTTGCTCAATTTTAACTACTGCTTTCGTCCAGGATCGTGGACTGGAATTAGAAACTCTAAACAGAGAAACTGGACACCCAATAACACTACAGGTAGAAGAGGTAAGAAAAGAACTTGCAAAGATTAATCAAAAGAAATCTCCTGATCCTGACAAGATCAGAGGCAGATGTCTGAGACACCTACCTAGTGATGAAATGCCTGACACGACTTCTGCTCCGGCGCATCTCAACAACAAATATCACAGTTTCAAGATCCTCATCAGTTTGCCTACAGGCGAAACAGGAGTACCGAAGATGTAATTCCCATACTCGTTAACCATGCTCAGAAACACATGGATACACACAAACCCTCAGTCCGTATTCAATTCTTGGACTTTTCAAGCGCGTTCAACAGTATCCAGCCACATATACTTCAGAATCTGAGAGCCGTGCTTGGGAATCCACCTTTGCGCAAGTGGATTTGGGAGTTTCTTACAGACAGAAAACAGTTGGTTAAGATCAACAACATTCTACTACCATTACAACAAATAGTGGCGCCCACCAGGGCTGTGTGAGTTAACCAGGACTGTTTTTTTTCAGTGTACACAAGTGACTGCAGGCCAGTTGACAGCTCTATCAGCAAGGATCATCTCTTTAAATACGCTGATCATAAGGCCTTTCTCGGTTTGATAACACAAAATAACCACCAGGTATATGATACGAAAGTTAATGTAATTTCAAATGTATCCAACTCAACACCAAGAAAACTAAGGAAATGATCATTGGCTTCCGCAAATTACAACATGACCCGCCTACACTATCCATCAACGCAGAAGTAGTAGAGAGAGAGTAGACTCACACTCCTACCTAGACGTCAACATTTCCAACCTGCTTGATTGGTCATTGAACACGAAGCGAATTCAAAAGAAATGTTGTCAACGGAACTATTTCGTGTGTAGGACAATAAATCAACACTTCTATAAATCTGCAGTCCAGTCAGTCCTGTGCTACTGTCTAATTTGTTGGGATGGAAGCTTATCAGCTAAGAATAGAGTGCTGCTAGATCGCGTAATACGGTCAGCCAGCGTAGCCATTGGCATGATACTCCCAACAGTGAATGTACTTCCCGAAACATGTGTGATGAAAACGGCAAGGGACATCTTAAAGGACACCTCTCACCCATTGCACGAATTTTACTGTGTTGAACAATCTGGTTGCAGATACATATCCGAAAGAGCAGGCATGAACCGTTATCGTACACTTGCCAAACTTACAAAGTATATCAATATAACCAGAAATAAATCATAATAAAATAAGCGGTCCACGCTGTCAATGACAAATCACCATTACGTCTTTGTACATCTAGTAAGTGGCAATCACTAAGTCGTTGTGTGCATCACATACTAATGAGGACATTTATATAGCGCCCTAAATCTAGATACAATCCATTCAGAACCACGTCCACATAATAAATTGTCTTGTGTTATATATGCGTAATACCTACACACTATGACCTATTAACATTAATACTGTATTAAAATCTATCAGAAAATAAATGATGTGTGTGTTACCCCCTAACCGAACTACAACATATTTTATATCCATTTTGCCTTTCTACACACTTCATATTGCACTGTTTAGAATTGAAAAGAAACCACTTTATATGCATTTTTTTTAAACAAAAGGAAATATATTATAAGCTTTCACATATTCGAAAACAACTGACGTTGCATGATTTTCAACACAATATATAGGCTGATAGGCTGTATACACGCCTCCTGTTTTTTGCATCCATTATGGATGACGTAACGGGCGTTACGCTGGGCTACAGGCCAAGTAATAGATGAAGCAGTTAAAATACTGAAATAATGAATTCATACTACACGTAATAACAAAGCATCTGTTACGAACTGTAGGATGCGACGCTAGATAGATGTGCTGTAAAGCAAACTCTGGAGTAACAATACATATATGTTTGCAATGCCTCTGGTCAGAATGTGTGTGAACAATGGATGCACCAAATCAGCCACGTTAGACTGCGATGACATACTACCGACAATGTCAGTTTTGCGCAATGCATATTTACAAGGAATATCCTTCTACTTTGAAAGTAACTGTCTTTACGTTAGCTATGACTAGGGGGTTGTCTTGTCCTGGTAGGTCCGAAATAGTTGGTCATTCACACCGTTGTCCTATTTGGTCGGGGTGATGACGTCATACACGTTGGGCTGATTCTGCCTGTGTGGAACCGCCGCTGGTTGAACGTAGTCACTCTCGTTCTCAGTGGCATCTGAAAAGAGAGCAGAGAAAATGAGGTACTTTGCAGATATACCCGGTAGTCTACTTAACACCTACGTTCAAATCGAAAAGGAGACTGGGATTGCAACGATTTTACACTTTTGTCTAATACAAATCTGTCACAATTACTCTCAGCACTCCACAAGAAAACATGACAACCATAATCTCTAGTATGACATTATAACAATTTACCAATTAATGTTATTTAATAACCCTTCGGGATTCACAGAGAGCGTAGTATCGGGGGGGGGGGGGGGGGGCGGGGGGGTAAGTTATAAAGTTATATAAATGTATATGTTGACATTGGAACGTGCCTGAATATTGGCGGATTGAAGCGTGCTACAAACATCCTATTTCTTGAGGCTGTCCAAAAAGAAACCGACATAGCTCGTGTTTGTGTTTTGTTTCCATTGTCTGGGACAAATGAGGTTAGGTGCTAATATTCCAAAGATTTAATAGGGTTGCACGTGACCCCAGCCCCACTGCAAGGATCCACCTACATGATAACCAGCCACACGCTACGTAGATTCTAATGGTCGACCATGGCATGGATTGAAACGAGTGACCATAAATTATATATTAAATGGCGAACCTGGTTAGTTACGTTTGCTGACCGATTGTTTTAGCCATAAAAACTAAAGTTATTCTTTTGCGTTCGACAAGATCCACAATATTTGTAGAAAATGTGTAGTAAAAGTGTTCATATTTTGAAGATATGATACATAGACAACTGTCTATACACGGCACCAAGTGCAGCATTACCTTCCTGTTCGCCTGACACTCTCGGTACGACGACGTAATTCTGATCGTCCAAGACCACGGCTGCAAAATGATAAACAACTTATGACACTATTTTCATGAACTTTGTTTTGTAAATTTTCATATTGTAAAAGTAAAAACGTGCTCACAAAAAGGAGGCACTGTTATTTATCTTATACTTATTTCATTCCATTCCAGTAGTGTGAGAATGCATATTGTGGCGGCACATTCTAGCGAAGACGAGGTCTGTTTTACGGCTCACTGTTGATCA
>OZ024863.1:5058014-5185514 GCA_964017155.1 Oasisia sp. SBJ-2009
TCAATGGACACGTTTGACTCGACCTGACTTAAGTTCCTGCTCTGTTAGTAATGCAAAAACAGATGTCGAATTGATACTGTTTTATATAAGGAGTGCATCAAAATTGTAATTGTCATCAGCGCTAAACCCACACAATTGTTTTTGAAACTGTGTACTGATAAATAAATGATAGGCCAAACGAAGAACTTAAATGTTTCTTCTAAAAATGTAGTTGTCGTTGCATGTATTAGGTGTTTATGTATTAAATGCGTAAACCTGTCGTACGAATTCCTCTTATCGATAAATAGATGACCAATGATCACCACCTCACACAAACCAGCTGAATGTGGTTCAGGTCCTCCATCACGTGAGAACCGGAGATAGCGACCGACGGCTTGACAGGACTTGGTGACTGATTTCGACGATGCCACGTCGTGGTTGTGATTGGCGCACGGGGTGAGTCTGTTCCGACTGTTGCCAACACTCAACACGAATGTCTTGAGACGCCGCCATGCTAAAACAGTTATGTAATTGCAAGAGTACGTTGAAATAGTTAAATTTATAGCCGTTTGTAACACACATATCACAGGTTTATAGAACATAGCAGTTAACATTTTAGTTCAGTTATTTATACTACTTGTACCTCTCCCCATTTCTCCCAAATACACAAAACACAACATGACTCAACATAATGACTTGCCAAAACTCTACAAGTTTACAAATAACTAAGAAAACTATTCTATCGCAAAGGCCAGGGTTGGGACTAGTACCACACTAAAATACTCGAGTAACGAGTACGAGTACTATGATATGTACGATTAAGATTAAGAGTAATGAGTACTTCATCCCAGATAATATTATATTGACGAATAGGAATAATGTTGAATGCATTTGCATAAGTACTTTTGAAAGTACTTGCGCTACTGACATTCAGGTGTCAATGCAGATCATTGGTGTGATGTCTTAATCAAGTGATCTCAATTTATCATTAGACAGTATCCATGACAATCTAGATCCATTTTAATGAGGATATCATAAATCCTAAATGTGATACATTTGCACTGACAATCGTAATATAAGCTGAAATTGCGTACTAACAGGGTACTCCCAAAGTAGGCTACTAGTTCGTTAAACGAGGAACGAGTACCAACTTGAATATTTTAATAGTGACTATAGGTTCATACTCTCAACGTAGAATACCCGGGCTCGAATACTCTGTAACGTTGTTCCACAACGATTGCGATTGATTGAGTACCTGGGGTGGATATTTGAGTAACAGGGGTGGATATTTATATACGAGTAGTCTTGCAAAGTGGCTGGATGCTACCCAGAAAGGTTCCCACAGTATTCGACTGAACAGGTCGACAATGGAGTAAAGTACATTTAAAGCGCGTTAAGTAATCCTAGGGATTTGATACTGCGCTATATAATAATTTAAATTATCCTTTCCTATTGTAGATACAAACAGACAAAGAGAATCATAACGTTACTTTAAAACAAGACATAATCCAGCCTATATGTATACAACTACAAGCATTAGCATATGAAATAATTCAACCGAACCTCTTTTCTTGTTGTAGATGATAACACTGTGTATTCGGTACTTTTCGCCCAGATCAACCATCCACCAAGCGTTGGTACCCGAAGGAGCCGTCGGGTGTGCGCAGCTGTTATGGAGTAAGTCAGGGTCAGTGTTGCCGTCAAGTGCCAGTCTGGCCGGGTATGTCTTACTCCAGTATTCCTGCCACTCCGGACTTTGCCATGCGGTCTTTCCATAACCAACATTTCCTGAAACCAACAATGCGTATGCACATGTAACGACCACTGTTGGTGTATGTCTACGTGCAGTGTCAGTTACAACGTGGCTGTGACAGGAACTGAGAAGATGACATCTACATGGATGTTGATATTTATGTCTCCACCCACCTGTCTGACAGGCCGTGCCGTTCCACTGATAGCCATTTGGATGATCGTCTTCACACCGTCCACCGTTGAGACACTCGCCAGTGGCGGTGTCACATCCCTGGGTACATCTGCAGGGGAAGATGCACGGACCTTGACTGGCCGCCGTGCTGGCGAACCGACAACGAGCTCCTGTAACAGGGATCGCGTCATATATCACCATAAAACAAACATCAACATAACTGAGCTATGTTTAATAATAATACTAACAATAACAGTAATATTCTATGGCGTCCACGCTCTCAGACGCCTCAGCTCAGCAACGTCATAGATATTCCATTAGCAAACAAAAAGGTTGACATACAAAACTGCCTAAACATCTTGAAAAAAGCAATGAAATAAACATCACTGCTGTATGTAACAAGGTTGTTCGGACACATCAAGGAATTGGTTGAGCGGTATAATAAGTAAACTTGTCAATAAAGCCGGTTCCGCACTGAAAAACACATAACGACATGTGAGTCACACGGCCGCGGCTGTTCAGGACGTGTAAATGTTAGTCGACTTCGAGTTGCCTCGGGGCATACATGCATACACGCCAGACGGGGGTGGTGGTGACTGAAGGACCCAACATTGTCGGTGGCAATGCAAAAGCCACAGTAACAAAATGTCTAATGCAATCGTCAGTTATCGCAGTCTTTGTACTTGACAGATCCCATAATGCAGCGTTGTTTCGTTGAAATGTTAGATTTTAGTTTTATATTAACATAGCTACTCAACCCTGCGTGCCTGCGTGCCTGCGTGCCTGCGTGCCTGCGTGCCTGCGTGCCTGCGTGCCTGCGTGCCTGCGTGCCTGCCTGCATGCATGCATGCATGCATGCATGCATGCATGCATACATGCATGTATGTGTCTGTCAGTGAACCCTTATCTCCGTCAGTTTTGCATGTGTCGGGCTGAAGGTTTACGTATGATCTAGTGGTTTTATTATCAACTTGTTGTATGACTTAAAATGATCACCCGACAGTTGAAGTCGTTGCGTATTTGTGTCAGTCTGGCATGGCTCGGTCTTTAAATGGTCATTAGAAAGATAAAAGGGTAAGTTTTAAATAGCGCCGTACCCAATGTTTAGAACTATTAGAAACGTTTACACTTTACTCCCTGGTTGAACTGTTCGATTGAACACCATCTCGACTTCTCTGTGAAGCATCCTTTCACACTGCAATGGATACGCGAATACCCACCAACATGCATAGACAGACTACCATTCATACAACTGAGTGAACTTTAGTAACGCAGGATGAACGAACTTGCACACCGTTCCATGCGACAGTACAGGATTCGAACCCGGGTTGTGTTGATTAAGAGTGAGACGCTCCAGTCACTGCGTCAAAGCGCTCCACCAAGTTTCTGGGCTAGGAACAGTGTGACAAGGGCAGACATTCACTCATCCCCGAATTCATCTCTAAATTTGCCATACATAGTATACTCTGGTGGTTTGGGTATGTTTGCTGTAAATGAAGAGAAAACCAGGAGAGCTGGAGTGAACAAATTAGAGAGTATACTGGACTCTTGCTATTAGTTGCAGACGCTCGAAATATGAGAAAATGCAGGGATGTGATATCCACAAGAACAGCGAGGGTTCAAATTTATCTTATGCATTTAAATAAAGTCAGGTAAAGTCAAATATTCCATATATTAGTCTTTCAGAGTTGTCAAGTGTAGACTTACGTTTTTGTTACAGAATGTTGAATAGGTAGTGCCACGCCTAGCTGTCGTATAATGCCACACTACAGTGCGACACCCACGAACACATTACTAAACAGGAAGTAGGTTGACTAACGGTTGTGTCTGTGAGAGTTGACTCACTCCCATACAGTTCTGCGTTATATTTCTCGCCATTTCGACCTACCTGATGTACTGTGATCGGTCAAAATAACCACCAAAATGGTCAATACAACCAGCATCGGTCGGGGACCTGTCAGCCCAAAAAGTCTCGCCATAAAACCTCCTGTCGTACGACCGAGACGACGTTGACACTGTTGCTCTTAGTTAAACTGTAGCGGCTGTTACAACCGATAATGTAATAATCGCCCGTTAATGTAATAACTGCCCGATAATGTAATAAAATCGCCCGATAATGTAATAACCGCCTGATAATGTAATAAAATCAACCGATAATGTAATAAACTTGCTACCCGATAATGTAATAATTTTCGCCCGTTAATGTAATAAACTCCTCTTGCCTGATAATGTAATAACTTTCGCCTGATAATGTAATAACGTACACATTTCTCGTAGGACTCTCACGTTTTCGTGGATTTCATGTTGGTTTCTTGGACTTAGTCCATTTCGTCGCTTTCGACTATTTCGCAATACCACAACTTTAGCTAGTGGAATCAATTTAGAGTAAATCCAATATGATGGTTCCAAATCAGAAGTCCCAGCAGATCAAGATTTTGAGTTATGCATTCTCACACCATTTATTTATGGCAGGTTGATGTAATATGCTACTTTACAACTGTGGGCTTCATTGATAACGAAATTTCCATGCTATAATGTCAGGGTATTGAATGCCCACAGGCGTGGTGTTTGCCGGCGCAATTCTAGTGTGAAACCCACATGAAGAAATGGTTTATTAAAGAATGTGTTATTTAGGTTTTAGTACGATGTGTGTCGACACTTTCGTGTATGGCAATTCTCCCGTGATGTGCTCAAGTTACATACAACACACACACACACACACACACACACACACACACACACACACACACACACACACACACACACACACACACACACACACACACACACACACACACACACACACACACACACACACACACACACACACACACACACACACACACATATACGCGATGAAAAGCCGAAATAATCGGCTGCAGATTGCGCAAACAGTTAAACATGTAATACAGGAATATATTGCAAAATATATGTTGGCATTGTGGTCGAACTGCCTATTTATGATTTCGTCACAGTTATTCTTGGTACTTTATTGGTACAGTTATTCTGATTTTGTTTGGTGGTTAATTTAAATTTCGCGCTATACAGATGAACGCATACTTACCTAGGATTACCTAAATGAAGCGATTTCGAACAGGTGAAACGGTGTTTTTGCGGGTGACTGCCTTTTGTTCCCAGGCATGGCGGGGTAACTCGGCTAGTGTGTGCGTGCATATATATATATATATATATATATATATATATATATATATATATATATATATATATATATATATATATATATATATATATATATCTATATATATATATATATATATATATATATATATATATTATATATATATATATTTATATTTATATTTATATTTATTTATATATATACATATATATATATATATACATACATACATATATACACACATATATATATATATACATGTTACGTGTTACGTGTTACGTGTTACATGTTACATGTTACATTTACGTGTAACATGTTACATGTTACATATTACATTTACGTGTAACAAATAACAAGTAACATGTAACATGTAACATGTAACAGGTAACATGTAACAGGTAACAGGTAACATGTAACATGTAACATGTAACATGTAACATGTAACATGTAACATGTATGTGTAGAATGTAACATGTAACATTCACGTGTACCATTATACATGTTACATGTTACTTGTTATGTGTTACGTGTTACGTGTTACGTGTTACGTGTTACGTGCTACGTACTATTTGCTACGTGCTACGTACTACGTGTTACGTGCTACGTGCTACGTGCTACGTGCTACGTGTGACACGTGACACGTTACACGTTACACGTTACACTTACGTGTAACATGTTACATATTACATTTACGTGTAACGTGTAACGTGTAACGTGCAACATGTAACGTGCAACAAGTAACATTTACGTGTAACATGTAACATGTAAAATGTTAGAATGGGATGGAGGGGAGAATTGCCAGACACGAAACAGTCGACAAAAACCTATATAACACATTCCTTAATAAAATCATAAAATTTAGCATTAATTTTAGTTTTTATTATTAATACTTACCATGTGAACACATCTGAGATATTCTCTCGGATAATATCTTGTCCCATAGTATTTACCATTATATAGTAAAAAAGTGAAGGTGTCCTCCTATACGTTAGGTGACAGCACTGAGGCACACCTTCGTCCTCTTATATACATACTGGCTGACGGCGTCAACCTAAAGAGGGGAGGCGGGTGGGATAGTTGATGTGTTCACATGGTAAGTATTAATAATAAAAACTAAAATTAATGCTAAATTTTATGATTTTATGTCTTAATACCTTTACCATGTGAACACATCTGAGATGAATTTATCCGATAGGTGGTGGGAAGCGCATGAAACACGCTAACAGAGAAACCCATCAGACAAGTGACATGTACAACAGCAAGGTGACCTGGGATCCTTACTGACCCGCCACGGAGGGCTTTAGGACAAACATGTCATCCAGGAAAGAGCACATATCGCGCAAGTAAAAATCTGAAAATGTGCTCTTTGCCCGCCAGGTGCATGCCTCCATGATCGAATCCATGGGAACCCCACGAAAGACGCCCCAGGAAGCTGACAGGGCGCGGACTTCATGAGCCGAAACCTTGGCTAACTGCAAGGTCTGAGGATTACCTCGTTCCGACTCATAAGCCAGTTTGATCATTTTAACTAGCCAAGAGGAGATTGTAGCTCGTTTGATCTCATCAGTCTTGGCTAGCTTATATGAAACAAACAGCCTCCTGCGACCCTTCCGTAGGGCTGGATTCGAGGTCACCTTCCTGTAATGCAGCAAGGCCCTCACCGGACAGAGTTTCCTATCCGGGTCCTCCCCCCCCCCACCGAGGTAAAGGCCTGCAGCTTAATCGGTGCCGCAACCGAATCCAAAACCTGACTCTTGGCCACAAAATCAATATCAGGATACAGCGTGACCAGTGACTGGTCCTGGTTCTGACGGAAATGGGCCGAATCAAAACACAGCGCATGTAACTCCGAACGTCGTCTCCCAGAAGCTAATGCTGTGAGGAAGACTGTTTTAAGCGTTAAATATTTGAGGTCGGACTTCTGAAGTGGCTCAAAGGGAGGCTTCAGAAGGACCTGTAAAATTAACGGGAGACTCCACTGAGGAAGTACCTTTCGTTGCGGAGGTCGCTCCAACATAAAGCTTCGTAAAAGCGCCGACAGTTCGGGGGAATCCGAGAATTCTCGCCGTGAACCATACGCCGAAACTGTCGCACTAATCGCTGACCGGTACCCCTTAATGGTCCTTGGATTTAACTGTTTAACATTGAACAGGTACACGAAAAAATCAGCTAGCTGGGGAACAGTGACTTCGAAAGGATTAACCTCCTGTTCCTCACACCAACGAGAGAAGAGTCGCCACTTGCTGTCGTAAACAACTCGTGAGGACTGGCGACGGCCCTTGGAGATCTGGGCTGAAGCAGCCTGTGAAAAGCCTCTCTCCTGGAGCGATCGCTGGACAGCCTCCAAGCGTGTAGACACACCGCTGGTAGGGACTGATGTCTCAGTTTGTTGTGAGGCTGACACAGGAGGTCGTCCCTCAGCGGCAGGCGCAAAGGAAAGTCTACTAGCAGATCCAACAGTCTGGCATACCAAGACTGATTGGGCCATTTGGGGGCTACCAGTATCAATTCGCACGGGTGATCTTTGAGTGCCTTCTCGAGCACTTTCCCCAATATCACAAATGGAGGGAAAGCGTAAGCGAACATCCCCTTCCATGACATCGACAGAGCATCCACTCCCACTGCTTGAGGGTCTGTCATGGGAGAAACCCAAACCGGAAGTCTGTTGTTCAGCCGGGTAGCAAAGAGATCTAGGTTGGGTTTTCCCCATGCCCCAAAGATGGCATCCACTACTGACTGCTTGAGTGTCCATTCGGTGTGAATGACTTTGTCCTTGCGAGATAGCAGGTCTGCTAATGCATTCCTCTCTCCGGGAATGTGTTTGACCTGTAGGACCATATGCAGGCGGTGAGCTAAGAGGAGAATCTCTTTGCTGACGCGATATAACGGAATGGATTTCGTCCCCCCTTGATTGTGCAGATACGCCACAACCGTGGCATTGTCCGACATCAGTAGGACTGATTTGTTCTGCAGGGAGGTCTGAAATGCGAGCAGAGCATATTTCACTGCCAGCAATTCCAGAAGATTGATGTGACATTTGGCTTCGGGCACTGTCCAAGTTCCCATGGTGTACTCTGTTTCGAGATGGGCGCCCCAGCCTGTAGTGGATGCGTCTGTGAATAGGTGAGTTTGTGGGTCGGGAAGATCCAGAAACATTCCCGCCCGCGTGAAGGCTCGGTTCTGCCACCACGCCAGGTGATTGTGTAAGAGATCGAGCTTCACGGGAATGAGTGCTTTTAAGTATTTGGATGTTGGCGCCCAGTGTGCCAACAAATAAATTTGTAGAGGCCTTAAATGCAATCTGCCGAGTGGAATGGCATCGACTGCTGAATTTAGCAGACCTAGCAGGGATAGCCAAAAGCGAGCCGTTGTCACTCTGACTGTCAGCAACTGTCGGATGGAACTCTCGATCTTCAAGATCCTGTCCATGGGGGGGAAGATCAAGCCCACATCCAGATGATATTCGACACCGATGTGAACAAATCGTTGTGTGGGTACAAACTGGGATTTCTCCTCGTTTACCACCAACCCCACTTTGTAAATGACTGCCTTTAACCATGCGATCTCGTGTATCAGACTGGCTCTGTCCTGATGTTTCAGGATCCAATCGTCCAGATACTGAATCAAGTGTAGGCCATGTAAATGGGCAAACTTTGCCACTGGCAATATCACCCTGGTAAAAACCCGGGGTGCCGATGTGAGACCGAATGGCAGAGCTCGGAACTGAAACACCCTGACTCTCTCCTCCATCTGTAGGGCGAACCGCAGGAGATGCCTGGACTTGAGATGAATTGGAACATGAAAGTACGCATCTGTGAGATCGATGCGCACTGCCCAATCCCCGGCATGCAATGCTGTGGTTATATCCCGTGGTGTCTTCATTTTGAACTTCTCCCTGGCGACATACCTGTTCAGGGGCTTCAAATTGAACACCGGTCTGCACCCTCCATCCTTCTTGGGCACCAAGAAGATGTGGCTGTAGAACCCGGGTGACAGTCGTGGAGAAAAGATTTCCTCCACTGCCCGTTTGTCTACCAAGGACCTGATCTCGGATCGCATAGCCTGTGCTTTGTGCGAGTTCCGAGGACAGGGCATAGGAATGGGATCCGTGGAGAGTGGGGGACGAGACAGAAGTTCTATCTGATAACCCTCTCGGACGATTGATGTCACAAAGGAATCCGAAGTCAACCGATCCCATTCCTGGGCGAAGCCCAAACGTCGAGCCCCCACTGATACTTTTGTGGGGAGTTGCACACCGTCAAACACTCGGTCGGACGCGCCCTGCCGCTGTGGTAGACGGCCTCCCCCTACCTCTGCCTGGTCTCCGAGGTGGGAAACTAGGTTTGGGTAGCCGAGGATGCTGCCCTTGAGGTTTCGGAGTGTAGGCAGTCCTACCTTTCTCCCTCCTCTGCACAAACCTCTGGCTGCCTTGGGGGGTGGGCAGAGGCGGGGACCGGAATGGACCACCAAGAGCAGCTTTCAGGATAAACTGTTTCTGACGTTCCTCCGAAGCAACCTTCAGTGCCTCCCCACATTTGCTGCCAAACAATTCTGGCAGACATATGGGCTGGTCACGCAGGAATTGTCTCGTGTCCTTATCCAGCACAGAGCTGGCAAGGATGGATTCTCTGCGTACCGTGGCATTGCTTCCCAAGAGGCGTGCTTGAATTTGGCTGACATGGTTCAGCGCAATTCCTGATGACGAGAGGAGGTTGCGTACCTCAGCGACCTTCTCAGACGTCAATTCCCCTGTACCAAGGATCACAAGTACAGTGGACATGAACCAGTCCAAGTGGTTCAGGACCCCTAGACTGGCCCGTATCATGGCCTCCCAGTCCCTCAACTGGGCAATTTTCACTGGACATGCAGCACCGTCTGGCCTGCCGCCACTACGCAGCGCTGCTGCATCCACAGACCACAGTTTACTGAGCACGCGTTCCTCAGGAACCACTTCTGGGGCGTGCCAAACTTTATAATAGTCAGGTCTGTAACAACGGATCGGCGGAGAAGTGAGGGATATGTGGGAGCCCCAACTTTGTGCTCCATCCCGGGCTTTCCCTGGCATCTCCAACGGAGACTGTGCCACACCTCTGATGGCATTGTTTACAGTGCGAACAGCACTAGATAACAGCTCCGACTGTGGGAGCGCTGGATGTCGTTCCTCAGAAACCATTTCTTCATGTGGGTTTCACACTAGAATTGCGCCGGCAAACACCACGCCTGTGGGCATTCAATACCCTGACATTATAGCATGGAAAGGGAACATTTGTGAGATCATCGATACCATGGGCCGACAATTTCGTTATCAATGAAGCCCACAGTTGTAAAGTAGCATATTACATCAACCCGCTATAAATAAATGGTGTGAGAATGCATAACTCAAACTCTTGATCTGCTGGGACTTCTGATTTGGAACCATCATATTGGATTTACTCTAAATTGATTCCACTAGCTAAAGTTGTGGTATTGCGAAATAGTCGAAAGCGACGAAATGGACTAAGTCCAAGAAACCAACATGAAATCCACGAAAACGACTAAGTCCTACGAGAAATGTGTACGTTATTACATTATCAGGCGAAAGTTATTACATTATCAGGCAAGAGGAGTTTATTACATTAACGGGCGAAAATTATTACATTATCGGGTAGCAAGTTTATTACATTATCGGTTGATTTTATTACATTATCAGGCGGTTATTACATTAACGGGCGATTTTATTACATTATCGGGCAGTTATTACATTAACGGGCGATTATTACACTATCGGTTGTAACAGCGGCGACTCTTTACCTTACTCTACCAACCGTGACGGCTCCCGTTCTCGCGTTTGTCTCGGTCACTGCCGCTTCTGAAGTCATTATATTGGTTCAATGTGCACTATAGCATTATGTTCAAGATTTGTACAATAGCCTATCAAGCCCTCTCTTTAAAAAACCAGCATATCTGGTTGTGTTGATGAGAGAGCGCAATGGCTTCAGACTCTCGGCTAAGAGAACCCGGGTTCGAAACCTGTGCTGCGGTGTTAAAACCTTGGACAAGTTTTTCTCTCTCTACATTGCTCCAGTTCACTCAGCTGTATACATGAGCAGCTTGCTACAGACAGTGGTGGATATGTGTACGAGCAGCCTTCGCGCAATCAATCGCTACAAAAATTCCTTAATTCCGCGGTGTTTAGAGCATTTTCAAATCGGCTAGTAATGGACATGTATTTTAATTTGATTTAATTAATTAATGTATATATTTATTTTATAACAATATTTATGTAAAGTATATTTTAATGTACAATGTATGTGTTTTAATTGATTACGTAGGTTTCCATTAATGATTTTTATTTTAAACAAGATATCCTAACATTGTACATTAATATTATATTGTATGGAATTGTTGATTTTAGTAGGAATGTACATGTACAATCCAACTGCAAAGTTGTCACATAATAAATTTATCTTTTTCTATTAATTGTAGCACATGGCTGGATGCTTCCCACAGAAGTTGAGACGATGTGATTGAACAGGTCTGCCAAGACGCAATAAGTAACAAAACCAGCAGCGACAATCAAATGACGTGACTAAATTGGTTTATTTCTAAAATCTTGACATTTACAATCGCAACTGTGTGAATTCCTGACGCTGAAATGTACACATCAATGAAGTCGACCAGCTCAGGAACGTACAGTAAAGAAACACCGGTATTAGCTGAGGGTTTTCACACTCACACAAACATTGCGTCTACAACATTTGAACTGCTTAGAAAATCGAAATCTATATATCATCTAAATCGGTCAAGTGCTCACGCTTTCCCTGCTTCGACAACTTCTGTAAGATTATAATATATTCCATTCACATACAAAAATAGTACCCGGAAGGTGATGTACACACGACACGAACTGCCCCGCACTCCCCTATCAAGTTGCTCATAATAAATAGACCTGAATATCGAACAGGACAGGAACCGGTAACAGGACATCGCTCTAAAAGTAATGCTGCGCATCCACATTCACATAACTACTCAGCCGACGCTCAACATCTTCGTTCCACGCAGCTGGATTACCGCCAGTCATCCCATCCCGTACTCGGTGTATTGCATAAATGTGCTTGGCTGCCATAATCACCCGTGGTGCCTCAAGTCGTAACGACGTCACTACGTTATTACCGAATACATACGTGGCGTCGACGACGTCATATTCACTCGTCAACTCTGTCATATACCCAACAATCAACACCCTGCCAAACCAGGCTTTGGCTCCTGCAAGTTTGGCTACACGCCGATCCACAGTGATATCCTGATTTCCATATACGAGACCCGCCAGGCGCCGGTTTCCGCCAACGTAAAACGTTTACACGTATTATAGGTATGTACCTGCATTGTAGTATGTACCTGAACTTGGAACCTAGACTCACTCAGTCGGAAAAAAACTTATTCGAAACAAAACACTTGCCCACAGAATAGCAATCCTGTTTTGACAGTAAAACCACCAGCATTATAATTTATCATTATTATTGTTTAATACAAAACTATGAATGACATGTCAGATTAGGTTAAAACAAACTTGCCCGTTCTGTTTTTAACATCCATGAATAAAATGTTTTACATTAAGACACTCCAATTAAAATGCTGCATGCCATAATGCATTTTTTGATAATTTTGAAGTTTCATCCACAGAATATTCAAACTGTAATTAATTTTTTATATAGTAATTCTCAGTCACCACAGTGGCAGATGGGTCTGACCGCAAATTTCTTGAAATATTTATTGACATTTCACAGGTGTGACTAATTCACACAACCAAGACCAGCCACTATAGAAAGTGGGTAAAGTACAACTGTTTCAGTGTACTTCCATCTCAAGCTTGACATGACAATTCTGATTAACAGAACAGGCAAGGTCACGTTTAGCCAATTTCAAATAAATCGACCAGTGTTTTTTCTCATGCAAATAGCATACTCACGACAAGGAAATTTGTACCAGGTCAAAAATCATGTCACTGAAATTTGTTGTTCCAACATTCTCGGCATATTTTAATACAACACATGATCTTGCACTGATTTGCGGTTTCGACGCAGGCATCTATTCAGAGATTTGTATTTTGCTGGTTTTTTCTGTAAGAACTTCACTCAAAATGGTTTATTTAACAGAATGTTACGGATTACAGATTTGGTGCATAGATATATTACAGCAGAATTTGTTGTTGTTAAAATGGCACGAAACATTAGGCATGAGACTACTAGTGCCCCTACTAGTGCCCTCACCAGTATATTGGTGAAGGGATCTGGAGGGCTCTTGGTGCTTGGGGGGTTTCTCCTGGTGCCTGGTGGGTCTCTCCTCTGGTGGGTCTCTCCCCCTCCCTCACACTCCCCCTATTCCTGACGCGCGATCCAACACCCTCGGCTCCGCAAGCTAAACACTTGTAGTATGTATATATAATATATCGACATGATTATACACGGTGTGGTAATATTACAACAAAATAATGGTTAACAATAAATTACATACTTTACACTCGCACTGCGCTACGCCGCCGATGTCGTGCGGCGACCTCAGTCACTGGTGCCAGTGACTCTACGACTACTACGTCTAATGGCATCCATTCACCGGTTTGGTGTAACAATATTAGTAGTTGTAACGATTACCGTAATGACTGTATATATTCGAACACTGTCTGTTTTCCAACAGCTAAAAATATAAAAGAAAATTATTATTATTTTTGACATCTCTGTGTAGCTGTTTACATAATGTTCATATATAATTGGGCACGACTTATTTGCAGTCCATATCAAGCCACAAATCTGTACACAGAATGGACAATGTATCTGACGATACTTTTTTGCATTGTCAGTTACCAGTCTTTTAGTTATTTCTTTTAAGTGTCGATATACACACGGTCACTACGTTACGTGCACACAACTCCTCCAGCAGACTGCGATACAAACTTAGGATGTAGTCTATGAAACACAAAGCACAGCTTGTGGAGAATTAAAGCCCCTGCACTTGATGCCAGGCACGGCCACTGGTTCCACAGCCATTGGTTCCAGGCCACTGGTTCCACGGCCACTGGTTCCAGGGCCACTGGTTCCAGGGCCACTGGTTCCACGGCCACTGGTTCCAGGGCCACTGGTTCCAGGGCCACTGGTTCCACGGCCACAGACATGACCTCTACAGCAGTGACCTTGTCATAGTATATTATAGCAATGTGGCCACAAAACGAACGGGTGAATTTAAAGTGTTGACTGTACATCAACCAGAACGCTAACAACAGCTTGGCTTGCCCACAGAGGCCACTGACATTCCAACTGAGCTCATAAGTTTAAGTTTTCTCTTTAAATCCAATTTCACTCCATAATATGATATTCTATAATTAAAACTGTCAACACCAGGAGGCGCTGTCGGGACACATTCTCCTATGTGTCACAGATGCTGTGTTCTCTATAATAAAGCAGCTTTTTAAATTGTCTAAAATGTTCCTGATATTTGGCATTCAATGATGGATGTTGCTTACGAGCTCATAATCTTCAGGAAACAGTGGCCTGTGTGTGAGAATGTTCACACCCAATATGTTCTTTGGTGCTTACGATTGGCCGCAATAGTTGTACTCAGCCAGAAACATCAGAGGGAATGCACTTTGGGTTTCATATGTTAATTGATACAGATAATCAAAACACCAAAATGTTCTGAATTTTGTTTATCTCAGGGCACATATAATGCGGTCTGCTTTAATGTTTACTGCAATGGTACGTTTACAGTCAGAATTTTTTTTAAACAACTTTTACCAAAATACTCATCTGGTGAGAATATAATATATATATTTACCAAAAAGTTGTACTCAAATCAGTGCCCCAGTGTCCAAATAAGTTATTCCAAATGAAACCACTAGCACATTCCCTCAAAAGCCCGTTTTTACACAAGGGTGGCAGAGGGCTAACCGATGTTAGATGAAAACCGTTGATAGTTCTACGTGATTGATAACTACAAGTTACTTGTCAGTGAGATAGATGGTGAAAGTGGTTACACTTAAATGATGCACTACTCCATTACAGCCATCTGCCGCAATCTACCATCAGTTGGGACAAAACACATGTTAAATACATTCTCATACACTGCAATACATTATGTACAAGGTTTCTTAACAACACACCTGAGACAAGGTTCAATCTGGTCTCGCGACAGGTTCGGCACATTTGGTTAATGACGATCAATCGAAACACAGTAACATCGGAAAACACTGGAGGTTACTATAAATCACGAATTCTCCCGACTGATTCCGCAGTAAGAAACGGGTAATTTTCACGGTGTCAATAAACGTCCCATAGCATTTGCGCTGTCTTATTAGAAGGGTCCATTGGCGTCAACGCCGAGGTAGATCTGTGTATGTTAGCTGATAAATGTGGACAACGTGTCCTATGCAACTAAAGATATCGCATCTTTCTAACGCGCAGGATCCCACCCGTCCCCTGTAGTAACTTCGTAGTGCCGTGCACACATCGGCATATAGTTGACATATCTTAAACATACATACCATATAGTAGCTAACAGAGGCGCATAAACTAAAACAGCAACCCTTTTTCGAAAAAACAATGTTTCCCATGAGTTACATGAATAAAACTGACATCTTGTACACCCAAAAAGAACATCGTTTTCAATACACATGGCTGCTGAGGTCGGCAATGCTTGACATGAAGTTCCTAAAATATTATGTCCATCCTTTGACTGGTTAGTAACAAGAACTATTTTGCACAGTCCATGCACCTCAGTTAAGTACTATACTGTTACTTGGATGCTGACATTCATCAGCATCGACCAATACCAACATATTGGGTCCGTTTCACTAAAATTACCTTATCAACTAGCTTTCACCGTTAACATACAATGAAGTTAAAATAATACTCTTATTTGGTTTAAAAAAATTAAAACGTTTTCCATTTTCGTTCAAATAAAATTGTTAAAATACTGCCCCATTTACATGCAGTTTTCTTCATTACGCAAACATATTGCAAATTCATATTGTGCGTTCCATTTTAATTTGTTGTTTTATATCTATATATATATACATATCTATATATATATCTATATATATAAAACATGTATATATTATATATACACACACAGGGTCTATATATATATAACTTTTTATATATGATATCTTATGGTCAATCATGCTTTACTAGTTAGTCATAATTTTAGTGAAACTAGCCCAAGATAATGACGCATACAGTAACTGTCTATACAAACACGTGTTTACACATGTGTAGACACGGCAGTTTCGAGCGCCAACGTTTCCATCGCATCGGTATTATACTCTGTCATAAAAACACCTGAGGATTATAATAATAAATATGTAAGAAAACATGATGCTTCCAGTTGACAGAAACACTGAGGAGGTAAAGAGATGCCAGCCATTCACGACGGGTGAACACAATCGCTGGACACCCGGTTTTAAGTTCAAATGCAGTGTGCGTGCCACTTCATAAAATGTTGCATAGAACTCAAATTGCTGTCAAACCGAAGAAAAAGGCATAACGACTTGCAAAACCAGCCCTCTTAGCACAATTAAGACATAAAACCTGTTAAATTTTTGGCAATTCCCTCACGATTTGTACGTAGACGGTATGAAATTCTGTTAGCATGATTCGGCACTTGCTAGTTACTGGCCCGTGGCGGAACAGGATATATATATATATATACATTACACATATGTACAGTACACTGCAAAAAATAGAACGAGGTATTAAATTTTGCATACGGTTTCTAAAAACGGATCGGCTGGTCAAGGAGAAAGCCGCCGAGCTGCAAAACTTCTTCGCTGACCCCGGGGAGGGTCGGCGGCAATTAAAGTTGTATACGCCCTGATTTTAACAGCACATTTCCACACCAGATGGCAGCAACAACAGCGTGCACCACCCTTGCGCTGCAGATACGAGGTAAACAACAGGGGCGCACCTGGAGGCGCGAAATGGCACTGACGTCAGTGTCAGTACGACACGACGCGTCATCGTCGTCAGTATACGGTTCATCTATCTTACAAGAACTAGCATCGTCATCGTCGGCGCAACTAAAACTTTGTACACACCTGGAATTTGGCTTGCGGCCTGCGCTGCAGTTATGTAATAGCTGCTCCCTGAGTATGTGACAGCGCGAGCCACAACCAAAATGAGGTAGTTCATTATTAGCACAATGGTACCACAAACTTCACTTCGCGTCACTATCGGTCGACACCAGCGTCCGTGTTGACGCGGCGCTGCCGTGCGGCGCAACACGTCACGACCGCCGCGGCTGTGACACAGCGCGGTGCAGGCAGAACACACGTAGTTTTGTGGAAGTGGGTGGCGCCCTCTGGGTCCACTTCCGTGAGGTAGAAGATAGAACATGTTGCGATGGCGTCCGCCATACACGCGACTGTGATCGAAAAGAAAGGGCCGACTGTGTCGTCGTGACAACCCAACTCCGACGTGGGGTGGGGTCGACTTCTTCCACGCCCAGCGGTGGCATCGTTCGACTGACCCGTTACTGCACTATGCGGTTCCCGTGCAGTTATCGTCATGCACTAAATCGTGGCGGCGGCGTAACAACAGGACGACCGACTGCGTCGTTTCATATATCACCACAGTACCCTGATTGCTGGGGTCGACGTTACCCACCCACTTTCTCCCGTTCACAGCGGCCGTGTCAAACAGCCGGGCTGTCACCCGCGCCACCCACCGCCTGTGGCGCGGCGGTGCGGTCTGATTCGGCACGCGAATTAAAAACCACGTATATAAATATGACTGTAAATACCAAAATACCCGCATCTTCATGAATTCGCCCTAATGCACAGGGGTGCGACAACAAGAGTAGAGGAACAACAAGAGGTAGTGGCCAGCGTATTTGGTCGACGCTCGCAGCCAGTGGCGCCCCCTATGTGGCAACTGTCCGCGGTCGGTCGAGCCTGTGCGTTGGCGACGTCGCGCCCGGCCCCGACTTCGCACGTCGCGGACTCCGACCGCCGCCAACGTCCCTGCGATCATGTCCCGCCCGGTGCTGCCCCGGGTGGCCAAACGAGGTAGCCTGATTCTCCCTGTGAGGTGGTCCGTGTGAGGTAGGATCCTGCGACTGCGACGGCGTCGACACCCCCGTCTTGCTATAGCTGCCCCGGCCGCCACCGCGCCCGTTGCTGTGGTGCACGCGAGGCTCCACGCCCGCGACACAGTCCCCGTTGTAAACACCCGTAGTGGGGAAGGGCCGCGTGTGACTGTTTGTGGCTGTGGTTGTGGCTGTGGCTGTGGCGCGCTCGTGGTCACTCACACACTCCTGTAGGTCGTCCTCATTGAGACTGCGGTCAATGTCGTCCAGCGACCCGTTGTCACGCTGCAGCCACGGCTCGTCCGCCCGCAAGTGGGCAGGAACCCCGCCGTCTCGCAGGGGGGCCTACAACATGACACAACACGAGTCAGGCGGCGATTTCACGGTGCATACTTAAACTTACATGATCACTTAGTGGCACGTGTTTGCGTAAACTCCTATGTTCGCTTATTGAACAAAATCACGTTAAGAATTCTTGTAGCGGCTTAATAAAACCAGCATCAGGGAATAGTGGACAAACGAGATTCAAGGCAAGCAATCTCCCGTAAACTACTTGCCGGATATATGCCCTGAGAAAACCGTCATATTTGCCACGTGGCTAGACAGCATTTTGTGTGAAATTACTGTAAACAAATTTAATTCATAAATATATCAGAAATGCCAGTTCAAAAATATTGCCTTATCCATTTGCCATCTTGTTAACTCTAGTGTATGTGGATATGACACACTATGCCTGGGAGTGAGACCAGACTGACCGTGGGACTGTCCTCCTCTGTGTCCAGGCCTGGGCTGCGTACACACTTGCCATTTGGGATGAAGCCGTTTTGTGGCCGACTCGTGTCGGGACTGCTGATGTAACCAACGTAGCCACCCTACAGACACAACACAACTACAGGCTCCGACAAGCCATCACTGTACACCACTGTACAAAACAACCTACACAAACACAGCCCAAATGTGTAAATCTAAAACACCAACATGTGCAGCACCAGCTATATTTAGTAGTATGACAATTTTGACTGGTTTTACCAAATGGCTGCTTTACAAGAAAACAGTACAAACATGTATCGTCATGATATACAGAGTGCATGTTGTTAGTCTTAACTGCTGCCATGTTTGCTAATAAAATACACAGTTGGTGCTCAGGTGACACGAAATCGACGTGAAAATATACAATATTTCACAATTATCCAGGCAAGAAAAACATAACACAAAGCAAAACGTGCTGCAGTGAAAATTATACTTATTAGTGAACCTCAGTGATCACAAGTTTACTGGTGCATATTACTATAACGGCACAGAATACATATGTTTTATTATAAAATAAAATGTACGTACATTTTATCAAGTACCATTTTGCAATGCTTCTCATAAACCAATATACAAATAAACCAAATTATGTATAAGAATAAATCAAACAACACAGCTCCGTTGTGGTAGAATAAACCAAATATTACACGGATACAAACAATAAAATAAAATAAATCAGTTAATTATAAAAAAATTACTTAGCGAGACAAACATGCATGTTTACTTTCAAGTTCCAGATTACGTGACACAAAGACACACAACTAAGGTGTGTTACCTTAGAATCCACCCGGTCATTCTCCTGGATCTCAGTCAACATGGGCAGGAAGCTGTCCATCTCGTGGGCACTGCTGTAGTGACCGGGGATGTGACCGTTGCCGTTGACGTGAGGCAGACAGCCGTTGACCACCATGTAGGACGCGTTCGGGTCAACGGGTGGCGGGGGCGAGCGTGGCGGGAAACACCTGGACAGAGTGACCAGGGTCAAGGACAGACACGAGTGGTGGACAGACACATCAGGTTGATAGGATTATAATTATTGTTATAAAATTAATTTTATTGAACGAATATACAAACCTGTCATAACTTGGTAGAAAATCATCTGACTATTTTTTCTCTCTAAAAACATAACCTGATAGAAAAACTGCCGTTTGTTTAAAAAACATCAATGCTGCAGATAATTTATGGCCTTGACCCTCATTACTTACTAGATATGTATACTGCTGCCAAGCGAGTTCCACGAAAACTACTGACATCACACATACATTGTCACTATTAGATGGAACCAATTTTGCATGAACAAGCCACGGCAGGGAAGAAAATTGAATAAATCATAATGGAAATATTAATTTGTCTATGTTTTGGTGGTAGGAAACTGCAGCCACCGTAGAAACACTAACTGTTCATAAAATATCATCACTCTGTTTTCACAGTTTATATCTTTTACAAACGGAATAGGAATAAATTTAAATGGTTTCAAAAACAGCAGTAACTGAACGCAAGACACTCCTCGACTGTGCTATCCCATGATGCACCAGTTCTCTCACCTGTTCCTCAGCACAATGATGATGGCACAGATGATGATACAGCCGCCTCCGATGCACACCCCGATGATGATGCCTACCTCCTTGTCACTGCGCCCCATCGGTCTCTGGTCCCCTGTAACATAACACGTCTCTCATAACACGTCTCTCTTAACACGTCTCTCATAACACGTCTCTCATAACACATCTCTCGTAACACGTCTCTCGTAACACGTCTCTCATAACACATCTCTCGTAACACGTCTCTCATAACACGTCTCTCATAACACGTCTCTCGTAACACGTCTCTCGTAACACGTCTCTCATAACACGTCTCTCGTAACACGTCTATCATAACACATCTATCATAACACGTCTCTCATAACAGTTCTCTCATAACACATCTCTCATAACACATCTCTCATAACACATCTCTCTTAACACGTCTTTCACAATACAACTGTCACGACATGTATTTCGCAATACATCCATCATAACATATTTCACGTGTCTCTCATATGTGTGTTGTCAGAACAACCACACTCAACTCTATGCACATAAAGGCCTAGCTACTAATACTAAGTTAAACAAGACCAGCTATGAAATTTGACGAACAAGTATATGTTTAACATATGTCACTAGAGTCACGACATGTTACCATCTAAACACCACCTATTTTAGGCCATACTGCACATTTTCCTCAAGACATTTGTAGACATTTCCTGTCTATTTTCTACTGCCAAAATTAATCATTACCAAACTTGAATACACTATCACCAGTCACGCATGAAATATGCTTAGTTTATTCAGGTTGTAGAAGAAATACCTGAACCAATGACGTACCTGTCGGTGGGGTGGAGCCAACGCCCTCTGTCGTGTGGACCTCTACTATGGTCGAGAAGTCCCCTGCACCCACACTAGTTGTGGCCTGTACCTTCAACAGGTACACCGCATTCACGGAGAGCGCTTTCACCACCAGACGGCGCTCCGTGCCTGCAAACACAACGGTCAAGGTAAGGGAGGTGTCCAGTACTTAAAAAACTGCCCAAAGCGCTGTATATTACTACTTCACAGACCTGTCCAATCGAATAACATCTGGACTTCTCTGAGAAGCATTCAACCATTGACGATCACTGTGCAAACGTTGCGTACGAGTTCATGCATGTGTACATTTCTTTACGTATATTACCTTGTGTTCATTCATATATATTTAAATTTGCTAACACTGAATCATATCTGTGTATTCGTGACAATGCATGCTGATATTTACAATACAATAAAACTTTATCGTCCCGGACCGGGAAATTCATTTTGCAGCGTTCATGATAAAAATATAAAATACAGAAAACAGTATATAAACATTAATCATAATAAAATACAAAGACTAATCTATAATATAATTTTTAAATTACAGTTATAATTGTAATTGTGGTATTCCTTTAACAAATAAAAAATAAAAGAAAATAAATACAGCATACAAACATAACGTCAGAGGTGTTTTATCAACACTAACAGGTGTTTGTACATGAATATATATTAATGGACAGCTGTGTCGTACCATTAGTGGACACAATCTGCCAGCCCTCGTCCGAGCTGCTGCGTAGGTAGTGGACAACGTAGGACGTGATGACACCGTTCTGCTGGACCGGAGCCTTCCATCGCAGCTCCACGAGACCAGGACCAAGCAGTGTCCACTGCAGTGTCACTGGGGCCGAAGGCGCTACAAGTCACAGGTCAAAGGTCATCTATGACAGTCACAGGCCAGGGAGTATCTACGGCTGCAGCTCTGGAATCTCAGCTGTGATCCCGTGACATGTGTAGACTACAGACTCTAAAGATTTATCAACAAACTGCCCAGTGTTGATGTATAGCAACGATTTTATTTTCATACACATTGAATTGTGACTGTACTATATCTTTGTGTGATATTATGCAGAAGATGTCCACATAACTATTGTTTGTGTCACTCCATACATAATGGTAGAACATTTTTGATTGTTTTAAATGTAAATGAGAGAGCATGGGCTACAGCTTCAAATATACTCAAAATTATACAGTGTAAAATAAATACACATATCGAACGGCATCTTTACTATAAAACAGCACCTTTACAATAGTACAATTACAGAGTCGGACAGGTGATACTTTATATCAACATGTGACAGATTAAACTATAAACCAGGAGATCATATACAAATGCTAATGACGAGGCTAGCATAGAATGCAATGAAATTGAACATGGTAGATCTGAGGTTACACAAGAGACACATCTACAGTGTAGAACTCACTGGCTTCCTGGGTCTGACACCACACGTGTTTGCTGTAGGAGCCCACTGCAGTGTCTGTGTTGGAGCGAGCAGAGAACTCATACATCGTATACGCCTCCAGCCCCACAATCAACACCTGCAGTCTCTTGCTGCAACACAAACCATATATGCACTCTCTATAGTTTAGTTAATGTGTACACTGCAGGTGCAAAAGAACATGGGTTGTATTGTAGTATAATTTAACTTACTTTGGAGCTTTATTGTCGAAGATGAGTACAACGTTTCGACCCGTCATCTACGGGCCTTGTTCACGTACTGGTGTCATGTATGTTGCCTCAGATTTCGGCGGGATTATTTGGTTGTAAAAGCTCCAAAGTAAGTTCAATTATACTACAATAAACTATTCTTAGAGCCATGAACAATATATTCAATAACATGGGTTGTGTCTATTACACTCAAACAACAACAAATGCTGCAGACAGAATACCACTAGTAGAGTACAGTTCATTAACTACTGATAAAACATATTATAATTCCATTTCTTACAACACTATCTTATTCATCACACTAGTATCATAATCACTCGTTAGTGTAACGTAGCCCTGACACAATAAAGACAAGGTCCTTTTTGGGAGGACCAGCAACTTGTATTCATCACAATAGTCCCAATACATTCATCACACATGCGGGACTGACTCGCTTCACCACTGACCACTCCAGGGAGCATACATTGTGTTAAATCATGTAAAAATACTCAGTTACCTGGTGACAAATCTGACAGGTCCCTTCTTGCGTTTGGTTGGGTCGAGCTGGGCGGGCCGGTAGCGCACAGTGTAGTTGCGCACGTTATCAACGAATGGCGGCTTCTGCCAGTGCAGGAGCACGGTCGTAGAGTTGTGGGACTCCGCCTCCAGACGCTGTGGTGGCGCCGGTAGTGACGGAGCATCTGTCACTGCTCCATGACCACCTGAGAGAAATGTCATCTTATGAAGCATGCTGTAATTGTCTTATATGGCACAGGCATGACAAACTGGGCCAGGATCACATGAGAAGAACGGATTGAGTTTCCAGGTTTCAGAATTAACAATAACACCAAAGTAAAGGCATTGAAATGAAATGTCTTCCTTATGCGTACCCGCACGCACGCACGCACGCACGCACGCACGCACGCATGCGCACACACACACACACACACAGCAACCCACCACATGCCCCCCGGTTCCACACACTGCCATACCTCACCCACCCTTTCACACCCGCTCACCTACGCAATAATTCTTCCATAATCACTAGATGGCAGCACACATCACACCTATATTACAGCCACCAGATGGCAGCACATTCACAACAAGTTCCACTCTGACTGGAACATCATGGCAATTGCCCCGAGTTCAGACCACATTTAAGTCCATAGGCAACCAGTCCAAAGTATCCTTCATTTCCTGTCAGCTTTCTTCCACAGGGTATTCACAGTTTTAGACACTAATTAGCCTTCATTCACACATGCTCTGTATAAAATTCTCATTGTCAATAGTTCTCATTTTCCAAAAATCCAATCTCTAACATGACACCCCTTCACTTCCTTCTGCTAGAACTAGAGACTGAGCTGCTTGGAAGACATCACCAATCAACATGACACCTGTATCTACTGTATATGCAGAACACACCAACTGACATCTGTCGTAACCTGACAGCTCTGACGCTCACAAATACACCATTTTTACTCACTCAACTCATTAGAGAAATTTGCAAAATCTGCACAATGCCATTTCTACTGGGAACTCTTTTGTCGCATGGGGGGAACAGCAGATGAACCCCTTATTCGGCGGGTTACTGTGGTCTTAAGTCTCCTGCCTGACAGGCCACAACCCAGGCTGTGGGCAGTGACAGTAGCAGTGTCCTACCTGAGGCTGGTGACGTCCTCACGGTACTCGCAGTTGCCTCACCGTCTCCATTGTGGTTAAACGCCAGCAGACTGATGACATACTCACTGTCCACGTCTACAACAAACACACCATTACCATTAATACTTCCACTATTACCATTAATTCTTCAAACTTATACTGTAAATTTGTATCTGTAATTCTGTACGGATTTGTATTCACTTTTAAATATCATCTTATGTTCTCTCAGCAACACAACCTCATTCACTCAGTACAGCATTATTTCTGTAACAATTACAGGAAATTAGTCCTTATAATAAGGTCACCTCACGATTCAGGCTGTCAATCCCCAAGACGACCTAAACAGGGTGGTTTCAATTGTATAATGGTATTTTAAATCACAATTGAAAAGTAATTTCTTGTTTAAATTTGTGTGCATATTTGTAGTTATTAAGGCTTTTTGCAATACAATGTTTTTACGTCCATTTCTAATTTTGATACAATAGTAAATTAATATCATTTTACTGATTATTATTTCTTATATTTTTAATTTACATTTACAGAAATATAGAACTATTTTTCAGAGGTGAATCAATATTAACTCACCCAAAATAAAAGCATCAATTCATTAGTACCTTTTAAACCATTTATCAAATTTCTCTTGTAGATATTGGCATTGTTGTATGACAAGAACAAATATTTCTTTTTAATAATAAGAGAGTACACAACTGAAGATTAACATTACTGAACATACAGCTGCACTTCCTAACTAAGTATTTTGTGGATTCAAACATAGATTAACACGTAAACATTGTATCGTCATGGATATCAATTTTTTTCTATCAGTTTCCCGTTTCAGAATCAACCCAGATGGCAATAATTTATTGTTGCGTAACTGTGAAGCTCACACAATGTATCACAGAATCTCCTCATCTACAGTCAACTCTAATGAATGGCCATAACAACTCACAGCGTAAACATTGTTGTTGAACACCATCTGATAACAAAATGTGTATAAAAACGCATGCACCATTCGCCCTCACCATGAAACATGCCCTAATGCCTTTCGGCGAAACACGAACAATCAGATCATCGGAAACACCTCCGAGCTCCGCAAAAATAACAAATAATCAATGACCACAGCAATGGTTCTGTATTAAAGACTTCTCAACACTCCGCTCCGTTTTTTATCCAATTCGGTAAACATGCGGGGCGACCGAAATACCGGCGTTCAACCGGGCCACATTCCTTACTGCTGGGTAGTCAATGAAGATCTCCTTTGAAATCTACTGAAATGAGCAGCTTTCGTGAGTGAAGTGGCCCGACCGTTTAGTAACCAAACCTCCCCAAACTTTGTTCTTATCTGTATAACTACAGTGCCATCTCCTTATCGACACGACAACTATGTAGCATCAGTTATTATTCATTTGCCCTAGCCACACCTTCACAAACATATCTATTATACAATGCTCTCATTTAGGGCCACGACCTGTCTACCCGAAGCAGGCTTATACTGCGAGTAATTGCCACCCTACAACTAGCTCCCGGTACAGTGGTTTAACAATGGAAACCGACAATTTGGAATAGCTATTAACATCAAGCCATAAACAATTTGCATAAAGGCTACAATAGCCATTTGAAGCCTGTGTGGACAGCACACATACCTATGTGGACAGCACACATACCTATGTGGACAGCACACATACCTATGTGGACAGCACACATACCTATGTGGACAGCACACATACCTATGTGGACAGCACACATACCTATGTGGACAGCACACATACCTATGTGGACAGCACACATACCTATGTGGGCAGCACACATACCTATGTGGACAGCACACATACCTGTGTGGACAGCACACATACCTATGTGGACAGCACACATACCTGTGTGGACAGCACACATACCTGTGTGGACAGCACACATACCTATGTGGACAGCACACATACCTATGTGGACAGCACACATACCTATGTGGACAGCACACATACCTGTGTGGACAGCACACATACCTATGTGGACAGCACACATACCTATGTGGACAGCACACATACCTATGTGGACAGCACACATACCTGTGTGGACAGCACACATACCTATGTGGACAGCACACATACCTATGTGGACAGCACACATACCTATGTGGACAGCACACATACCTATGTGGACAGCACACATACCTATGTGGACAGCACACATACCTATGTGGACAGCACACATACCTATGTGGACAGCACACATACCTATGTGGACAGCACACATACCTATGTGGACAGCACACATACCTATGTGGACAGCACACATACCTATGTGGACAGCACACATACCTGTGTGGACAGCACACATACCTATGTGGACAGCACACATACCTGTGTGGACAGCACACATACCTACGTGGACAGCACACATACCTACGTGGACAGCACACATACCTATGTGGACAGCACACATACCTATGTGGACAGCACACATACCTATGTGGACAGCACACATACCTGTGTGGACAGCACACATACCTTTGTGGACAGCACACATACCTATGTGGACAGCACACATACCTATGTGGACAGCACACATACCTATGTGGACAGCACACATACCTATGTGGACAGCACACATACCTATGTGGACAGCACACATACCTGTGTGGACAGCACACATACCTGTGTGGACAGCACACATACCTATGTGGACAGCACACATACCTATGTGGACAGCACACATACCTGTGTGGACAGCACACATACCTGTGTGGACAGCACACATACCTATGTGGACAGCACACATACCTGTGTGGACAGCACACATACCTATGTGGACAGCACACATACCTATGTGGACAGCACACATACCTATGTGGACAGCACACATACCTGTGTGGACAGCACACATACCTATGTGGACAGCACACATACCTATGTGGACAGCACACATACCTATGTGGACAGCACACATACCTATGTGGACAGCACACATACCTACGTGGACAGCACACATACCTATGTGGACAGCACACATACCTGTGTGGACAGCACACATACCTACGTGGACAGCACACATACCTATGTGGACAGCACACATACCTATGTGGACAGCACACATACCTATGTGGACAGCACACATACCTATGTGGACAGCACACATACCTATGTGGACAGCACACATACCTATGTGGACAGCACACATACCTGTGTGGACAGCACACATACCTATGTGGACAGCACACATACCTATGTGGACAGCACACATACCTATGTGGACAGCACACATACCTATGTGGACAGCACACATACCTATGTGGACAGCACACATACCTATGTGGACAGCACACATACCTGTGTGGACAGCACACATACCTATGTGGACAGCACACATACCTGTGTGGACAGCACACATACCTATGTGGACAGCACACATACCTATGTGGACAGCACACATACCTATGTGGACAGCACACATACCTATGTGGACAGCACACATACCTATGTGGACAGCACACATACCTATGTGGACAGCACACATACCTATGTGGACAGCACACATACCTATGTGGACAGCACACATACCTGTGTGGACAGCACACATACCTATGTGGACAGCACACATACCTGTGTGGACAGCACACATACCTATGTGGACAGCACACATACCTATGTGGACAGCACACATACCTATGTGGACAGCACACATACCTATGTGGACAGCACACATACCTATGTGGACAGCACACATACCTATGTGGACAGCACACATACCTGTGTGGACAGCACACATACCTATGTGGACAGCACACATACCTATGTGGACAGCACACATACCTATGTGGACAGCACACATACCTGTGTGGACAGCACACATACCTGTGTGGACAGCACACATACCTATGTGGACAGCACACATACCTGTGTGGACAGCACACATACCTATGTGGACAGCACACATACCTATGTGGACAGCACACATACCTGTGTGGACAGCACACATACCTATGTGGACAGCACACATACCTATGTGGACAGCACACATACCTATGTGGACAGCACACATACCTATGTGGACAGCACACATACCTATGTGGACAGCACACATACCTGTGTGGACAGCACACATACCTATGTGGACAGCACACATACCTATGTGGACAGCACACATACCTATGTGGACAGCACACATACCTATGTGGACAGCACACATACCTGTGTGGACAGCACACATACCTGTGTGGACAGCACACATACCTATGTGGACAGCACACATACCTATGTGGACAGCACACATACCTATGTGGACAGCACACATACCTGTGTGGACAGCACACATACCTGTGTGGGCAGCACACATACCTATGTGGACAGCACACATACCTGTGTGGACAGCACACATACCTGTGTGGGCAGCACACACACCTATGTGGACAGCACACATACCTGTGTGGGCAGCACACATACCTGTGTGGACAGCACACATACCTGTGTGGGCAGCACACACACCTATGTGGACAGCACACATACCTATGTGGACAGCACACATACCTGTGTGGACAGCACACATACCTATGTGGACAGCACACATACCTGTGTGGACAGCACACATACCTATGTGGACAGCACACATACCTATGTGGACAGCACACATACCTATGTGGACAGCACACATACCTGTGTGGACAGCACACATACCTATGTGGACAGCACACATACCTATGTGGACAGCACACATACCTATGTGGACAGCACACATACCTATGTGGACAGCACACATACCTACATGGACAGCACACATACCTATGTGGACAGCACACATACCTGTGTGGACAGCACACATACCTACGTGGACAGCACACATACCTATGTGGACAGCACACATACCTATGTGGACAGCACACATACCTGTGTGGACAGCACACATACCTATGTGGACAGCACACATACCTATGTGGACAGCACACATACCTATGTGGACAGCACACATACCTGTGTGGGCAGCACACACACCTATGTGGACAGCACACATACCTATGTGGACAGCACACATACCTGTGTGGACAGCACACATACCTCTGTGGACAGCACACATACCTGTGTGGACAGCACACATACCTATGTGGACAGCACACATACCTATGTGGACAGCACACATACCTATGTGGACAGCACACATACCTGTGTGGACAGCACACATACCTATGTGGACAGCACACATACCTATGTGGACAGCACACATACCTATGTGGACAGCACACATACCTATGTGGACAGCACACATACCTACATGGACAGCACACATACCTATGTGGACAGCACACATACCTGTGTGGACAGCACACATACCTACGTGGACAGCACACATACCTATGTGGACAGCACACATACCTATGTGGACAGCACACATACCTGTGTGGACAGCACACATACCTATGTGGACAGCACACATACCTATGTGGACAGCACACATACCTATGTGGACAGCACACATACCTATGTGGACAGCACACATACCTATGTGGACAGCACACATACCTATGTGGACAGCACACATACCTGTGTGGACAGCACACATACCTATGTGGACAGCACACATACCTATGTGGACAGCACACATACCTATGTGGACAGCACACATACCTGTGTGGACAGCACACATACCTGTGTGGACAGCACACATACCTATGTGGACAGCACACATACCTATGTGGACAGCACACATACCTATGTGGACAGCACACATACCTATGTGGACAGCACACATACCTATGTGGACAGCACACATACCTATGTGGACAGCACACATACCTATGTGGACAGCACACATACCTATGTGGACAGCACACATACCTGTGTGGACAGCACACATACCTGTGTGGACAGCACACATACCTATGTGGACAGCACACATACCTATGTGGACAGCACACATACCTATGTGGACAGCACACATACCTGTGTGGACAGCACACATACCTGTGTGGGCAGCACACATACCTATGTGGACAGCACACATACCTATGTGGACAGCACACATACCTGTGTGGACAGCACACATACCTGTGTGGACAGCACACATACCTATGTGGACAGCACACATACCTATGTGGACAGCACACATACCTGTGTGGACAGCACACATACCTGTGTGGACAGCACACATACCTATGTGGACAGCACACATACCTGTGTGGACAGCACACATACCTATGTGGACAGCACACATACCTATGTGGACAGCACACATACCTGTGTGGACAGCACACATACCTATGTGGACAGCACACATACCTATGTGGACAGCACACATACCTATGTGGACAGCACACATACCTATGTGGACAGCACACATACCTACGTGGACAGCACACATACCTATGTGGACAGCACACATACCTGTGTGGACAGCACACATACCTACGTGGACAGCACACATACCTATGTGGACAGCACACATACCTATGTGGACAGCACACATACCTATGTGGACAGCACACATACCTATGTGGACAGCACACATACCTATGTGGACAGCACACATACCTATGTGGACAGCACACATACCTGTGTGGACAGCACACATACCTATGTGGACAGCACACATACCTATGTGGACAGCACACATACCTATGTGGACAGCACACATACCTATGTGGACAGCACACATACCTATGTGGACAGCACACATACCTATGTGGACAGCACACATACCTGTGTGGACAGCACACATACCTATGTGGACAGCACACATACCTGTGTGGACAGCACACATACCTATGTGGACAGCACACATACCTATGTGGACAGCACACATACCTATGTGGACAGCACACATACCTATGTGGACAGCACACATACCTATGTGGACAGCACACATACCTATGTGGACAGCACACATACCTATGTGGACAGCACACATACCTATGTGGACAGCACACATACCTGTGTGGACAGCACACATACCTATGTGGACAGCACACATACCTGTGTGGACAGCACACATACCTATGTGGACAGCACACATACCTATGTGGACAGCACACATACCTATGTGGACAGCACACATACCTATGTGGACAGCACACATACCTATGTGGACAGCACACATACCTATGTGGACAGCACACATACCTGTGTGGACAGCACACATACCTATGTGGACAGCACACATACCTATGTGGACAGCACACATACCTATGTGGACAGCACACATACCTATGTGGACAGCACACATACCTGTGTGGACAGCACACATACCTATGTGGACAGCACACATACCTGTGTGGACAGCACACATACCTATGTGGACAGCACACATACCTATGTGGACAGCACACATACCTGTGTGGACAGCACACATACCTATGTGGACAGCACACATACCTATGTGGACAGCACACATACCTATGTGGACAGCACACATACCTATGTGGACAGCACACATACCTATGTGGACAGCACACATACCTGTGTGGACAGCACACATACCTATGTGGACAGCACACATACCTATGTGGACAGCACACATACCTATGTGGACAGCACACATACCTATGTGGACAGCACACATACCTGTGTGGACAGCACACATACCTGTGTGGACAGCACACATACCTATGTGGACAGCACACATACCTATGTGGACAGCACACATACCTATGTGGACAGCACACATACCTGTGTGGACAGCACACATACCTGTGTGGGCAGCACACATACCTATGTGGACAGCACACATACCTGTGTGGACAGCACACATACCTGTGTGGGCAGCACACACACCTATGTGGACAGCACACATACCTGTGTGGGCAGCACACATACCTGTGTGGACAGCACACATACCTGTGTGGGCAGCACACACACCTATGTGGACAGCACACATACCTATGTGGACAGCACACATACCTGTGTGGACAGCACACATACCTATGTGGACAGCACACATACCTGTGTGGACAGCACACATACCTATGTGGACAGCACACATACCTATGTGGACAGCACACATACCTATGTGGACAGCACACATACCTGTGTGGACAGCACACATACCTATGTGGACAGCACACATACCTATGTGGACAGCACACATACCTATGTGGACAGCACACATACCTATGTGGACAGCACACATACCTACATGGACAGCACACATACCTATGTGGACAGCACACATACCTGTGTGGACAGCACACATACCTACGTGGACAGCACACATACCTATGTGGACAGCACACATACCTATGTGGACAGCACACATACCTGTGTGGACAGCACACATACCTATGTGGACAGCACACATACCTATGTGGACAGCACACATACCTATGTGGACAGCACACATACCTGTGTGGGCAGCACACACACCTATGTGGACAGCACACATACCTATGTGGACAGCACACATACCTGTGTGGACAGCACACATACCTATGTGGACAGCACACATACCTGTGTGGACAGCACACATACCTATGTGGACAGCACACATACCTATGTGGACAGCACACATACCTATGTGGACAGCACACATACCTGTGTGGACAGCACACATACCTATGTGGACAGCACACATACCTATGTGGACAGCACACATACCTATGTGGACAGCACACATACCTATGTGGACAGCACACATACCTACATGGACAGCACACATACCTATGTGGACAGCACACATACCTGTGTGGACAGCACACATACCTACGTGGACAGCACACATACCTATGTGGACAGCACACATACCTATGTGGACAGCACACATACCTGTGTGGACAGCACACATACCTATGTGGACAGCACACATACCTATGTGGACAGCACACATACCTATGTGGACAGCACACATACCTATGTGGACAGCACACATACCTATGTGGACAGCACACATACCTATGTGGACAGCACACATACCTGTGTGGACAGCACACATACCTATGTGGACAGCACACATACCTATGTGGACAGCACACATACCTATGTGGACAGCACACATACCTATGTGGACAGCACACATACCTGTGTGGACAGCACACATACCTATGTGGACAGCACACATACCTATGTGGACAGCACACATACCTATGTGGACAGCACACATACCTATGTGGACAGCACACATACCTATGTGGACAGCACACATACCTATGTGGACAGCACACATACCTATGTGGACAGCACACATACCTATGTGGACAGCACACATACCTGTGTGGACAGCACACATACCTGTGTGGACAGCACACATACCTATGTGGACAGCACACATACCTATGTGGACAGCACACATACCTATGTGGACAGCACACATACCTGTGTGGACAGCACACATACCTGTGTGGGCAGCACACATACCTATGTGGACAGCACACATACCTGTGTGGACAGCACACATACCTGTGTGGGCAGCACACACACCTATGTGGACAGCACACATACCTGTGTGGACAGCACACATACCTATGTGGACAGCACACATACCTGTGTGGACAGCACACATGCCTCTGTGGACAGCACACATACCTGTGTGGACAGCACACATACCTGTGTGGACAGCACACATACCTGTGTGGACAGCACACATACCTATGTGGACAGCACACATACCTGTGTGGACAGCACACATACCTATGTGGACAGCACACATACCTATGTGGACAGCACACATACCTGTGTGGACAGCACACATACCTGTGTGGACAGCACACATACCTGTGTGGACAGCACACATACCTATGTGGACAGCACACATACCTGTGTGGACAGCACACATACCTGTGTGGACAGCACACATACCTATGTGGACAGCACACATACCTGTGTGGACAGCACACATACCTATGTGGACAGCACACATACCTATGTGGACAGCACACATACCTGTGTGGACAGCACACATACCTGTGTGGACAGCACACATACCTGTGTGGACAGCACACATACCTATGTGGACAGCACACATACCTATGTGGACAGCACACATACCTATGTGGACAGCACACATACCTATGTGGACAGCACACATACCTATGTGGACAGCACACATACCTACGTGGACAGCACACATACCTATGTGGACAGCACACATACCTATGTGGACAGCACACATACCTATGTGGACAGCACACATACCTATGTGGACAGCACACATACCTATGTGGACAGCACACATACCTATGTGGACAGCACACATACCTATGTGGACAGCACACATACCTATGTGGACAGCACACATACCTATGTGGACAGCACACATACCTATGTGGACAGCACACATACCTACGTGGACAGCACACATACCTGTGTGGACAGCACACATACCTATGTGGACAGCACACATACCTATGTGGACAGCACACATACCTATGTGGACAGCACACATACCTACGTGGACAGCACACATACCTATGTGGACAGCACACATACCTATGTGGACAGCACACATACCTATGTGGACAGCACACATACCTATGTGGACAGCACACATACCTGTGTGGACAGCACACATACCTGTGTGGACAGCACACATACCTATGTGGACAGCACACATACCTATGTGGACAGCACACACACCTATGTGGACAGCACACATACCTATGTGGACAGCACACATACCTATGTGGACAGCACACATACCTATGTGGAAAGCACACATACCTATGTGGACAGCACACATACCTATGTGGACAGCACACATACCTGTGTGGACAGCACACATACCTGTGTGGGCAGCACACATACCTATGTGGACAGCACACATACCTGTGTGGACAGCACACATACCTATGTGGACAGCACACATACCTGTGTGGACAGCACACATACCTGTGTGGACAGCACACATACCTATGTGGACAGCACACATACCTGTGTGGACAGCACACATACCTATGTGGACAGCACACATACCTATGTGGACAGCACACATACCTGTGTGGACAGCACACATACCTGTGTGGACAGCACACATACCTGTGTGGACAGCACACATACCTATGTGGACAGCACACATACCTATGTGGACAGCACACATACCTATGTGGACAGCACACATACCTATGTGGACAGCACACATAACTATGTGGACAGCACACATACCTGTGTGGACAGCACACATACCTGTGTGGACAGCACACATACCTGTGTGGACAGCACACATACCTATGTGGACAGCACACATACCTATGTGGACAGCACACATACCTATGTGGACAGCACACATACCTATGTGGACAGCACACATACCTATGTGGACAGCACACATACCTATGTGGACAGCACACATACCTACGTGGACAGCACACATACCTACGTGGACAGCACACATACCTATGTGGACAGTACACATACCTATGTGGACAGTACACATACCTATGTGGACAGCACACATACCTGTGTGGACAGCACACATACCTGTGTGGACAGCACACATACCTATGTGGACAGCACACATACCTATGTGGACAGTACACATACCTATGTGGACAGCACACATACCTGTGTGGACAGCACACATACCTGTGTGGACAGCACACATACCTGTGTGGACAGCACACATACCTGTGTGGACAGCACACATACCTGTGTGGACAGCACACATACCTGTGTGGACAGCACACATACCTGTGTGGACAGCACACATACCTGTGTGGACAGCACACATACCTGTGTGGACAGCACACATACCTGTGTGGACAGCACACATACCTATGTGGACAGCACACATACCTGTGTGGACAGCACACATACCTGTGTGGACAGCACACATACCTATGTGGACAGCACACATACCTGTGTGGACAGCACACATACCTATGTGGACAGCACACATACCTATGTGGACAGCACACATACCTGTGTGGACAGCACACATACCTGTGTGGACAGCACACATACCTGTGTGGACAGCACACATACCTATGTGGACAGCACACATACCTATGTGGACAGCACACATACCTATGTGGACAGCACACATACCTACGTGGACAGCACACATACCTATGTGGACAGCACACATACCTATGTGGACAGCACACATACCTATGTGGACAGCACACATACCTATGTGGACAGCACACATACCTACGTGGACAGCACACATACCTGTGTGGACAGCACACATACCTATGTGGACAGCACACATACCTATGTGGACAGCACACATACCTATGTGGACAGCACACATACCTACGTGGACAGCACACATACCTATGTGGACAGCACACATACCTATGTGGACAGCACACATACCTATGTGGACAGCACACATACCTATGTGGACAGCACACATACCTGTGTGGACAGCACACATACCTGTGTGGACAGCACACATACCTATGTGGACAGCACACATACCTGTGTGGACAGCACACATACCTGTGACTTTAGTAGCTTTAGTCCAGGTAGGGTAACTCTATGGTGGATAATTAAACAAACTACAAAAGATAAATTACAAACACGAGAGTCGTTTGGTGCAATAACTCAGAGGTTTGTGCGCCATATTATCCGCCATTTTGAAAATAAAAGAAGTTTTGCTTTTGTTTACCACTTTTGCCTGTTTTGAACGAGACACAAAATGTCGATCTGGGCTTATTAATGCTTTATCGGTACATTGAAAAAACATGTAGGGAAAGTAGTCGGCTGATTTATGTAAAGACATAACCCTATAATGTGTATGAAACTAATAAACAAAGCGCTAACGACAGGTGGGTATCAGCCTAGTTAATAAGTCATTCAATAATCAGATACTCAGTCTAGGCCCTACGACAGATAATGCTATAGATAGTTCTATAGTTACAAACCTCACTAATAATTAACTATTTCACCTTAATATTCACATTACTGTGGTCTTTTAAATGCATCAGAAAACTTAACAACATAAACATGTATACCTAATTACCTACTACAGTGTACTACTACTGAACTTTTTAGTCAGTTTATTTACAAATATTACCATTAGCAACATATATTTTAGAAGTGAAAAACATATTTTGGAGATTTGTTGGTACTGACCATTTCTAATGTTGTGCAGCCATTTAAAAACCATGCTAGAAATATTTGCAAATACCTACTTTGGTACAAATTTCTGTAAAGCTGTTTATCCTTTATTCAGCTATACACGAGAGTACCACAATTTATTTTGCTTGAGTGCAGTTCATTCAGTATCCTTCGATCAGATTGTAGATAAAGAGTATCAGAAAACTGATACATACAAGTGGTCAATGGTATATTGAACAGGAATTTGGGTAATTATGAGAGGCCAAACAACGAAGAACACCAACGACTGGCCTATACCTGAGTCACATAGCGGATGACATGATATTCCAATGGCGTTTATTCACCGCCACTCATCATGCAAATGACTGTCTATCTCCTCAGTTCGATGTCATGCTGCTTAGGCATGAGATAAGTGGGCAGTAGGACTACTGACAGGGCTCCTCTGGGGTGCCGCTCCCCCGCTTGTGAGGTATCAGATTTAAATCTGATGTCAACGACCTCCCAGGTCACTGCACTGGGAGGAGACTGCCGACAGTCACACCAGAGACAGGAAATATGTCTCAAAATACATAACCCGTTTATTGTGAGAGACCCGTAGTGTAGGGCTAGGCACAGATGAGCATTGTGCATGGCCCGACCTGGTGAAACTCTTACTTGAACCACACCAACGAGAGGGAAGGATGTGACAGGGAGTGAATGGATGACGACGGTGGAAGCCAGATGCATCCTGCTGCCAGCCCGTGTTTCTAATTAATCACATGAAAACTGGAACTTAACCAGAAAACTGCATCAGTTATGATTTTTTACACATTCCCCCTGTACATGAAGAGTGATTTTTAGCTACTACCGGTTTTTTACCCAGCATGCAACAATTTCCGGGAACTGCCACCTCATATAGACATAGACAAATGTGCTATGTATGTCGCAACTGAAAGTGTATGTTTTATGGAGTGTAAAACATCATGAATTGAAATTATTCCATTCCATTCAAAAATGACTTTGCCACTGCATAAAACAAATCAGTTCAAAGTGGCGTGTCCCATTGAATGGGCTGCATGAGGTGTTCAACCTCATGCAGCCCATTCAATGGGACTGTCTAACTAGTTTCACCCAGCGATCGCCCAACGCAAAATCAAAATACTCATACAAAGAAACTGTTCTGAGCAAACCAATTCGCCAAATAGAAATACAACTAAAAGGAGTTCCTTTATTGTATTTGGATGCGCACGAGTGAATTGTGTTAAGAGACCCGGCCACTAACTGTGTGACAAGATGGCACAGCCCAGCGACATGCTGCTCGAAACTGGGTCAAAGTTCATTCAGTTGAGAAAAACAACATATGAACCAACAACATATGCGTGCAGATATTCAACAGTTTTAATATCAGAAACGTTTTATCAGACGCTGGTATCTCGAAGCAGGAGCATTTAATAAGCGTGTGGATGAATGCAGGCGTATCGTATGTCAGCACCAAATTGACGACGTCCAACGCGGCTGCCTTCATCTGACCACACATGAATGAAGAGTGAATTACAGGGATCCTGCTCACAAATGCACGATCTCTTGATAATGGATCGTCCTGGCATTTCGACAGTTGGTCCATAGCCGAGGCGTTGTATGGATTCGACAGCGAAAACACTCGAGTAGAGTGTAACGTTTGTCAGGGGAATGGGGCTATGTAAACGTCCACATCGTTTCAACGGGCAAAAACGATACTGACAAAACATGGCCGCATATCGCAGCGTGCACCTGCTTGAGCACACACAACCTTGCTCAACACCGACGCGAGTTCCGAAAGCGTACATCGATAAACAAGGACACGGCAAAAGAAACAAAAACAAACACACCGTGTGCAACAACCGTTCTTTCATTCGCACACGCGGCCGAAAAGCGAACGTCGTCAACCGTCCATTCACAAACGGCGGTGGGCTGCACAACGCTGTCATTATTTGTATACATCAAGCCGCGCAAACAATTTATGAACGAAACCGAAGCCGCGCGAACAGTGTGCGACGAACCACGACCACGAGCCCCCCCCAACACATTCGCCTACGGCAGTAGCACGGCGCCACCGACGTTGTCATTTCATTCAACTTTCTAGTGCGAATATCAACCGGCGAACGCGCCGTACAGACACACGGGCCAGTGCACGCCAATGACCGAGCGCAGTCACATGCACTGCGCACCGTAAAAAGCAATCGATTACTGGCATCTCGACCTGCTGCAATAACAACAACAAAACCGGCCGAATGCTGAACGCGAGTCCTGCCGCAGCCGTGCTGGATAATTACTCATTTCTTGCGCCCTGTGATGCAAAACAAACGGCGTGTTGTGTGGCGTGTTGTGTCGCCGGCTGGCAGCACTCGCACACACTCGCACACACTCGCACACACGCCGCGAGGACAGCACTCGGCCGCGGCTATACTTAACCGGGTTCAACCCACACTTCAACATCCAATTCGTCTTCGCCACAGATAGACTGTGGCAGCAGTGTTGCACTATTCATAGGTGACCTAACATCCACATTCCACCAATGTCTTTGTTGATGTCGTACGCCTCTAGGACAATTGCCTGGTCAGATTTAAGACACTTTCACGACCTCTTTTCCTTGACTAATTTTGCACAAAAATGTCAGTCAACCTCCCATGAGAAGCCATGTTTAACTAATAACATTTTATTCTAGAGTTGCACGCAACCCATTCTACCTTATTTGAATCTTAATCTATCTCAATTAAAGTTACCATTCTGTGAAAAAGAATCCATTTTGAAGACCTCATCATCTTGTAGACAAGATTGAGTCACCTTGGCTATACATCCTACAGAAATTTTAGTAATGCTAAAAACATCAGTTTCCTGAAAAATAACAAAAAAGCCGGCCTCCAAACCCAACTCAATCACGCAAAATAGTCACTTAAAACTCATAGTATTTTACAAAATGTTCTGTAGTTTGATAAACTACCTTAAGCGGGCTTGCCAAGTGTCATTGTCAATCAAGCTGAATGATAAAAAGTCTGATGCTAGTACGACTGCCAATCAAGCTGAATAGTAAAAGAGCCAGTGGTGTACGACTGTCAATCAAGACAAATGAGAAAATGGCAATGGCGTTATTAAAGTGTCATCTTTAGACAGTCATTGAGGCTATTTGTATTCAGCCCATACTACTGGTCACCCATGCAGAATAATTACAAGATTATATGACTGTCTCATTCTCATGTTTCTAACTTTTACTGCTAGAATAAATACACTAATTCACTGACGTCTAATGTACACCACATGGAACATAACAAGCACAAAATATTGTTCAAAGTTTGAATACTGCATTACCAACACATTAAAATTACCAGAGATAGGGTGGAGAGAGAGGGGGGAGAGAGAGAGGGGGGAGAGAGAGGGGGGAGAGAGGGGGGGAGAGAGAGAGGGGGAGAGAGAGAGGGGGGAGAGAGAGGGGGGAGAGAGAGAGCGGGAAAAGAGAGAGTGCTAGAGACAGGGTGGAGAGGAGAGAGAGAGAGCAACAGATGGGGTGGAGAGTGAGAACAAGAAATGGGGTCGGGAATGAGAGGAAGAGATTGGGTGGATGATGAGAGCAAGAAATGGGATGGAGAGTGAAGGCAAGAGATGTGGTGGAGAGTAGCCGGGAGTATCACTTATGCATGTAGATGGCAGAGAAAGATGACATGTGTTAGAAAAGATACCAGTCACTATGAGAGCCCATACTTCACGAACAAAGAGGTGACCACAGCAGTTACTTCAATAAGACTAAACCATGACATCACCATGACTTACCCAGTCTGGTGAGGATGTGCTCACTGACGGTTTCGACAAAGATGATTTTCTTCGCCTGCTCCCCCGGCTTGTGGAAGATGAGTTTGTATCCGAGCACAGCCGAGTCGAGTTTGTGCCACTGCACCAAGATGGCACTAGCGTTGAGCGGCTGCACACGCACCGACGGTGGCTCCGGAACTAGAAATCAGAACCAGCCTTGATGCTATCACTGTTGTCTATCGAACCACATCGAATCTAACAATGGATATGTATTAATATCTACCCTTTACGTCCTTTGTTTCCAATACAACTACAACAAGTACTAGCAAAGTTGACATAAGTGCAGTTGACACAAATACAATTGACACACTTTGACATACTGTAGTATATACTACATAGCTGATACTAATACAGCCAGCGGGCAACCAAAATATACAGTTAATCATCTTCATAATATGCAGCTTGCATAAAAGGACTCATTGTTCACACAAATTATAAATAACATTTGCTTTCACACATAAAAACATTAAAATATTTTGAATCTGAACATCAGGAATGCGTCTAAAACTGTCTATTATATAAGTTAGACATTAACCTTCTCCAGGCCAGATTAATGGAAATATATTCGTGCTATTGAATTCTATTAAATCGAGAGATTAGATAGCTTTCTATTAAATTTTTCATAAGGATACTTTTTTTGTAATGTTGCTGCTGTAAAATTAAATGTACTTATCCAGCAAAAATGTATCAGTGTGCTGATGCTGGAAAATGAGATGTACTTATAACAATTTTTACTCACTTTTTGCCTGTATACCCAGATGTAACAGCTTTGATTTCCAATGACTATAACGTCACAAATCAGTTCCTGTGCTTATATTTACTGCGCATAGATTTCCTAGTAAGCACGATTGTGTTGACGCACATCTGTGGCATGTGCAATCGTCTCGAAATGAGCGTGAATGTGGCACTGCTCTAGTTAACTGACAAGGAGCCAGATTCCTACTCTACACTATGTCTTGTGCTGTGCTATCTTTTGATCAGCCCGTATTCGGTGAGTTCGCTGAAATGCTATAGTGGCGCAAGCCCCGTGGAAACTAATTCGTTTCCTCCGTGTTGATGCCTACAATTTTATCTGTCACGATGACAGATTACGTCCTTTTTTATAAGCCAAACAAAAAATATCATAAATAAAAATATTACGCAGCCAGTCAAAGAATCAGCCGAGAGCACTGATAGAACATTATGTGAGAATTCAAGAGGACGATCAAAATGAAGAATAAAACTCACCTAGAGTGGTCGAGGGTTCGGTGATCTGCGTCACCCAGGGCCAGCGAGAGTCATCAAGTGTGGGGAACCCCTGCTTCGTGCCGGCCAGCACGCGCACGTCATACTTCTTGTTTGTCTCCAATCCTGCACATCGAAACATTCAGTATGTCACATCAGCTGCTACTACATGACCGTACATGCGACACACAACGTGTGTTCAGACTGTATCAAACGCTTGGTTGATCACAGAAAAAACTATAATATACCGCCATATCTGAATCAGTAAAATTAATAATGCACAATTGGCATATGGAGCATTCAGTCATATAGTTTGTTGAAATTCTGATCCAAAAACACCCAAATCCTGATGACAAAAACATCAGGCGAAGTTTCTAAAGTGAGAACTATATGCAAGAATTGTTCATACAAATACAATTTTACTGTCAAAACATCGTTGGCCACACAAAGCTTGACGTGATGGACGTCAAAATCAAACTTACTAAACCTGTATAAACACTGGGTCTACCTACTGACGAAGGAGTTAGTTACCTGTGATGACAAAGAAGTTAGTTACCTGTGATAACAAAGAAGTTAGTTACCTGTGATGACAAAGAAGTTGTGTTCGGCCGACACTTCCTCCATGCGCTTGGAGGTCTTGCCGTGTTCCCCGTACATCACGCGGTACCCCGTGATGACGCCCCGAGCCTTGTCAGGAGGCAACTTGTTCCACTCGACCCGCAGTGACGTCGCACCGTTCGGCATCACGCTCACAGAGGGCGCCACAATAGGCACTGTAAGAACAATAGTTTTTGGTTGATACATTCGTATTGACACGCCTTTAAAAGGAGACAGTCTGGTTCATGTTATGTATAATTACCATGTGTCATGTTTTTTAGATTATCAGTAGAATTACAATGATATGAGCAATGCTGTAGGCCTCCAGATAAAAGATGGGCAGGAGATGGGCAATATTGTAGGGAATCGAGGTAAGAGATGGCCAATGCTACAGGGGGCCTTGAGGTAAGAGATGGCCAATGCTACAGGGGGCCTTGAGGTAAGAGATGGACAATGCTACAGGGGACCTTGAGGTAAGACATGGACAATGCTACAGGGGGCCTTGAGGTAAGAGATGGACAATGCTACAGGGGACCTTGAGGTAAGACATGGACAATGCTACAGGGGGCCTTGAGGTAAGAGATGGCCAATGCTACAGGGGGCCTTGAGGTAAGACATAGACAATGCTACAGGGGGCCTTGAGGTAAGAGATGGCCAATGCTACAGGGGGTTTTGAGGTAAAAGATGGCCAATGCTACAGGGGGCCTTGAGGTAAGAGATGGACAATGCTACAGGGGGCCTTGAGGTCAGACATGGACAATGCTACAGGGGGCTTTGAGGTAAGAGATGGCCAATGCTACAGGGGGCCTTGAGGTAAGACATGGACAATGCTACAGGGGGCCTTGAGGTAAGAGATGGCCAATGCTACAGGGGGCCTTGAGGTAAGACATGGCCAATGCTACAGGGGGCCTTGAGGTAAGACATGGACAATGCTACAGGGGGCCTTGAGGTAAGAGATGGCCAATGCTACAGGGGTTTTTGAGGTAAAAGATGGCCAATGCTACAGGGGGCCTTGAGGTAAGAGATGGACAATGCTACAGGGGGCCTTGAGGTAAGAGATGGACAATGCTACAGGGGGCCTTGAGGTAAGAGATGGCCAATGCTACAGGGGTTTTTGAGGTAAAAGATGGCCAATGCTACAGGGGGCCTTGAGGTAAGAGATGGACAATGCTACAGGGGGCCTTGAGGTAAGACATGGACAATGCTACAGGGGGCCTTGAGGTAAGAGATGGCCAATGCTACAGGGGGCCTTGAGGTAAGAGATGGTCAATGCTACAGGGGACCTTGAGGTAAGAGATGGACAATGCTACAGGGGGCCTTGAGGAAAGAGATGGCCAATGCTACAGGGGACCTTGAGGTAAGACATGGACAATGCTACAGGGGGCCTTGAGGTAAGAGATGGCCAATGCTACAGGGGGTTTTGAGGTAAAAGATGGCCAATGCTACAGGGGGCCTTGAGGTAAGTTATGTGCAATGCCAGGGGACTCCAGGTAAGAGATGCACAATCTGTAGGGGGTCTTACCATCCTCAGCCGTGGTCGCCTGTACATACTCTGAGTGTAAACTGGGACTCTTCTTGTTGTACGACATCACGTAGAACGTGTAGTTGGTGAACGGCTGTAGCTGGTCGACCACGATCCGTGTCGCCTGCACCACCTTCTGCAGCTCAGCGCCACCTACAGGCAACGACAGGAACTACAGTTCAATCACAGTCACTCGCGGGTCAATACTAAGTATGTAGGACTTCTTGGGATACCTCAACACTTTCCCAGTTGTACTTATATTTCAGGTCACGTTGAGAATATAGGACTTACCAGGAATACCTCATCACTATCACAGCTGTACTTATATTTCGGGTTCTAAAGTGGCTGGTACATACAGGGATCCATGAATATTAAGTATAAACTGTACATACACATAAGTTTAAGCCAAAAATATCCTAAAAAATGTACATACATATATAGCAAAGGTAAGCGTTGAAAAGTTATACTTATTTAACTAAAAATGCTGATGGTTATTTTTACATTTGCTTACAAACCAGATTACCTTTAAATTTCCAAATTAACAACACTAGTACCTACAGTCTACCTACCACCCCAACATAAACCAGTGCCCCATTCTGCAGTGTTCCCAGGCAACAAGAGTGACCAGCTTACCCTGCGTGGGAGAGAAGTGGACCGAGTATGCAAGGATCGCCAGGTCTGGCCTCGGTGGCGATGGTCGCCATGACAACTCTATCGATGTGCTGCTGCGTGGTCTCGCCACCAGGTGTGTCGGTGGCAGCGGAGTGTCCTCTACAGGCAAGACAAGACACTAGTCCGTTACACTTGCCTCATGCTCACCCATTCGGCTTACCCTGCTAACGATACCTCAATACCTGGCCCCAATGCACTGTCATCAATGACGCGTGACAACTTTTGTAGGTGCCAGTATCATTAACATCATAAAATGACATACACAACAGACAAAAAGGTCCTATTTCGATGGTAATCTTGCTGCAATGACTACGGACATAACACGATGGTCACATGACAGTGATTTAGTGTTTCCGCAACAGGACTCCAGCGATTTTCTGCCATTGCTGGGGAATCCCCATACTTGAGCATATCACGTGCCTGCAGGCTTTGGTCTTCATTACAGCTCAGCGTTTAATTACAGCAATGTCTCGTGTTCATTCATGGTTTCCGAGTATTCACCATATCAGTGACTACAATCACCTCTTGGTTTTATCCCTGTGAGAGGTGTCTTACAAGGACGCAGTAGGTGAAACTATATTACAAAATTGGTTATAGCAAACTCATTGCTTTGAATATTTCACCAAATACAGTACAATCAATGAGTTATGCATGTCACACAGGATTTTGGTTTATATGCTTTCTAATGAAACATCAAGCTTGAAAACTGGACCACATATAACAATGCTATGGCGCTCGTAAACAAAGTCGAGTTAACACTGTTGTTGACTTGCCGACCCTGTTTATCTATGTTACCATCGGGATAAAATGGGTTAATGACAGCGCCAGTGGGGACTATTGTCCAGTAATCATTTCACGTTTATTCAAAATTTATGTGCCTGTGGAAACTGAATGTGTTGGTCACATCCGGAATTCATCAACAGATCAAAGGGCAAATTCAATGAACATGGCAATTAGTCTTTAAAGGAAAACTGGACAGTTTAACTGCACCTTTCCAACCATTGTTTGTTTACAATATCACGACCTTGCTTGGCTTGAAGGAGTGGCCTATCTTAAGATTGATTATCTGTTTGCAGGCATCTCGTGTTACATGACCCTTTAAATAATATCTGCTGGAGTCAGTACTGTGTCTACAGTGGACCGACACAATCCATCTATCAAGTGTTCTCACAATATCTTTAATTATTATTAATTGACAACACACAATAGTCCAGTTATGTATTAATTAACGGTTTACAGATAAGTTACCCTTTTTATGCTAACTCTTATTTGAATATAATTCTCAATGTATATTTATTTAATTATTAATGGTACTCTACATCTTAAACTGTACACATCTGGTTTAAATGGCAGCACAGTTGTAAATAGCGAAGTTTTCCCAATAACTAGTTTATTATTATTTCACTTAAATTTTATCCAAAAGTTTAGTGAATAAATAAGGATAAACCTATTATATGACCAACAGCACAACAGTAATGGGAGGTTATTGTTTTATCAAGCAAAAAATAGTACAATAAATGAATGGCAATATATTTAGACTAGTTTTAATGCACATAAGAGCAGCTTCAGCTGAACAAATGCGTTATTCCTTTTATAGTTTTAATCCACTGGCAACAGAAACAGAGTCTGTACACACCTGACGCTTCAATGAGGAGCCGGACCGTGTGTTGGGCTTGCCCTGCCCGACTCTCTGCCCGACACTGGTACAGTCCTGAGTCCGTGGCCATGCCCTGGGTCGTGATCAGCATGTTGTCATGGGGCTTCACCTTGATGCGCTCATCCAGCTCGATCGGTGCACCGTTCTTCCACCAGGTGATCACCGGAGTTGGATTGCCAGAAAACTGGCACACGAAGCGCACCGTGTGAGCAATGGGCAGCACCACATTCTCGGGCACTTTCTCCGCTACTGGGCCCTCTGTGAACAAACACGGCGGTTGACAATCTCTGTGCGTTAGTTGACAATCTCTACACATTGGTTGACAATCTCTACACATTGGTTGACAATCTTTATACATTGGTTAAAAATCTCTGCACATCATGTGACAATCTCTCTGTATCAGTTGACAATATACATACTGTTTTACAAACTCTACACATAGCTTGACAATTCACACATTGGGTGACAATCTCTAAACATTGGTTAACAATATATACATATACATAGGTTGAGAATCTCTACATATCAGTTGACAATCTCTTGACAGCAGTTGTTAATTTCTAGGTATTGGCTGACAATCTTCACAGATTGATCAACTGGTACAATATTCACTCATCAGTTGAAAATATCATAAATTTTGCAATCGCCCGATGTTGGCTGCCAATCTTCACACAACCAGACAACCACTCAGTCTTACATAGATATGTGTATTTGACATTTCTACCGGGATGATCCAGAAAAGGAAAAACATTTTAATATGAAGACAACCATTGCCTATGTGTACATGTATACTAGTGTTCTTTCCTATCAGTGTATCAAACACAAGTATTCGCCCTCCTTCTTACCGACCAGTTGCAACATACCAAACACTTCATCCGAGTAATGAAATATTGCACGCATCTGCAGTTGGTTACAAGCATCCTGGCATCAAACAAAACACAAACATGCACATGCAAGAGGAAACCCGTCACTGACCTAGGATGGCGACCTTTGCTCCTGCCTTGACTGGCTTGCCCTGCCCGTTGGTGGCCGTGCACACATAGTTGTCGGAGTCTGAAGGCCCGAGCTCCTCTATGCGCAGACTCCCCTGTCCGATGATGCTAATGCGCCCATGCACGACCAGATCACCACCTGCAACCAGTCAACCGTGACAACTCAGTAGGATTCCAGGAACTGTCATCTGCACACCTCTGGTATTTCCTCCTTGCCAACTTCGGATACAGGGAGGTGTTTTTTGTGACAAGGCCTACGCGATGCAGGCGTGATAAAAAACACACCCATTCAGTGATGTTGTAGGGGGTGGGCTACATGTGCTATCGCTCATGCGGCACAAAGATCTGGCCCGTGGAGAAAGAAGCGCCTGCAATGTCGCCCCGGGCCATAGTGCTGTGACAATACGGTGGCCTTGGTGAACAACGCAAAGAGGCGTGTGGCACGTAAAAGTAACGGGACAGTGTTTCATTGTTGACATGTTTTTTCCGTTCTGCGACACAGCATTGCCAGCCTTGCTTTCCCCACCACCTGGACAAATTTGTTCCGTATTTGTTTTACCGTTAACCTTATCAAAACTATCGATTATTCTGCACATTTCTTAGCAGAAGATTAAGTATTTGTCATATATGCCACCATTGTTGTATTTTACTGACCTTTCCATTAGCTCTAAACCAACACTTGAAGAAGTAGTGAACACTGACTTGTTTTTAATGTAAACAATGCAGAACCATCAACTCGCCATTTAAGGTACTCGGAAATACAAATATTCTGAAAGGTATAGAATGTAGATGGTGTATATGGCTTAACCACACCAAGAGCCTACTTCAATCCCAAAATGACACTATCGCAAAGGACACTATTTCTGTGACACACCAGTGGAAGTGTCATGGTGGCACATCCTGGTCTTGACAGTTTTCAACATACAAGATCATTCCTGTCAAGGAGCAAAACTGCTCTGTACTCCATACAGCAACACCAGCCTTACAAGTTCACACATTTAATAAATAATGAATTATTTGTTAATATTAAAAGGTTAACGAAACAATCCTCAGGGGGGTCTGTCATTCCTGGACTTCCACTCACCCTCCTTTGTCCATGTGATGGCCGGCGAGGGCACTCCGGCCGCCGAGCACTCAAGTATTGCAGTTTCTCCGGCCACTTTGGTGATGCTGACTGGCCGACTGACCAGTGTAGCTGGCCGCCGCCGATCTTCTTCGGCCACTGAAAATATACCGTCATGTGTGAGATGACTCATGGGAGTGAAAGGCTTAGACAAAAATATATGGAGGCGTTGAGGGAGGAGGCTGGTAAGGAAGAGATGGGGAAGGCAGGAAGGAACTGAGGGAGGAAGTTGGGAGGAATTGAGTAAGGAGGTTTGGAGGGAGGAGGTGAGGAGTTTGGGAGGGATTGAGAGAGAGGGTTTGGAAGTGGAAGATGCTAACAGAGGATGGAACAGATTGGGAAGACAGCTGAGGGAGGAGATGGAAAGGAGACTGAGAGAGGAATGTAGGACGGAAGAACTGAGAGGGGAAGTTGGGAGGGCTGAGGAAACAAATACAAAGGATCAGCCCAGAGCTTAGCCTCAGTCTAGATGTGACACACAGAGAAGGCAGCAACAGCATTAGACATGGTCTGTTTGACAGGACAAGGACAAGGACAAGGACTGTTATGTAAGTGTCACCTGATCACCATGAGGTGACGATGCATCAAAACAGACGTGTAAACATTGTCAAACTGGACAACGCTAACATAATTAACAATGGATGAAAACACAAAAGGCAAAGACACCGTAAAAAATATGTCTTGCGATGATAGTGCAATTGTCTTGTTTCCTACTGACTTGGTTTAACTGACATGTTTTTGTAGGCCTTCGATTCAGAAAACTAAAAATTTCCCTTGCAAAACATTAGTTCCTAAGGGTAACTAACTTTAGTAACTATACATTATGTAACACCATGGGTGTCGCCTCAAGTGTTGATGATTATATCATGGTGACAATGTGACATATCCCCATTATCGTACTGTTGTCAACACTACAACTAAACACGTCACGGTCAACACATCCAAACTAACTGAAGAGTTTGTCACGACAGAGAGTTTATCACACGGTGTAACACCCCTGTAGTGTCCGAGTCGACAAAGCTTGACCACAACAACAAGTCCTTTGCTCCGAATTCTTCAACCTGGCAAACGTCCAATTGCAAATCCCAACACAGAGCCGTGATTTGCTACACAGATCAGTATCAAGGTGGCTGATAACACTAGCTCACTTTCGAGTGAATGGTGAGTGCAGAAGAACCCACACAGATCAGGATCAATCAACAACCGATCCTACTGGTCTCGCTCTGACAGACGAGCTGTCAAAACCTCAAAACATATGTACAGAGAGGCCAGCGACGAAAACACGAAACGAAAACTATGATCACAGCCAAATATGGCATCCGTTGCCCACGGCCATTGCCAAAATGTTCTCTCACGGCTGCGAACGTAAATAACCGTGCGATAAATACGTAATGTGCCCCACTTTGCGGTCACGCTTACAAAAAACATGCGTGGGTGATCTGAGTACAGGTTGTTGGCAATGTTTGACAAACAACGTGCGCTGCAGGCTGTGTTTTGATCATTCTGTTTCATGTCATAACCTTTCAAACGGTGTATACCATGATGACAGTAATGAAGACGTAGTTGTCCCGAACACTGACAAACACCTTCTGTGACACCAGCTACTGGGATGTGTTCGAACTCACAGAGATTGACAAACAGAGCATAGAAAGTAGGTGACAGGAGACGACAGGCTAAAGTAAACTGGAGAGAGCTTTAAAAGAGATCTCAAAAGGGCAGGGATGACCAGCAGTAAGTGTGAGAATTGTGGAGGATTGGGGTAAATCGTGAAATACCATCAAGACGGTGGAATGAACCAGGCAATATTGCCCCCATTCAGCAATGGACCAAAGTGGATGAAGAAGATTGGCAGGCATTGAAAGAGTTGCTCCTTAGCTGTTACTGACATGCCTATCACAGAGTCAATGACGGACAAACTAAATGTCGCCAACAACACCAGACGTCCAGCTAGAAGACCAGCAACAGACATTGGAAGGCGTCTTGCATCCAAAGCACTCATGCCCACACCGCAGCTGTGTTATGATGGAACACTGTGTGTATACGTGACTGTGTGTTGTTTTGGGGCAGTGTGTTGACACGGGCAACAGTGCATCAGACCTACATACACGCATGTGTGTATGTGTGTCAAGCAGGACAGAAGGCCACATCGCCACAAGTGGAGGAGCCTGGCAGACCAGAGACACACAACCCAAGTGCTTGAGACAGCACAATGCGAGTGCAGCGTGGCTTTGTTGCCCGGTCGCTATCAATAGCCTCAACACAAAGATGGCTGTATAGCTTCGAGAGGACATTAATCAGTGGGTGGTCGAAGGACAGTCACCACAGACTCCCTCTGTCTATTTCCATTGGATGACGCGAGAATCCAGTGGAAAGTGAAGTCAGCACCCACAAAGCAACTTTACAAGCGTATATAACACCCCTACCCCGCATTAGGGGCATTAAAATATACGCATCCTTCTTTTATACCCAAGGGAAGGGATGTTAACAACTACACCCCTCTTTCAAGCCAAGGGGAAGGGATGTTAAAAACTACACACCCCTCTTTCATGCGAAGGGGAAGGGACGACAATAATTATACACCCTTCATGTTCCACAACCAGGGCAAGCGGTCAAGGTATCATGGCCAAGGTTCTCGTGTTCAAGGTCCCTTGGTAATTCATCCAGCAGTTTATGCCCAGTGCAAAAGGAAGAAAAGACAGGTCTATGGAAACGGCCTTGAATGTCTCTACCAGAAATGAGACACAAGACAAAACTAATCACACGTGTCAAAGCTCATCCCTGAATTATCTGCAATGACACTGCAGTTTGATGCCTAACTGTACTTGACCACCAGCACTGACCACCTACTGCAGGGCCTGGACGCTAGCTGTGTGGTCCACACTGGACACAAACATGACCCAGATCTGCGGACAAGGCACCAGGAGGAACTGACCTCAGTCTTACCAGGTCAGCAAATTGGCCAGGGGCCTTAGGCGGTGGCTATCTATTGGCGGTGACGCACTGGTCAAGCCACGCCTTGACCAGTACACCCTGAGGGAAATCAGATCCGATCTACAAGCTTGTGAACTAAATAATTGCTCCTTTAATTTTAGCACTGTCAATTCCAGTTACAGACCAGGTTTGGTGTCAATCGACTGACAGAAATTGCAGTTGGCAGCATTGCAATGACTTCTCAGAATAGACTGGTGTTTGCAAACAAATCCACGGAAAGAGCTACGATGACCTGAACTGACCTTCCAACGAGGCCTTAGGGAACACACAGTTCCATGTTGATGACTTAGATTGCTGACACAGAACCCTTCAGCCTGTTTCCGGAAGCAGTTGTCGCTCAGTGCTAACATGACAACTGTCAGATGAAGTGTTCCATTTCTTGAAGTAACATTCTCCAAAACATGGCTTTTGGTGTGGTTCACCTATCAAGCCACTGCCTATGTCCTGAACAAACAATCCACTCCGCCACATGCTATGCCGCGTTATATCACTTCTCTTGACTTCTCTTTGAATGTAATGACTCCATCAACGTCATGTCATCTATCCCTTTACGACAAAGTTGACGTCACCTTGTAGGACGGCTGACATCAACCAGACAGCAGACAGAACATTCAACGATCGGTAACCATCATTGGTCCAATAACCTCGCAACTAGTAATTGTTGTCTCTTCCTATCTGCTCACGATACCAAAGCGTACCTCATTTCAATACGGCGATACGCGATCGCTGTCAACTCCATGCAAGCAGACCAATCAAGCACATGGTAAGGCAACCCGCCAAATCGCACACTTCCAGTTTGCCTCATGCAACTACTGTCAAACTACAGAGCAGTCAACTTAATTGAGTGGCAGTTCTCACTAACAGATTCTTTTTTCCTCTCTCCACAATACAGATGATACGGCAGCTGCGGCCGGAGTCAATGAACTACTTACTCAGCATCTTCCCGTCCAGACGTAAACCACCCGTAAACCACCCGCCTCCGCATTCAATCAACAGCAACTTGTTCATTCAATTAACCAGACTAATCTAATTCTGTTAATTAACTTGTTCACAATGTGTTATCTTAGTAACAGAATTAAAAACGTCTCTGTTAAATTTTAATTAATCACTTTGGCAAGCCTTGTGTCAACAGAGGGTGGTCAGACACGCCCTCTTGGGGGTGGTCAGACACGCCCTCTTGGGGGTGGTCAGACACGCCCTCTTGGGGGTGGTCAGACACGCCCTCTTGGGAGGGAGGATTCGATAAATCCAAGTTTTACGTACCTACGAGAAACCTAAATTGTTCAGATTTGTCTGGGGAAAGACAAAGAGATTGATGGTAATGATCAATGACACATCAACACTGCCCTGAACAATATTTTCCTACATACTAACGTCAGCAATAAAAAATGTTTTTGATGTGCTCAAATGACACCAAGTGAGTGCAAACCATTTATGATGGTGACGTCTGTAAACCACGATGTACTGGACATATCAAAAAAGGTAGGGAGGTAGGGAGGTAGGGAGGTAGGGAGGGAGGGAGGGAGGTAGGGAGGTAGGGAGGTAGGGAGGGAGGTAGGGAGGTAGGGAGGTAGGGAGGGAGGTAGGGAGGTAGGGAGGTAGGGAGGTAGGGAGGGAGGTAGGGAGGTAGGGAGGTAGGGAGGTAGGGAGGTAGGGAGGTAGGGAGGTAGGGAGGAGAGACGGACGGACGGACGGACGGACGGACGGACGGACGGACGGACGGACGGACGGACGGACGGACGGACGGACGGACGGACGGACGGACGGACGGACGGACGGACGGACGGACGGTAGCTGAAGAACCACTCACCTGTGTTGACAGTGAGTTGGGCGTCTGGCGTGTGCCGCGTCCGTGCGGTGTTGCGCGCTGTGCATCTGTATTGACCCGCATCTGTAGTTTGTACCCGTTGTATCTGCAGCGTCCCTGACGCCAACACAGTGTATCTGCAACAGGCCACACAAGTGTCACCAGCACGTGTACAGAAACCATACCCCTCGCCCCAAACAACTTCCTTTGTACAAACCCCATGATCCCGTCTGGGCCATCAGACTTGTAATTATCCCTGGGGAGCGGGTCCAATTCTATGCATCCCACCTCATCTGTGGGGCCATGTATTGTGTCCTGGGAAAATCCAGGGCCCAAACTAACACCACATGGTTTGAACTTTATCCTAGAAACACATCATATTTTTCATCCGAAAACTTTCCTGTTTCTTATCATGCTTGTATTAAAAATGTACTTCTAATTAATTAAGACTTCTTCATTACATTTCCCTGTAAAGTGAAGAGTGCTTTATATTTACAAAATATTGAAATCTCACCAGTAAGAACTAGACCAAAGTGACATTAATAGCAAGGTAAGCCTATTAGTGGGACTCATTTCCTAAACTTTAAAGTAAACTATAGCATTATGAATGTACTTTGTGACTGTGTCACAGTGACTTTATTTGAGAGGTGACAATGTTTTCAATGTGGCCACGAAATGGGGTTTGGCTGAACAGATTTTGAGGATATTCTACTTCCAGGATCCAGACTAATAATATGTACATAACACCAAATAATTATTTTAGGGCAGTTTGTAATAATTTTACATTATTTTTGGGACCTATTAAAGCATTGATGTGTCCACATTCAACGTCAATGACATCAGCAGTGCATTGTGGGACCAGGTTGTACTAGTCTGCTGGACTTGAATCCATTGCATATACATGTAAGTGGCCATAGCACTCAGAATGCTATACTGAATTAGGTTCTGCTGTAATAAATGGACAGCGACATTTGGTTCTACATAAGAAATTCATAGTACAGCATAGTTAGTGAGGGACGCCAGCCATGGTTACATTTCAAGGGGAGTATAACCGATAATTGGATAGTCGAAAATGTCTGACCACCGACATTTTATTATCGGCAACGCACGCACATGGCTGGATATAGCTCATCCATTTACTGATGCATGTCTGTCATGTTTAGTGGCCACGTCACTTTAGATGTCACAATGTGTGTGTCATGTTTAGTGGCCACGTCACTTTAGATGTCACAATGTTCTATGTATGGTCGAGATAAATGCACTGTAAGCACATCATGTTTAATATATTTTTTTAAATCATAGTATTTATCATTTGTCACCTGTCACTGACAAATGGGTGTTCTGATACAAAGTTAACACACATGTAAGTTAGTTATTCTGGTGAAAGCAGTGTTCATAACAGAAGCATACAAAACACGCCAGCCATAGCTTTATGTAGAGACCCGTCTACCCGTCATTTGGACGGGGAAAAACGAATATGGACGGGTAGAAATATGGGTGGTGGACGGGTAAAAAATGACGGAGCAAAATAAAAGTCTTCCAAAACCATAGATATTGTTAGTTATGCCTTGAAAGTGAGTGTAAATGGTGCCACATGTGTGTTTGTAGTCCTTTTCAGGTCATCAAAAATACATTTGAAAGTTTGTAAACTAGCTTAACAGTTAACATCCGTGTGTCCACCAAAACATGTGTTACTGGCAATAATTTGATCCTGCATAAAGCCCTGCTGCTAAGGTAGATGGCAACTGTTTACATAAGACTAAATAACATGTGAAAATGTGATATTTGGTCCTATGGGGCAGGCATTCGATCTGATGCGCTGCATGGGTAGTAACACCACGGGCTGGCGGCCTGACTTCACTGTCACTGACATGTCACTAGCAGTGACTCACACGTCACTGACTGTGGCGTGGCAGTCGTGTGAACGTAATTGTCCACATTCACACAATCAATACCTACATGCAGTCAGCGCTTCAGCCCGCGCCGCCGCGATGCATTTTCAGATCGCTGCATTGTTGCCATTTAAGCTTACTTTATGGCGCACGCTAAATGCATACTTCCTGCTCTGCAGCTGCTACTTTACGACGACGACGTCTTATTGCCTTCGCCCCGCACCAAATCTAGGCCAAGGTACACCTCGACATTCTCTTGTTGTGCGTGCGTGCGTGCGTGCGTGCGTGCGTGCGTGCGTGCGTGCGTGCGTGCGTGCGTGCGTGCGTGCGTGCGTGCATATGGGTATGCATATGTAAATAAACTACTGAACACATCAACACCCCTGTCATAGTGACATATCAAAACATGGATACATCCCGCAATCCAAATATACCAATGTATAAAAGCCAGCAGTGTGATTGGTTAAGGCCGCAATGGATAAACAAACGTTGAGCTGAGACCTCCTAGAATTGCTCTTTGATGTTTGACATGATTCCTTCAACCAACACCGATGAAAACGGCAACTGGGACAAAGTACAATTTATTCAGCGGACTTCCCGATATCATGCCAGGGGTGGTACAATGCTACAACCTACTGGCCAGGCTGGAAAAGTGGGGCAAAACCATCTACAGCACATACACTGTTAGTCAACCCACCGGAACTATTTCTAACAACTGCCACAGCTGATAACAGTTTCACAATGTTGTCCTATGATCTAAAGACATGTTTCCGTTGCATACCTCGCAGGCTATTTATACTAAAGCCCTGCTTAACATTGCTGAGGTTTACGTACTGCAAAATTACCACTACATATACAGAGATTATTGCTAATCCAATGGAAACCTTTACACTATGATTCATACCATAGAAGATTTTAAAATTGACGATCAGTATTAAGTAACTGGTAAACAGGAGATAAATTTATAACTTATCACCAAGTGAAGACTGGCAACAATAATGTGGGCAGGACTCAGTTGTAGTCATGGTCAGCTTAACATATATATAATATAATAATAGTAATACTTTCTATGCTGAATAAATCCCATTCTGTTGATTACTCAAATAAGTGTCAGAAGAAAATCAAGATACACATGTTAAAGCATACATCTGGTTAGTAGTAGAAATTTGACAAATATAGAAATTGTAGAACACAGGAGCAGAGGTTCGTCCAGAGATTTGTTAATGCATCTTTTGAATGAGTAAAGTTTGCTTCACATGGGTACAAATTAGGGTGGATGGATACATGGATGGGTAAACAAATTAATTTAAAGAGCAAAAAACAGCATCTTGCAGGTATATCTGGTCAATTCTGCTTTGAAAATGGATGTCATACTAGTACATGCATAGATTATTGTATCTTATTGGATAGTGCCGATACACACACACGTCTGAACTGGCCTCTATGTATGCGAGTTCACGCACGCACACATATACGCATGCATGCACGCACGTGCACACACACACAAACATGCACACACAAACACGCACACACACACACACACGCACACGCACGCACACGCACCACACGTTTACTGAGACAGCTTTGTACTGGCAAAAATGTTATCCTGCATAAAGGTAAGCACAGGAGCCAACACTTATTGAATAAGCCAATAAACCAGGAGAACAACACCTGACAAGGACAGAGCTAGGGGCAGTCAACCTCAGCGCACTCAGTGTCACAGCACGCACACACGCACGCATGCGCACATACACACGCATGTCATTATGCACACACACCTGCAGGCCCGTCTGACCACACACCACGCACACACACACACACGCCTCCAGCCCACGGCCTGGCCATTGGTCATACTCCACATCCAAGCACGCAGCGCGACAGATGAAGCTGATCTAATCTACTAATAATTCCATCAGCTGTGTTGACAGTGTCAAGCAATCGAGCCTCTCTCTGGAGCCGTCGGCAAGACGAGATACAATCTCTTGATTGGCTGTTTTTTACTGCACCAGGGTGACCTGAAGAGTGGGTCACTAATATTCCTACGAATCTGATTTTGATCTTTAAAATCGATTCTGCTCCTTAACGGTGCTCTTTACACTGAAAACTCTTAACACCAGGTTGAGCCACTAGGATATTTCATTGGCATGTCACTGAAATGGTCTCTGAAGTGATATAGAGGATGCATTTTGCATTTTTAAATAATGCCTTAAATTTTTTTTTATTAATGATTAATTTTTTAAAGAGCTTAGTCCCCAGCACTGATGTAGAATTTGACCCATCCTGCTCGCATGATTATTACACGCAATTTGGAACTTGTTTTGTAACAAACACCTTGTATAGAATACTCACAGCCTCTCACTCATTCAGAATTATAATTCAAAAGGTAAACAATGGACCACACAGATTATCCTGGACTCAAATGGCAAGCCTACAGTTCCACTTACAACCTACCATTTATCATATTTTTTTACAACTACTAGGCTAGTTATCTTTGTGAGAGGTGTTATATGCTGTCAAAATAACTACTGTATTACATAATCAGTCAATCAAATCAAAAGACACTCTTCTGTGAGCACGGGCAGGAAAGTATTACAAATTATAGAAGATGGCATATAAAGTGCAATGTGACCAACCATGTGACACAAGTTGACTGTTCTAAATGGTTATTTGTGTATACTGTTATGCTGTTGTTGCAAAACAAACTTGACTTAATTTGATTCATCTGTAAAAGTCGACATGTTTATTGGTATGTATCTGTTCCCAGAGTCAACATCACGCTTGTAATCCTTGTTCAACACGGAAAACAATCTTGTTTACATTCTACTTGCCATTAAACTACAAAACATTTTCAAACGTATCACTTCAGTTGTGTGGTGAACAACTGTTTCAGTATGTTTAATTACAAAAAAACTCTGACTAATAAAAACACTGGAAAGCCTTCAAGCATACAGTTACATCACAGTGGGACCACAGGTTTTTTAAATAATCTAAACTGAAACGCCATAAGTTAGACGTGTCAAAAAGTCTTAAAATAGCCCAGACCCTCTTACAATACACATACGAGGTCACAACTTGACAAAGTGATACTTCTAGACTGACCGAATTTCTGCAACCCACGCTGGTGCAACCATCTGGGGTTAAACCTCCACCCTGCTGGGGTGGGGTTTGGGGGTGGGGGAAAAGGCATCCCCACCTCCCACGTATCCTGGATCAACCACACAATCGCCTTTGGCAAACAAACAAGGGGTGCACTAAGACACCCTGTCTCAGTGGTCCACCCACCCACACAGGGTCCCAGCCTGTTGTTGTGATCAAAGCTTGTAACTGATACATGCTGGCAAATTGGGTGGCAAAACAGCGTTTAAAATCTCATCATCATCTGAGGAACACATAGAATGTTTTTTTTGTAATGGGCAGATTACACTTATGAAGATTTGCAGTCGGGTAATGAGTCTTACAGTCAGTGTTGTCTGTCTTAATGTTTTGTTTTTACAGTCTATTTCAGCTGTTTTAAATTTTAGTTAATCTCCAACGGTTCCTAGCAGACAACAAGCTGACTCTTAATGAAGTATCATTTCATATTATGGTATTACAATCTTGCTATTCTGATGCCTGTACTTTGGGCCAAAATCTTGTTCCCGTCTTGTGATTCCATGAACCACAGAGGTTTTGTGTGAGAAAGAGAGATAGGTCAACTTCAAAAAGCAATTCATGGAATTGCCTCTCATTAGTCTTTATTTACAATAATTTGAGGCAATTAACCCCAAAATGTCTCAATCTAAAAGGTTGTTAGTTAGATGACTCCTTAACGCATTCAGCAATAAATCTACGTTTGTTATAAGTCTGTATACTGGGCATAATGGCTATGGCGTAATGGCTATGGGTGACAAATGTGTATATAAGTGACATAAATGAGCAGCATAAATTCTCAGGAGAAACAGAACGTACCTGTTATCTTGAGGTAGAGGTTGTCTGTCTTTCTGCCACGTTATTGTGGGAGGGGGCACGCCCCCTGTACTACACTGGAACTCGGCGAGGTCGCCTTGTATTACTGTGAGGCTCTGAGGTAGAACTGAGAAGCGGGACAACGCTGAAACAGAGGCAGTTCACCATCAGGCAATGCAAGGACGACTTAACACATCGTAATATCAAACACCACGCTGAAAAGACAGTTTACTACATTCGATATCCACCGAACAACAATGCAATGATGGTGGTATCATATATATATATATATATATATATATATATATATATATATATATATATATATATAAATATATCACATGGTTTACCATATGTGTATAGGCTTCAAGGAATGACAATCATTACCTAATAATATAAATTAATACACTTCTATTCATACATCCCCTTTATTACAACAATTCAGTAATTCTCTATGCAGACCTGTCTACATATTATGTTCCAAATGGAAAGTTAAACAATGGCATCTCTATTGTTTCATGTTTGTTGGTGGACATAGACAATCGACGACTGACTGATCGATTAATTGATTTACACAAGCAACGCTTGGTTTTTAGACAATATATCAGGCTTAGTTCAATGGGATGATGATGCTGGGATAATCTGAATCCAATTAATATATTCCACTAATCCTTTGCCAGCTGGATAAGGCCATTTGTCAATCACACAAGGAAGAACAATGAGGATGATCTCCTCTCCATTAGGTCAGATGAGTCAAGGATGATCCTAGTGCAATGAATGAAGAGACCCTCCATCAGTCAGGCTGACAGAGCAATGCCTCACCTTGGGCCAGAAATGAAGATGGTCTTCAGTTTAACCAACACAATTAGAACTATCTTCTATATGACATACAAAGACGTATAATGAACAATTTTAATTTGATGGAACACCTAATAACACCTGACACAAATAAAAATTAATAAAAATTCCTAACTTACATAATTTTTTCTATGTTATCCAGTCGTATCGGTGACAATCCTTTTTGCATTATGACCCACAAAGTTATTTAATGAACAACTTTAATTTGACGATACACCTAACACTTAATTCAAGTGCACAAATAAAAATTCCTAACTTGTAATTAATGTTGTTCTTTGTTTACATATTCTTACCCTTTGATATCAGTGACCTTATTTTTCCATCATGATCCAGTGACATCACAGTAATCTTCCTTACAACAAGCAGGTGACTAATGAACATGTTAGTAATCTTCCTTATTCACATACAGGATCCGGGTGACATCATAACCTTCCTTATTTGCATTATATGACTCTTGACATCATCCCAAGGGTGCATTAGCTATGCTGTGTGTACTTGCCATGCCTGGGTGACATCACACCATGGAGATCTACCTACACGCTTACTCTCTGACCTAGTGACACCGTCACATATCTCAACAATCACCATTCTTTGTACACCTTCACCTGGTGGTATTATATCACAGTGACATCTGTGAGACAGCAGAAAGTAATGTCACCTCACAGATTGCAGGTGATAACCTTAGCCATTCAAAGCAGTTCCTCCTTAGTTCAGTGAGAAAGTAGTGCCACCAGTGAGTACATACACACATATACACACACATACACACATACCAGCAAGGGCACAGTCCCCACACACTCCCCCGTACACACTAGATAACATCTCAGCTCCACCCACCCAGCCCAGTGAGGCAACTAAACACATCATCACAGACATGGGTGAAAACAACAGGTGTTGTTGGCTGGTGAAATGCAGGGAGGGTCGCATAACACATGCGAAGGAATTTACAGGGCAGTCTCCACGATGACCAGACACACATACACAGACACACAGGCCACCCCAGCGGTCACACGGTGGACTGTCGATGCCTCTTGTGCCAGGCACGGGCTGCCTCCCTGGCTGAGTCACCCTGATGCTTAGGTGCAAACTATGGATAACTACACTGGATCTATTTACCACCCAAACAACCTGTGCTGAACACACCCCACGGGGCGCACTGGGAGGGAAGGAGTACTTCCAACGAACACATCAACAATTCACTAACCTACTGCATAAACAAAGTGCATGTTATATATATATATATATATATATATATATATATATATATATATATATATATACACACATACACACACACACACACACACACACACACACACACACACACACACACACACACACACACACATTATAGTTAGAATAATAACTCTCATTTAATTATTTAAACAATATTTAGCCAAGGAATAATTGTGTTGAGTTGTTGTAGCTCCAGTTTCTCTAGTTTCCAGAGTGAAAAAACAAACTAAGAATCTAAACGATTTAAAAATACATGAGATCAGTTGTGCACTGTAAAACATAAATAGTGAAGCCAATAAAGCAGTATAAAATGTTGCTTAAAAAAGACTGACATTATTGATAATGTTTGAGAAATACTTATAGAGTTGATGATTGTATTACCAAGCAGTGCTATTGCATAAATTATCGTCAAATACAAGGATATTTTTAACTCAATAAATTATAGCTGATTGGAAGCTGTACGAAAAGGAAATAATTTAGTTTGTCAGGAAATATTTGATAAAGTTCATACAAAAGGAACATTAACTAACGTCATTTAAATTAATTACACTTTATAATAATATAAAACAAATTAATCCATAGCTGGGTATCACTATTTACAATTTTACCCATTGTGTTATGTCTAACTATGATATCTGTAAAAGAACCAAAATTCCACAACATTGTGCAACAGCGACAAGCTTTCTGTCACAGCACAACAAGGCATACTTCTGGTCAGCAATCATTTGAAAACGTGTGAATCAGAGATCTGACAACACCACTGCTTAGACATGGCAAGTCGTGGCTGTTGCAGCAGGCGGCTACACCCCCTCTACACAGGCAGTGCAGCGCGCACCCAAGTAACATAGTCCACGCCTGCCTGGCTGTGTCCTAGTTAGAACCCGCCTCACGCGTCACGGATGTCATGGGTCAACGGGCCACAGCTAATTATGCACTTAGGCCTCTATCCTTGACCCATTTCCGGTCAGTCCACACCGCTGACCACATCAGTTTAACATCTCATAATTATCTGACCATCATCATGAGCTGCAGGCTAATACGCAGCTTGCAACCTGTGCAGAAAACCATGTCCAGCAGGACTGTTCACCAATACATCGACACCTCACACTGGCCGTAAATACACATTATTTGACCAGTGAGAACAGCTACTATATCAAGTCATTTCCTCGTAGCATAAATCACCAATTAATTCATGATGCACTGCCAGGAATACCACCTAACAAGCTGTTTCAAGGCTAACAAGCGTGGTCTTCCTTAGTGCTTTCTAATCAGTTCATCATCATTTGTTGTGTACTATTGAGACCAGCTTGGCTGTCTTGGTTAATGTGATTCACTGCAACTGTTTTGACCATGTACACTTCCCTATTTTATAAATAAAATCAACCTTTGAAATGATATATATGTAACAATGCCCCCCTCAGTCAAATGTTGCTGCATAATTAATTATTGACTTAATATAATTATATCTACGGACTTTCTTCTAACCACACAATCTCAGTTGTAATCAAGTGTTATAAATATGTCACTTTGTCAGTTCATACCTTCTAACCCAAAGATTTAAATGAAAAGTTATTAATTTGCTGCGATAAGATGACATTTCTCATACACCGTGATCAAAATATATCACCCTTATTTAACTGACTTCCTAACGCTTCTAGTAGCCATGGTAACATTGACACCGTATCCCGATCTAGTTTGCGAAAAGGTCTGCAAACTTTGCGACTCAATACACGTGTGGCTTGGGCGAGGGTTGGTTCAGGGAAATGGGCAAGTGGCAATTTCCTACCCTTCTAACAATGACAGTGCCTGCGTGTACGGTCACACACCGACAACTAGGTGACCAAAACAGATCAATAAATGGAAATGAGCCCAGTGCGATGATGAAATGGCTATGACGAATCATTCGCTGGTCTTCAAGACACCTCCACTGGCCAATAACTAACCCAGCTGTCCACTGCGCCCTCTAGGGGGATTAGGTAAACGTCAATATAACTCAAGATTTGGCAGAGAACGATGTACTTTCTAGCCCTTAAAGATCCGACTCTTCCAAGCTCTTTAGTGGTTTCTGCCAAAATGCACTAAATCTTTGTTTTCAAAATATGTCTCTTTAGCTGCCAAAACTGTCTTTCTTTTGATATCCAGTGGTGTCTTTTTCCTACCCATACACTCTTGGCATTCTCTGCCAAAATGCACTAAATCTTTGTTTTCAAAATATGTCTCTTTAGCTGCCAATGCTGTCTTTCTTTGGCATTTACACTCTTGGCATTCTCTCAAGTGTTATGGTAAGCACTAGTTTTTTACTACTACACACTTTGTTCTATTGGCTATCACTGGTGTTTCTTGTTGCTACTGGTGTCCTTTCTACTGGCTAAGTAGTGCCGCCAACATCTTTCTCTCACACTAGTTTCTAGGTTGTTGACAAAACAGAGCAAGAACCAACTGCTGAGCGCCGTCAGTGCCACAGATCGTCAGTGCCACAGATCGTCAGTGCCACAGATCGCACACCACCTAACCTGCACCTTATTAACACCAGGACGTTTTTTCTCGCGAAATGAGCGCGTAAACAGTTCAGCGCCTGGACAGGAGCCCCTCGTTCCCCGATAAGGATACAGACTGGACGCGATGTTGACGACATGGTGACAAGCTGCATTCTGGTACGAGTTAACGTCTTGGCCAACGACATTCCAGGAAGCATCCCCCCTTACCATGGCATGGAACCACAGCCTGATGGATTGGGCTCAGTGCTTATCATTTATGTAGTGCATTTAGTGCAAGTAGACTGTTGTCCTGCTCAGGATAACCATGTCCTGTGGGTAATGGTGCTGTGCAGGTGGACCGCTGTGCATACAGTGTCAACCATCTGGACACGGGTCATTAATGTCAACTCATGTAAGAATGGCCTCAAGACACTTGCTGAATGCATCTGTCTCCTAGAATAACTTGGCCATTCGTACTGTCAAAAACAGGAACTGCATGGAAATGCTATAAAAGGACTTGTTCGATGTAAGAATCAGTTAACGTGATTTCTTTCACAAAACTGAAAACATTCCTCTTTATCGGTGGGAATTTTCTTGAACCAATTAAAAACCTACTTATTACAGAGATGAGAGGAACCTTATGTTCACCAATCACAACTGTGTATAATTGTACTCATACTTAACTGCAAAATTAATCATAACGACAGCTTTCTTATTTGCATTGGCTGGGTCCCATCAACAACATTAACAGTCAGATACGGATCCCAAGCAGTTCCAATAAAAAGCAGACTTGTTTGCATCGGCTGAATCTGTTTGTTTACATGTGTCCCTGTAGTTGGTATGTTATTCTGTAACTGGTAGAACAAATCTAATGTACACACTGTAAACAATATAACATTCGGATAGCATCACTACATTGCTAATGTAATCATTGCTAAAATTACTTAATTTCCAAATAACTGTACTTATAGTCGTATTAATACTTTTGTAAGTGTAATCAATTACTGTATGGTAAAAAAATTAATAATTCCAGCTCTGATGTATAAAGTGGAATTCTCAACTGGACAAGTACTTACTTAAATGCTACTTTGAATACAACTACTTATATTATACCATTACAACCGTTCCGTTATTCCTGTTAGATGAATCACCCATCTCTAACCGGGATCCCTAAGCACAAACAAAGAAATCGGTCCCCATTCCACATCCTAGGTTAAACGGGAATTGAAACACCCACAAAGCCATTTCCATAAATGACGGAAGTTCTGGGGGGGGGGGGGGCAATATAAACTGTGATTATAAAGCGATGAAAAAACAGTCATCTCATATTGATGACAAATTGACGCTGGTATATGGACCAAGTTTCATCTGAGTATAACCCGGATACCTAATCACTGTGCCCACCCGGCTGAAACAAACATATGTGTCATCATTATGAGATGAACTGTCAGAACTACTTGCAAAAAATGTCACGCTGCAAAATCTGGCAATCCAATTTAGAAGATTTGTTCGCTGGTTAGCAGCACAAAGAAACGTGATCCAGTATTAACTCATTTGCATCACACCAGAGACCGCCACCTGCCATGCAACAAGACCAGGCAGCTTAGCTTAGCTGCAGAACAATGGATTCACACAGAAAGATTAGCCAACCGAGTTGGGTCATTAACATCAGATATAAAGATGTACCATATATATTTTCTGCAAAACCTGGTTGGGAGTTTTAAAAATAAAATACCATATATTTAATATAGTATAATTACGCAAAACTGTTCGTGGCTTATTACAATTGAAGATAAACCAGGACATCCATTTCCACTGGGGCTCCATTTCAATCTTAAACAGGTAGTGAGTGACCTTGCAATTTAAACCATAATTATGTGTCCTTGACTGTGTGAAACAGTTTGGCCACTGCTCTGGCTGTGGTGTATCATTATCTGCCAAGTAGACAGACACATTGTACTCGTAGAAGTTGTGGCTGTACTGGAGGAAGTGATTAATAAGCACATCCTTCTATCCACCCCCATTTCCTTGTGTAAATGTATACTGCAGGTAGTGTTCTTTGTATGTATTCCCCACATGCAAATCATCAATCAATCAATTAATCAGTCAATCAGTCAATCACAAAGGTCAAGGAACCTTGGTTGATGAAGGCCTTCATGATGGATTGGCTCTGATTAAACGACAGGAAGAAAAACTATGAAACTGAAGAGTTTAGACTTCAGACTAGGCTGTGTGAAACACGAAAAAGAGACACCATTCACTAAACGTGTCAGACAAGATTCATGAAAAAGGACTCTCTGAACTGTCAACGATACATTACAGCAAACAACACATTATAGTGGACAGCAGATGAGAATGTTCACGTTTAAATTTGTATACAACATAGCAAAATATGGCGTTATTATTATGGCTGTCGCACAAATTATCCAACTCTCTTTAAATATGCCGGTTCAATAGTGCATCTCAGTCCAGCATTGACAATATCACAAATCATAAATATGCCGTTGCCAAAATAGAAAAAAATCGACAAGTGGAATTCCATGAACGCGCGACGCGGTGATACGCCAGTGTCTGACGCCATGTAGTGTGCAGTCACTAATGAATAACGAACGCCTGCCAATACAAATGTATTGGCTAGTTAGCAGGCGTTTACTACAACGAACTGGCAGCAATCTGTTGATTATGAATGATACATACACCCACAGCGTGTCGAGGCCATTCAAACAATTGTTGTGTCATTGCGTGTGTGATACACGCACCACTATTCGCTGTCTATTTACTCTTGGTGCGGCGCAACGCCGCAGTAGAGTTAAGGGCACAGACCGCTATTTAATTTTTTTACTTGGCAACCGAGTTAACATGTTCTAGTGCAGCGCAGGGCAGAAAATTGCTTTACGGGATGTTCCTCAATTGACGTAAACTGGTAATAGTCCATCACCAACCTATAGGGAAATGGTACGGGTGTCATAATTTTGTTTCTGGAAAAAAAACTTATGTTAAAAACTGCAGAAAATACAAAATGTTGTCCGGTTATACAGTGAGACTCAGTTATGTGGAGTTGCAGAAATTTATTAAATTTTAAAATCACTGCTTGTCTAATGTAAAGGGAAATAAAAATATAATAGACACTAGGTCCCACGGAAAATCAACATCTAGGTTTTTCTATCGATTGGTATGGTATGTTATTGCAGACTATTGAAAGCATATTTTTGAATGAGACTGATTATCAGTTGGATACTTGTATATTTACATAGCAAACAACCCTGGCATGTTCTTTACATGAGTTTGAATAATACCATTAATTAAGACATAGTGAAGACAATAAATAGGAACAACACTGAGTCGATAAACGTAAAGAGCAAAGTTAGTATAAATACATACATGTACCATTATTGCTCCTAGGAACCGTCTCAAGACCCGATTTACTCCCTCCCCTCCAAGGCAGGGAGTATCACTGCTCTTATTTCTGGACTCACTGCAAATAAGACACTGAAACATGAGTGGTCAAACCCATGAGAATAAGGAGCCATCAGGATGGTCATCACTGCCCAAAGGCATATCACTGATTGATGACATGCTAGTGTTTTGATGTCCAAGCTGGCAGTAGCCATTGTCCATGTTCCATCAAGTAGCCAGTCCACACTGCAATATCACAACAGGATCACATCAATGGATATCAGATATGGGGCAGGAAATCAATTTGCCTGACCGTTCACGTACACCCTGCTGTCCGAAATGAAATATCTGGTTCAACCATACACACGTACACCGCACCCTCCGCGTTCAGCATTGTACGCTACTGTGAATTTCATTGACTCAATCAATCTGCTACGTACAATGAAATTTATTGATTTCATAAATATGTGAATACTTGCTGGGGCTAATTTATGGATCCACCAGAAGCGTGGCCACAAAACCCGTGTAACATCTGGGAAGACGAAACACAACTCATCCGGCACTGAGCAAACACAGAATTACGCTCAATTGGCAAGTGATTAATTGCAGCGAGCTGCATGCTTGGGAAATGAATGAAACAAGGCTAGACCCTGGCATTGATACAACCACACGCCAGGCCGTGTCAACTAAATAACCACCTCTAATGCAATCCAAACATGAAACTGCCACACTTAGAAGGCAGTGCTTTCAAGGCAAATAGGCTTATAGGAAAAAGACAACACAATGCCAGTGTCTGGAGAGAAGTTTTGTACATTTGATAGTCAACATTTCGGTTACTCAAGAAGGCATCTTATAAATGCTCATTGTAATGTTGCTTGGGACAGATGTTCGGCTTTTTAGTATGAATTGTCTAGTCTCAACAGGAGGGTTTTATTTACACAAAGTGTTGCTGTTCTCATATATTGGTGGGAAACGAAGTAATATTAAGATAGACAAAGGTTTGTATTTTTTTTATAAATGTGATAACAAAATTACTATGTTTGTGAAATACGACTTACAAGTTTTATCAAGTAGTGTTGCTAAAAGTAAAATATTATGCAAAATGTTATGAGCACAAAGGAAATTGTACCACATGAAAGCTGCAAAAGATGTAATGACAGCGAAATGTGTGAGCAGAAATATCAACCAAGATGTGCATTTATATCACACTTGAGATGCGATGTTTCCCAGACATGTTTTGAAAAACTCTTAATGAACTCAACGACCATTTCCAAAATTGACATCTTCCTGCAACAGAGGCCCTTGCATCAGCATTTATAATGAGATAGTACTAATTCAGTAATAACTGAGCTAGAACTTGATGCGTTAGGAGGTATTTCAGTTTCACTTTCAGTTTGACATCTCGCAAACCTGTCTGTGATAAGGTGAACCAATCCCTCTCATTTGAATTTGTAGCAGCATGTTACAATGGCTGACAGCCTGACACAACGAGATGCTAGATATTATCGTAATGTACAAATCCAGATTTCCTAGCATATTATGAGGGTAAATTAATAACTGTACCAATGCACAAATATAAGCCACCTAAGATCCATCACACGTTTAATGGAGCCCAGAGAAACGTGACGGAATAATCCGAACTCAAAATATTTCATTGACAGCCCCTGGAAAACACCATCAGCTAACTGCACTTTGGGCCAATATTGCTCTCTCTCTCTCTCTCTCTCTCTCTCTCTCTCTCTGCCTCTCTCCTGTGAGTGGATGTACACAGGCTGTTTATTGTCACTGACCAGCAGAGCATGCCAGCTGCTGGACACTGAATGCTCTATGTGCACTTGACCAGTGGGTTAATTACCCCCATAAAACACCCTCACCTTGCATAACACAAAGAGCCATTCATTTGAGGTATATGACCAGCCAGCACTTACCCACAGGGCGAATCAATTACAGGTCACCAGCATTGGGTTAACCATATGAAAACCCTACATGTTACACTCAATTTGAAACATTCCTGTGGCTAATTCAATTCAACGACAACACAGCAATTTATATATTCAGTTTATCTGACCTATAATTAATGAATCAGTGACAACTTTTCCAATGGTCAGATATGTAACTGGACCATTGTCCCTTCAATCAACAACACACCATTTCCCTTCAATCAACAGCCCTCAACATTTGATGTTCAAACCTTTAGATCACACTCCACTTTTACAACTATAAATAATTACGCCTGTCAGAACCCCATCAGTCAGCATCACTTCCATATTGTTAAACACCCTATAAACACTTCTATTGGGTTTGCGCTTGAGGTCAGAATGTGGGGGAGGGAGAAGTGGGGGAGGGAGAGAGAGGGAGGGAGGGAGGGGGCAGCTGGACTGCACTGGGTGCCCCAACCCTGGCACATACATCAAACAGCTGCCAGCGGTACCGGTCACTGGTACCGGTGGTGGCACTATGGCACCACCAGCACACATCTGCCACCACCAGCCTGACAAACTTGCTCGTATATAAACACTCGCTTGATGCATCTTTTACTGGGCAGAAACGCCCAGCGATTTTACAACAGTAGCCCTGTAAGTAACATGATACACATCACCAAATTTTATGACAATGTTGATCATCCAGACTACCTTGTAAACATTCACCTCTCTGATCCTAATGCTATTTTCACTTTCTACTCTGACCTTGAGTATGTCTTATAAGCAAAGATGAACTATCACATCCTTCTCATGACAATCACATATTATGCTTAAAACACTCTCAGAAACTTCCTAAATCACTCTAACACTAGCATGTGCTTATTGTTATATGATTGAGGGTGTCTGTGCTTGAAAATATAATTCTTTGCTATTTCCATCCTTTTTATAATTTCAACAATTTCTTTTTTAATTTAACTAACAAAATGCTTAGTTTGTTACATTTTTCTTTCGGAATAGAGTAGTGATTCCTGTACTGACCACTGATACACATTTACACTGCCTATAAAAAGATGGCTATTTTGGCGATGACTCATGTGACTCTTGAAAATATTTATTAATTTTACGCGGAATGAATCAACCTGTTTGCATGGTGCACATATCTGTGAGCGGAGGTCAAGGACACCTGGATGCACCATTCACTGGACATCAACCACTCCGTTTTGTCAACGATAATTGCTGTGTCAGTCCTGAAGCTGTCAGCTAGGATTGTGTACAATGGCCAGGGCCAGTCTGTGTTTGGACACACTGCTCTAATCAGCTTGGCCTGGTCCAACTGGATGTTTGCCAGATATTCATCAAGTGGACACAGCCACCAGCACAAAGGCACCAGCGCTATTGCAAGGCCAACAGATCTATTTATTGTTTCTCATTGTTACTAGCCAAGTCACACTGATTATTTGCTATAAAATGTCACACCTTTCTCTGCCCAAAGCTGACAATGAAAAAAAAATATATAATACAACAAAATCACAGATGTAATGTTTATTCATGTTTAGCATCCACACACCAAGCAGTACTTGATTTTCCTTTTAATGTTATTACGAAAGCCCTTCATTTCATGACTAAAATACATTAATATTGGAGGATAAAATAAATTCACATACTTAAGAAAACCTTTACAAAGCACTTCCATAAACGCTATTACATAATACATCATAAATTTCCTGATAATGCATTACAAATCTTCCAAACACTGGCTAAGTTTTCCCTTGTCCATTCAGAAATTAAATCAAGGTAGTCTATTGAGTTATACTTACAAAGGTCTATGGATTTTTATAATAATCAGTCTTAGTTATCATAGGCATTAACAGAACAAACCTGGTAGCTCAGAACATTTAAAACAGCACCAGCAGTAGTTCTTACTCTGTAACTCAGAAATGTAATTTAAAAAACTTAAAAGGCACTTTTGAATTTTCTGATGTTTCTGCACTCGACCAAGTCAACCAAGTTTTACCGAGCTGAAGTAGTCATGTTTTAGTCACTAGATAAAATTAGCTTCGTGACGTGGGCTCTGTCTTGAAAAGTATCGTAAATCTACATCAAGTGACCTCGTCCAAATATAAATACGTTGGCTGTTGCACTGTCTTTCATGTGCACCAAGCATAAACATTTGCTCCATAAATATTCATTACATTTGTAGCTAGCACCTACTGAAAGTACTTTTTGAGTAGTAAAAACTATTTAAAAAAAAAACATAATGGTGCAATGTTGTATATTTATTTTGTAGTGTTGAATAACGGCTTTTCTGACCTTTAAACAGACAGCATTCATTTACCACATGAGCGGTTTCAGGGAAAACGCAATATATAATTTTTTTCTTTTTCTACGCTTTATCCATAAGCAAAAACTTGTGTGTGTGATATATCAACTTCTAAAGAAATCAAAATCAACTCCACTAATAGCAAGGTCTGAATTTTTGTAAACATTTAAATTTTGGTAAGTCTAAAATGTTGGCGTTTATCTTGTTTTGCTCCCGAAACAATTCACATGGTGTTTCACACGTAACATTGTAGCAAAATTATATATACCATATAATGGATAGTTGGGTTTTTAATTACTATTGTTATATCACTTGGACACTGCAGAATAATCTATGTAATTAGTTATCTAAAAATAACTAAATTCTCAGTTGTCCAAAAACATAATGTACAGAAATAACTATTTCTGGTGTCCAAAAACAGTGTATACTGGACACAGTCTGGTGTAAATACACAGTACATGAAAATTATTATTTCTGTAAAGAAGCGTGACTGAAAATGCAAGCAATATTCCAATATCTACAGTCATTACAGTGAACTATGCCCAATCAAAATCCAAACACTTTGTTGTGCCCCACATCTACTATCAAGTCATATTTACATCCTGTTGGGCTGGCTTATGACAGTCACGTGTGTAGCTTAGTCAGGGGATTCGTGTTAACCAGAGAGGCAAGTGTTGTGAAACGTATCGAGTTACACATATCCATCCTCGATGTTTTCCACTACTCACATCCTTTTAGCAAGATGAATTTCCCTCTGCACCCATATATCTTTATCACTGCATCGCGGCTGATTAAATACCAACTACATTGACTATCTGATGTTTTGGTAGTGTCTCCAATAATTCTCCTATAACATTTACTACTAAATGCATGTAGTGTGGAAATGTTACTGAAAATTCCTACCACTATTACTACTAATATTTGGGCACACAATAATTTTCAGTATGTATACATGTTTGCAAACGTATACATGCATGTGACTCTACTAATGCACCTACAATGCCAATCAATTAAAGCAGATCCTTTACACATCCCCTCATCAAGACAGTAAACAAATTCTCCTAGAATCTGTCCTTATCTGAGTATTTTTTCTGACTGCCACACAACCTACAGATAAGCCACCCACAGACCAAGACACAGCTGGGTGCTAAACAATACTAGTTCCACAGCAAAACCACAGCAGTGGACTCATAGTGGACCCACACCAATGTGGACTCAACCACACAGCCACTGCTGCTGCTGCAGTGGGCTTGGAGGTCAGGAGAAGGTAGCCTTAGCCGGAACTACTTCTGCCCAGCAGCCGCTGCTTATCTATGACAGTGGGTCAAGCCCAGCAAGCAGGCAGGCAGTGGGCCCAGCCAGCAGGCAGGAGAAGACTGCCAGGGGGTGGCACTGCACCGCTCCACCAATGGCAGGGCGGCAAAGGTCAACACCACTTAAGTAGCCTCAGCCTGGCAGGGACAAGAAAAACAACTGCCCACGTAGACCCACGCCCACGCGGTGGTGGTCAGTACAAAGTCTGAGTCAGCACCACATGTGTGTGTGTGTGTGTGTGTGTGTGTGTGTGTGTGTGTGTGTGTGTGTGTGTGTGTGTGCTCGCGCGAGCTACAACTATCACGATGATTACTCGGGTCGAGATGATCACGGATTCATCGCCAATAATGCCCAGTTATTGACAGGCATTCACCTGGTCAGGCCAAGTAATGACCTATTTCTGCTCCACACCGGCCAGCAGGCAGGCACATCACATCCCCTGGCCAGTCCCAGATGTCAAACAGCTGGGGCAGTTTACGGTTTACACACCGGATACTTTTTCCATTTCCCCTCGTAATATGCTATGAAATACTGAATATACACCGCAGGCTGGTGCATAGATCTAGCATCACTCTTTACCAATCGTCCCAACAATATATTTTAATTAATGTAAGGTGTAATGTTCTCTAAAAAAATAATATGTTATGGATCCCAAAAACCAACACAAAATTTCACCAAAAATTCTTTAATATCAATTTAATTTAATATCAATTATCTGAGAATTAAATTTTGTTTTTAAGTCACGGAAGCAATGCAGTTGCAAAGATCGCCAGCATGTAATGATGCCCCATAGATTGCCTGCAGTGTGACAGGAGATGGGGTTAGCTAGTATATCTACCCCCCTGGCAGGTGCATGCAAGTGTGTACATGTGGGAAGGCAGGAATGTAGTCCAATCTGATGGTCAGCATCTGTCTGTCTGTCCCTGCCTGTGGTCAGCAAGTGCATCAACCACTGGACATACCAGACTCAAAGCATAATACATACAGAAACAACCTTTATATTTGCCAAAGCACACAAATCCCGGTACAAAACTATTACTTGGTCTTGAAAGCTTGTATCGTATCAATGTTTTGGTTCACTTTTGTGCTGTAGAACCAACAAGTAGTGCTGAGCATCATATCAAAATAAACGTAAAAAGTACAATTACCCTGTATGCAGTGCAGTATCCAGTCTCTATGACTCTGCATAGTTCTACGTTTCATTCCAGTCCAATCAAACCCTATTCACTGTGAAGCCATACTGCAATTATTGCACAATGACTGTTCTTACACAAATATCTACCATTGTATGGCCAGGAACTCAGTCTTACAGCTGAGTTAACAGGAGCAATGTGTAATGAACAAAAAAGTCCACCAATGTTCAAACTTACAACTGAAGGATTCCCAGAAGTGGTGATGATATTCAAATGAACAAATATGGCAGGAATATAATGTCAAGTTGTAAATAAAGACTGAAACTGGAAACAGTGCTATATAAGATCCCTTTAAACAAATACACGGCTGTGAACAATAAGTTATGCAAAACAATTTAAACTTAGGCCGGCCACAGCTCACATGGGATTACATCTAAATAAACCAGACAGATGCGAATAAAACATGGGAAATCACTCCTCTATTGTGTGCCAATAACATACAAACTAACACAGTATGGGGAAACTGTTATGCAAAATAACTCGTCTTTTGTGCCAATAAAATATAAACTAACTAGTGTGAGAGTGGGGAAATCTGTTTTAACGCATTTTGACAGAGACATTTATTATGTCGTGGGTCGCTGTTGTTTTGCACTGCCCTCTGGAGGCCAACTGATCATATGAGACCAGACACACGCTGGTTGCCAGGGCCTGTTTCTCACATCAATCAATTGACTGATCAATCAATTGGTTTATTTCAAATATATACAATTACATACAACGAACAAAACAAGTCTACATAAACATCAACAAAAGCAGTCATGCAGGCAATATATGAAATAAACAGTTAACTGTGCATGACAAGAGAAAATATATATTGCTTAGAACCGGATTAACCAAAATGCCAATGAACAGGGATGCCCCATGGGGTCAGACCGACCGTAAAATTTATCTCACTGTCAACACATCACGTCTCTTCTATTCCGCTCGTCTCTGCTGGGATACATGGGTTTGGATGCACACATCCAGGTGAATGACCGAGCGCTCGTTCAGAAGGGAGAAAAAATTAACTACCAGAATGCTGACAATGGCTTTGATGGAAACCGAATCGGCATGCTATGAAATTTGTCATTTAGGCAGCAACAGCTGCGGAAAGGTCGATGACCTTGTACAGACACCCTTGTGCAGATGTCACAAGCACGACCTGGAAAGTGCATTTGAGTGGAATGCGTCTGGAAGCATTGTCAATGTTGTTTCTTGGTGTTGTGTTCTGGTGTTACGACCTGAAGACCTCGGACAATAAGGTATTTTATTGCTGAAAATTAAGTCTTGTCTTGCTCTAAGATAACCTGATGCTGCTCATGTCCATGTGCATACAATTAAGTGTTTTAAATTTTGACCTTTTGAATATCTCCGTGCAAGATGAATGTTCTTCAGTAGCTGTTGATGTTGTCACAAAGCAGATACATGAAACATGGCACAAGTTCTGCAGTCTGGTTACCTTGCAAAGAATTTTGGAAAACTGTTTTGACAGTGAAGTGACCAAAGATGTAGATAGTTTATATGACCCTCATCTGTTTATGACCCTAACCTATCAAAAAATAGAAACATGGATTTTTGGTTTTCTAAATGTCCAAAGCCTTTAAAGCTCCCCAAAGTACCCACCGCAAAACTGAAGCTGAACTGTTTACCTTTCCCTCAGGAATCACAATATGAAGTCATGTTAAAAGTTCCACAGAATATTCTCCTTACCTGCAGACTCTATTAGCCATGGAAAATTATGAAATTATATTGCCAGTTTGATGAATTGACTGTCACGAGAATTCAAATGTGTCGTAATGGTCTTGTTGCATGGATATTTTACATAAATAAGTACAGATTTATTTGCCTATATCGCATTTAAGTGGTGTCTTTTGTACACTGACGCAGAGCAAGTGCCTACAGTCCATCCAGTATTTCACAACAGGGCATAGACATGTCCACAGTCCTTGGTTCTAATTTGATCGCATGACTTAAAATGATGCCAGGTGCAAATCATTCAGGACATGAAAGCAAACAGGGACATCTGTTAGGGAAAATTACACATTTATCAGTCACTATGCCATGGTTCGGTTGTCAGTCGTTCCGTAAGTGATTCGCCAAATGTACCGGCTGATCGTAGTGCACCGAACCGACACGATGAATTGTGCCGTATCTCTCGTTCCTGTGTAAATCGACACTGAAGCCGAGTGCAAAAAAATCACACCAGGTCAACTGGCATGCCACGACTACGATAACGACCTCAGCTGGCAAAAGAATAAATAAACGAATCATTCTGATTTTGGATTTCCACTGCACTCTGAACGCAGCGCTAAAAAGTATACGAGCGCTGCAGCGGATTAAGCATGTTCTGGTGGGAAACGTGGCTCTATCGCACCCCCGCAATCAGTTTTTTCGTGCCATTCTGCCTACTTGTTGACGTTGCCTTTGACAATATGGCGATGGAGATAATGCCGCACGTTGGTGCGAAGAGGTGACGCCAGCTTAGCTGTGCGTGCATATATTACACGGGCAGCGTGTTATCCATCTGAATGATATCATGTAGTGTTCACCACCACTGATGCTACTGCCAACCACTTTACTCAGCATCCCTGCTGAGTAACTAATAAATACCTTAAAATAGTGTGAGCAGATTATATCTTTGTCTTTGTTCCTATAATACAGGCACTAAACACAAGCTGTCAGAATCAAGTGTGATGTCCGCCAAATTTGGAGTTTTACTGCAGTACATTTGTTGGATAACAAAAACAGATTTGTGTGTAGGATTTAACACAGATAAAAGGAGTGTTTTAATCTCATGGGAAACAATTAATTTATCCACGACTAATATATTAAATACATTGTAGACTATAACTGTAGTGTACAGTTATTTGTTGCTACTGCCTGTATTAGTAGTATTACTACTATTATTTCTACTACTGCTACTACTACTTACTAAGTACAACAACTACTGCTGCTGTTTAATGCAGTGTTACTATCTTATTTTAAAGAAACTTGAAATTATTCACTCAACAAAAGTACAGTCAGAACCCCAAATACACAATGAAACAGCACGTTGATGCTGGCTTCTAAATATAGAACCATGTGTTAGCTGCATTAATGATTTAATCTCAGTGTTAGCCTGTTTATTATGTAACCATAATTAATTAAAGACACACCTACACCATGCTCTAGCAGTGTCAACAAGTTGGCATGTTTGTTACATAACTGTGATTACTTCATAGCTGCATTCCAGCCATATTATCTACATGCATTATGACATCTGGCCTCTAAGCTGCTACATTGTATCTGGTTATCGGCCCTTATTCAATTAAGGCATTCCGTTCGTTCGCTATGGGCTTGTTAATTTTCCAACTTGTGTTGATATACGGACTTAGATTAAAAGGTCAAGGGTCACCGATGCATACACAAATGCAGGCAACCATCAGTGGCTGAACATGTGGCCATTGGCCATCTATTGTGAGAACTCTCTCACTGCACTGGCTCTCATGCAAAGGCCATAAATGTCAACTGGTTTGTGCTGACTGGTCCAGTCCAGCCCAGAGAGGTCCTTGATAGGCCGATGAACCAGGCCCAGTTAGTACAGCCACACTGTCAGTTCAATTCCCACAGAGCAATTGTTCTTTGTAGTGCGACTCTGGCGATTAGGAGGCAATTGGTGGCAACTCTAGTTGTCATCATATATTATAGATTCTTGCTGTTTTTCCTGAATCGATGTGTAGGGTGCGACAGAGGGATAACATTTTAAGCATGCACTTTTATTTTTAATTACTTCATGCTAATACCATAAACGTGAAAGAAAAAGAAAATCTAATTTATACAAAATTAAGTGTGAAATTCTGTGAAATCACGCTCTCTCTATCAGTAGCTGAGCCTAACATCCTGAATTTTACTTAGAAATCATTTGAGATATCTATATGCTGTACATAACAACTGATATATAAATTGCATTTTCACCCAAACTCATTGACCAATTCTTTGCTGTAAAGGTAAATTTTGCATGTTTATGATTTAATACTCAGTACTTTTCATATACCAGCTTCATACATATCATAAGACCAGCTTGCTGACATCAGTGCTAGAGTGTAGAGACATTATAAAATACCACCACAACCTCCTATGGTTTAAGATCGTATCAACTGGTTTCAAAATGGAGTTGATGGTGTAGAAACTCGCACGTGAGTGAGAATGACTACAACAGCAAATAGCACTCTCTCACGTGTCCAGTGCCCAGTGCCGTTCACGTAAAGTGGTGCACTTAAACCCAGGGATGTCACGTCAGGCCAGCATCACAGATCACCCTCAGCGAAGAGAACTCCAAGTGTGTATTGGATATCACCTAACAGGACACAACTAATGACACACTTGGATAGAGGATAGTACGCACACCTGGTCGAATCAAGGGCGTGGCCCTACATGTGCGTAGTGCCAGGCGGTCTACACATGCAAGGGCAAGGTGAGAACTCACGCCTGCGTGCCTCGCTCAACTAGAATTATTTTTCACAATTCCCATGAAAGAAAACACCAGTGGTATAGCGCATCTGTCATGCATCTGTGTCCACCCCAGATAATTAACTGAATCCTGTGATTGACACAACTTGTGTAACGTATCGACACCCAACCTACATCATAATAAATAACTCACAAGGGTGTGGGAATCCATGAATATAGATAGCACTAACCAGTTCACAGTCTCCTTACTCCATGTTTATCTTCACATCCCTTCCCATAAACCCAACTGTACCCCAGTGAGTCGTAGTAAACAGCCACATAGCTCTAACCCGTGTTTACCTACCCATCCCTTCACAAAATCCCAACCCTCCTCCTGGACTTGGCTTCATCCCTTTCCCTCCCGGACACAAGTCACACAACCGCTGTGATAAACACGCCACAACTGAACTAACCCTGATGAATGTATCCATTTATGCGGCATGATATCTGGCTTGGAACAAACAAATATTTTACACATCACTCAGTTCCAGACCCATTTAGTTCAAACGCTGACACCAGGGGAGTGCTGACATATAAAAAATGCATGCCCCTAAAGGTCAGCACTGAAGCAGTACACAGCATTGCCGAGATTACGCGCGCATCCTGCCATAAATCCCCTCCGTCTGCGGACGGAATAAAACAGCGATTCGTCGATGGGTCGCCTCTCTCTGGTAAACAAACGACAGGTGGTAACATCAATGAACCAAGGCCATCCATCAGCAACACAGAGCGTGCTTCATTACGATGTGATGCGCTCACATCCACTTGCATTCTTCCTATGTTTGTTTCGCTTCAGTCACTTAAATCACACCAACAGCTTGTGTTTGCTTAACAATAAACAATGTTCACACCTCATTTGACAGTTTCACTCGATTTTTTCTGTTGCAAAACCTTGCAAGTTGCAGTCGATAAATATTCATACAGATTACTATTTTGTTGCTGTCACTAACAAGTTTAATCAGTTAAAGTTAAAAAAGGTTAATATTTCTACTTGCGGAGCTTTTCACCTGACATTATGAAGAATTTTACACAAATGCTTAAATAAAAAGCTGCACAGTACCGATGACAAATCAAAGCAAGATACAATTAAATGGTTCTCAGAAGACAACGTGTCATTAGATTAGTCGTACCTAATGAGGTGTGACAGCCACGATATACCTCCATTACGATTCAATCTCACGGCAGAATGTAATCAGACCACATCATCAGAATGCTGGACAGAGGCACCAGATTACACTGCAACTATTACACACACACACACACACAGACATGTCATAAATGACGACACAGTGATAATACACTATGCCACACTCGCAATATTAATTGATATGTTTACTTTTTGCGATGCTATCCAGCGGGCCTAATGCACTATATAATTTACAGCACCACTTGAATCTAACCGCTGCGACACATGCAGATTGTTTTGCTTTTATCTGATACGTCAACAAAACAGGCCGCTGAAACGGCTGGATTTTTATCACAATCAAGCGGAAATGTTTCGCTTTGATGTGGCCACTACAGCACCTACCTAGTTACGGATAAACATCAGTGGGACTGCCGAGAACATTTACACACACTGTTAACAACATGACGACGTTTGTTTTTTCTCATGCAAGCATGCTGTCAAGCTACTGTGTTCAGTGACTTCATTCATAAGCTATAGTTGTACATGAATGGAGTCTGTAGGTGGTATGGTACTTTTTGCTGACATTTCCGCAGTGACACCTTTGAAATGAAACAAAACCTGCTTGAAATGATGACCAGCACGCCATCAATTTCCAGGTTGCTCAATGGACCTTAAAAACACCCATTTCAATGATACAATTATACAAGGCCGCAAACAGCATGTTGTAAAACCAGAACCCAATGATATCTGTCGAAGTCACTTAGATCTAGATACAAACAATAAACATTCCTCATTTGGCACAATACTGATAGATTCACAGAGAAAAGACAACAACACTCCCTCAAGCGGATCATGTACATGTCCGACTAGCAACCTTTCTGTAGAAGTCAAACCACGCAGATGGCAATTCATCAAAAAACTAATAACAGCTGATGTAGGTTGTTTCATTTAGTCTCGATCACCGCGACACCATGCCACGGATGATGGCAAGTAGAAATAACAGGCTAAGTAGAAACGGATACAACTAAGGATGATTGCTTTTCTGACAAATGAATTATGCCGTAATTTCACACCGAGGATGCGTCAATGGTTTCCAGAGAACATTTATGAATCACGCTATGAATAGGGTCAATCCACTTCCGTGTGCTAGTAAATACCGACGTTTTGTCACACAACGTTTACACCTAATTTAGCTTGCAACTACCTCGGTGGTATGCATTGAAACAAAGTTTTAATGCATTCCTGTACGCCAGTAAATGCCAACCTTTCTTTACACGATACATGGCTACTGGGTAATTGTGATGCTGGCAACTAGACATAGATTCAACCGTTAGTTAACATGCGGCTTATACCGAGGGAACCCAGCAGTGGTGACTGGTGAAGTCTACTTTTTACAAGCTCCAAACATTGTCCTAGTTCCCACGATAACTAGTTGGAGCAGCTATAGTTTCCATGTACAGCCGGAGAGTCACAGCAGGCTCCAGATCAGAGATGTAATGAATCGTAATTCTAAATGTTGTAATTAATCACAGTGCAGTGGCTGTAAGTGCAACTGATTCTTAGAAGGCTGTAGTTTATGTTACTATGTATGCGTACACAAAAGATCTTGACACACTATCCAGTTCAGACTAATAACACATCATCTCTAGTGACCTGAAGCAACAAGGAATTAAAGATACAATCCTAGAAGCTTCTAGGCACAATGTGTCCATGCTTCACCTAAGGTTAGAGCTAATATCATACATGTGTTTACACAGAAGGACCTCTTACTCGTGCATAATCAACTTAATTTGTAACAGTGGCCCAATTTGTACACACTTACTGAGAGAAACCAGGCCACAATAACAACCTCAGTGTTTAATTATAATAACTGACACACTGATTAATGTACCAGGCATTCACTCCTTTAAATGTTCAATTAAAATGCAGCACACTGTGTAATGCAACATACTGTGTAATGTAAGCATAGTGTGCAATTTTAAAGATTTTTTTACTTCAGGCCGAAAAGCGATCAATTTTTTAACACCTTTTATAACTGCCGACGAGTAGAAAATAATCAATTTAATATAACCGCCGAAACTCAATGAAGAAAAACTTGATACGACACACACAACATGAGACTTGTTCCACTCGCTTTTTACTGTGCACCCGGCAAGAATGTGCTCGAAAATTTGTCACCCCATTCAAGGATGTGTCACAAGCATGCTGTGATTTATATCGTGACCCATGGCCAGATGCACTCATACGGGAATGTTTTTATGACCTCTTATCTACATAACATTATGTTTGTACATATTTCTTTAGTAGGCGGTTAAAAACGTTACACCCTCCGTTACAAGCAGTCATGTAGGGCCTCATCTGTCGCTAAGCATCAAGACAAAAGTCGCTGCTAACCACAAAAACAACCTACTAAATTTTAAAGGCAGATAATTGTGCTTCAGATCTTGCCGTGTCATTTACATAGTAAGTGTACCCCTTGGTAGGTAGATGTAAATAATACTGGGCAAATGAAGGGTCATACTTCCGGAAAAGTTCTAACACTCCACTTGTTTTTATTGCTACTGAATATACATTTGACGCAGTGTGGTAAATTTAGCAGCCAGACTGGACCTTTAAGAAAAATGTTATATAAAGTCTAATATACCCTACTCAATCTAATTTTGTAAACACAACGTCATACTTATAACTTGGCAAGAATGAGTCTGTCTGCTGGGCAACGCAACAGTTCATGGACACAAATTCCTTGTAAAAAGGGGGACATTTCTCTGCAACTTTGCTGTATGTTTATTATCCCTGTAAATCAATCTCCTCTGAGTGAATATTTTCTATTTTGTACTAAAACGAACTGGTTGTTTTCCTTTTTTTAAATAAATAATGATCACTATAACTGTTTAGATGTTAGTAAATAAATATCATTACCATACTACAATACTGGTTGTATTGCCCCAAAAATATTGCCTACCCTGGTTCCATTTGTAGGACATTATGAAATGCTCAACAAGGGCCTAGCAATTATGATTGATTACAGAATATGTAGTCGTCATGAAAACACTGGCTGTGACTGAAAAAGCCACTCTTTCTAGTTGAAACTTTCCTAGTAGAACCTACCAAACTGCTATATGAGTCAGTGACAATATGACGCACGTGGAAAGGATTGAAAAGAATGAACGAAAACTGACCCGGCCACATGATAAGTGACCATGTGACACAAAGGATGACCCTACCCGTGGTGCCAACCACAATGTCATACGTGTTGAAACAGTATAAATAGTTCGCCCAGCTCCAGCCATTCAGGCAATATGTCTTTGATGTTCCAGCGAACACGAACACAAATCCACTGAGAGGCTGCGAGATTATTCGCCACGAGTTACCACTGACGTTGGATGTTTTTTATGCCTCATTAGCTGTTTAATTAGCGCGCTGAAGCATCAGAGGCGATCCTTTCAACCATAAATCCACGTTCAAAGGTAAATTCACATTGCCTGACGCTGTAAGGCAGTGAGTGTAACTGAAAATTGCCAATCTCTTTGGCCGACATAACACTTTTTTCCACCCAAAAGCACCTTGTAACTCTATAGTTATGGGGTAAATATCTACGCCCGTACCCTCCCCCCTCCATGCCAACCCTACTTCACTCATTGACATAGGCTGTGGTGCTTTGGGAATTTGTCGGTGCTGCGTGACACTTGCGGAGAAGGTTGAAAGAACTTGTCGGAACCTGTCATTTCTTGCAGTAGCCACAGAACGGATCTGGGATGGGTGACTCAATTTCATCGCATACAGAATTCAACGAACTTAAATTACCTGTCTTCCTATTACGGGGCATTAAATGCGCGTTGCATCACATTTAACTGACTCATCACCGCTGAAAGAAAACACATAACGTGACGGCGGCGTTTGACACATCTGCCAGCGCTGATAGTTGTCAATGCGGTGGGGATCCCTGACGTCTGCTAGCCGGAGGGGAAGCAAAAAATTTGAAACAGAACTGCAGACAAGCACATCTCTAGACAGGAATGCATTCTACACAATCTTGCATGTTTCCTTTGAGGTTTTAACACGAAAACAACCGTTGGAAAAGTAAACACCGAACGAAACCACATCCAACAAACCTGTGTTCCTTTCTGTAAAACAACATTGCCAATTCTGAAAACATCACCCGTTTTAAACCAACCGTGTCTGTTCCTCACGTTTAATGTGTCCTCAAAAGTGTAATAAATAATTATGTTGTTTACAAAACTGTCAACCAAACTGTATTCAAAAAGCACAAATCGTAACTTGCAATTAAAATTTTGCGCCAATGAAACATAGTCAAATTATAAGCACAGCTATTTTGATTCATGTACATACACGAACAATGCCGACTACAATAAAGTTTTTAAGTTGGACAATGCATACCTGGTTTAACAAACTTCTTGAGCACTAATAATATTTAACCAATCATGGCACATGATGACAAATTCAGGTGACATCACAGACACGGTCGCTTTAAGCATTTCCGTAAAACGATATATCGACAAACACCAATGACACGACTGCGTAAAAACGTATCAACAAAGAAACTCACCTGCGATTTGTAGCGTTGCTTTCCTACTTATAATAGCTCCTATATGATTGCGCGCAATACACTCGTATGTGCCCTCATCGCTACGTCGAGGCTGCTTTTTTGCAATCACCCGTTTGATAAAAAGCGTGCCATTGGGGAGGACCACCCTCCTGGCATCGTTCACTACCTGGCTGTCCTTCAGCCATGTGTATGTAATATTCTCCGCCTTGACATCTGCCTCGACGGCGACACTCCCGGCCGCCGTACAGTTCAGCCACAAAGCACTGTTGCGCACTGCTATAACATTGTCTGGCTGTGTGAGAAACTCAAGTCCTGTTTCCAATGTTCCTAAACCTGCAACACAACAACGCCACCAGTTATGATTATGTATGTATTTCGTTTCCTTTTAAAATTGCTAAGTCATCCTGAGAAATGCATAACAGAATTTGTCTCTGTTTGAAATCGCAGAATTCCACCAACTGGTTAGTTTTACCTGATGTTTAATGTAATTTGGTTTATCAATGTCAACTGGATATATTCATGAATGCTAACTTAGTAAGTGTAAAGTAACGCATTCACAAATGACAAGACAATTGGTTTGAAGAAAGCAGAGTGGAGTGATGTATCAATGTGCTGCATTCACCTTTCCGTAAAACAACGTTTTCATTACTGTCATCTGTGTAATCGAACTGTAATGAAAATACAACTATGTCATAAGAAATTACAATTTCTTTTGAATTCAGTATTTACCAGGTGAGGAAAACAACCCTGCGCCTAGCGAACATTTGAGAAATGTAGAGCAAATCAACTTTGTTTGCTGGGCTAAGTCCAGTTCCGACTCTGTATGGAATATCTAAATGCCTAAGTTTATGATTTGCATTGGTGACCTAAATGATCTTATTTTTGTACCTGGTACTACCAGTGATAAGATCTCATTGATCAGATATATATGCATAAATTGCACTCGACCATTTGGTTCAATCCAGACACTTTGTCGAGTAGTTTTTGGCTCAGTGGTAGTGTGCGTGCTACGTGTATATTTGCACTAACAAATACGACTGGACCCAAACACCACGCCCCAGTGTCGCTGCCACCAATCACACACACAATCACGTGGAGGAACCATTGTCCCTTTACACTGCAATCAGACGATAACCAACTTTTGCACCTAGCAGATAATTCACTGTGGATTGTCGAAAGCAGCAAGAAGACCCAACCGCAACGTGGAGATAGCACCGTGTCACGAAAGCCCACAGAAGTATGTTAATTGCGAATGGACGGAGACCCAGTAGAGTCTCCGGCCACGCTGTAAGGGGTCGAGGTCGGCTGTTTGGAGTGACAGAGGAATGCCATAATGTCCCATGTGTGGCTGCCGCCCTGACGGTATTCCTAGGCACAATGACGGGTGTGCAGCAGTCGCAGTCGTGGGTTACTAGGTGGACTTCTCACCTTACACCGACAGCCTTGGCCCAGTTCCCTCTTGTTTTTACCCTCTCCAAAAACCAAGGAGAAACATGTCTGAATTTTCAGTATTGAACCACAACGAACTTGATATTCACAGTGACAAATGAGTGTTTGCCAAAAGAGATCAATATTTACTATAAGTTGTGTTTAATTCTTCGCCACATACACAACAGTGTATATGCAGCAGAAGTTAAAGGCAAAGAAGTACTGGTTTATATGGAATTTGGACCAAATAAAAAATGGGTAACACAGGGTCATAGACCCAACATGTTAGGGATCAAAGTGGGTCCAGGTTTGACTCAAGAATATGAACCATCCTGGTCCATTTTTATAGTGACCCATTTTTGTTACCTGACACTGTAAGTTTCATTTTTATAGTTTTTTACCTGACACTGTATATTTTTAATATTTACTACAACATTCATGGTATTTATAGGTTTAGAAAATGTTGAATGAAACACGCAAATATCAAACATTTCAGCACAGGCAATGGTTTTGTTTTAAATTTTAACGCCAATACATTTAATCAAGGCATACGGGATATACCCAATCCATGCACACACGTCCTTGACAAAGCTTGTTTTGCATTTCGCTTTGCATTTCCCATGACATCAAGACCAATCAACACACTTCTTGGCTTCGGTTAGACACATCTCACATTACAAACAGTGTTGCTGCTCATTCTAGTTCAGTAGTAAGATGTTTACATCCAAAACTGCATTTTGCTCATAAATGATGGATTATGATGGATAGGCGTATGACTGATCTACATCCGTGTAATTAGGAATTCAGCTTATGAGCTCTTATTCCCTGACAAGGCCCCAGACCTGCGACTGACAGCAAACCTGTGTTGACAATTGCCAGCAGTATCAGCCATATCAACACCAAGACACACAAAAAACACGTTTCTACAGCGATTGCTGTGAATAATTCGTTTGCGACTGACATGACCAACAGATGTGGTTTGTTTTAAATAGTGTGTTGTAGTTTTCGTATATCAATCTTCCTCTGCTTACAGGGTGTCATGTTACCAAAATTATGCCAAGAAAAGTGATGTATATTAAGTCTATGAACGTGGGTTCAGTTGTCTTTGAATTGAACTAAATAAAAAGTGACCAGTTCATGTGGCATCCCGATGCCATTTTCTAAAATATGTTTTTAGCATTTAACATTTTAAATTCTACACCAAAAACAACCTGTGTCGCTATGATAAAATGTGAATAATTATTTTGCACAACAGAGTATTAGAACAGTTAACACTGTCCACAAATGACAACTTGATGATTTATGAAATGCATTTAAACAATATTTGTCATGTGTTCTAACAAAATGAGTCGTATGTAAAAAAAAATTATGGCCAAAAGTCAAAATCGTCGGAAATCATTGTTGTATTTTTATTCAGTGTTTTCTCGAAATCAAGTTTGCTGACATACAACTCATTTCTTTAGAAGACTCTGACATCACATTTAACTACAACAGGATAACCAGCATTGTCCACGACTGTCGGGAACCATCACTGGTGTATGTCAATCCTCAACCAGCTGTCTTGTCTGTCCTCGCGCTTAATCAAAATCTAATTTATAGCCCAATAAAACTAGTCTTGGATGTAATGAAGGTCTGTAGGAGGATGAACAAGAAAACAGGTCATAAACACAGAAACATCATCGCAGACAAACACTGCTGATTTATGCTGAACTGTACTGGTCAACACCTCTCAACTATACGGACGTCCACTTCCTGGGTGGTGGCGCTGTTGGGGACTGAACTACACTTCCCGGACTGAACTACACTTCCCGGGAGGTAGGGGGCCTTGTTCCCGTAACCACACAGGAGAGGAATTGGGAAGCTTTGTGTCAATGTGGTTGAGACTGGGAGGAACGGCTTACTAAGTGTGTATGATGTGTTCCTTGGCAGGCATGAGGTATCAACAGCAGGATTAGATGAGCAGTAATGCTCGAGCAATGAGACATTGCTGCAGTATAACTCGGCTGATATTCAAGATTACATGATTACAGGTCAAAATTTCAACTGGATTTTTTTTAATTTTTTTTTACTGATTTATATAGATATTTCTGTTGAATATGTTCACAATGATATGATATTAAATCTACCAGATGACCATTTAGTAAGAAGCTGACCAAGATGTAAGACATATCCCTGCGAAATTATGTAAGTTTGACAAAAAGTGTTATATAATGTATGTGACACATTTGGAGTTTTGCAAAAATGTATATCCATGGATGATTTTAAGGAATTGCCAGGACAGAAGAAAATACACTGTAACAATAAATGGACATAGTTGTTTGTTAGATGTGTATTTTTGAAACATGAAACACCCCATATAATAATCAACAATTCTCACACAACTCCCCAGGTTATCTGCGTCATGATCATCTGCAACTTACCGAGTTGTATGCAAATATGTGTTAGTGGGGAACGCATGTGTTTGTGTGTGTGTTAGCACACTGTGTCACTCCTACACTACTTGTGTCTAATACTCTATTGATGTGTGTGACCTGTAAAAAGCTGATATAATTTAACCCCAATAATGAGCTTGTCAATGCCAATTATTTCTTGGCAATCATCTAAGCATACCTACGATTAATTTTCTGTATACATTATTATAGAGAGAGACATTAAAGTTGCAAACAATTTTACCGTCATTTGCTACATAGACACCCTACCCTGGTTATAAGTAGTGAACACATCATCAGAACAACAGCCATGGGATTCTACTTCCAGTGCTTTCATAGGTTTGTAGGAATCACAAACAGGATACATGTGGTTTTGTAAAGCGTCACACCTAGCCTATTGCCTGTCGGCAATGGTACGCATTATTTAACAACCAGTGCGGGAAAAAAAGACGGGACGTATTTATTTAGTTTGTGATAAGGTCAAATTGAACCGGTTATTCAGTACAAGTCGACTGCCAGCAGTCATGAACTGCCTATTCAGGGCTTTAGGCAGGATACAATTTTCGCCAGTGACACATTTCTTGGTTGAGGTCTGGTGTGTTTTAGAAATAACTACAAACACTCATGTGACACCAATTTTCACGGTATAACTGATTTTTGAAGACCTTTTTTGTTCCTTCATTTATATCTGTCCAAATGGCGGGTGGTTGGGTCTGTGCATAAAGCAATCACAGCCACACAGTACAGACTGTGAAAGAAACTATGTGGAGTGTCCTGCAGAGGTTAAGCCAGGTCCATGGGGCAGGCAGACATTGAGTAAAGAGTGGAAACATCACTGGATAGGAAGCCTAATATCACACTACAAACTTACAACTGCACTTAGAAGCAGCCAATCTTTGTAGAAATAGAGATCGGTGCAGCGGAAAATTGAGTTTTATTACCAGCAACAAGGCTTAGCCATAATCATAAATGCAAGAAATCATTTCAGTAAATATATGTATTATTATACGTATACAAATGCGTTTTGACAAATTTAAAGACATGGCTCATGGGAATCATGAGTGAAATATTTACAGGACTCCTTTTTTACAGTCGGTCTGCTCAAAATGTGTTTACATAATGGTCTCATTTGCTTCTCTAGCTCTTCAATCTCTTCCAAACCCCTCTAGATCTCCCTTCACACAGACCGCCCTCAACCAGAGGGATCAATTATTGATACCTGTATAATATCACACAAAAAACAACATTTGTTGTTTTATTTTTATAAATGCTGATTAAATTAATATTAATAAACAAACCTGATTACACCAGCCGGGTGCACAATGACACAGAATCAAAGAGCACCAACAAGACCAGGAAACAACCACTGATTAATATTACAGTGAAGTATTTTCTTGGAGGACCTTTCGTACAGAAGTATGCTCTCATATTACACAAGTACTCTGAACAAGTGTGTACATAAGCTACGTAACAATGTTTCTTTTCAAACAGAATCCATGACTGTACGTTTACCCAGTAAAGAAGAGGAAGACCATTCCTGTTCATGTATGAAATAACTATGAATTATTTATTTACTATTCTTAAGACTAGAATAAACATCCCAAAAGTGTCCTGCCAGTAAAACGCACAGAATAATCCCAAAAAGTGTTCACAACTTACATGTTGTTTATTCAAACTACTCTGTTACTAATACAAATGTTCAGTTTAACTGCAGATTTATTTGATGTTCAGCCCTGTTGCAATGTTACCACACTCAAGAGAATTAATTCGGTGAACTTACTATTAATACCAGTGATTTCCCTTCCAGGTAATGGATCAGACTTCTAAGACCGTGGAATGTGCAAAGAGAGATTGTGAAAAAGCTGGGCTAGCTCTGCCAAAGGTGGGGGTGGAGCATGGAGGGAGAAAGATGATAACAAGCCACCCCATGGGGCACGGGAAACATGCTGGAGAACTATGTGACGAGACACCCAGCCATCCAGGAAGACGAATGGGTGTCATAGTGAGGAATGAAAGGAACTGGGATCTGTAACACTCTGCATTGGGAGGCCACGAAAAAAGAGCAGGTGGCAAAAAGCAGCAAGACTTCCTAGTAAAAACAACCTCGGCAAAGCTGCTCGGCAGAGTCAATAACACGTCACCCAATCCCCGCTACATAATTGCCTAATTCCATAGTTTCCACCCAATCTATAACGAACTGTTAGCTTAATGTGGCAAAAAACAGCAGGCGCGGGGCACGTTCACAGGCAACAGTCGCCCCCGTCACAGACACCACACTACAAAGTTCACACGGGGGGTGGAGGGGGGGGAAATACAAAACATATGAGTAACACCCACCTCATGCCTTGTGTCACGATCATAACACACACCCCACGCTTTGTGTCCCCATCATAACACCCACCCCACGCCTTGTGTCACCACCATAACACCCACCCCATGCCTTGTGTCACCACCATAACACCCACCCCACGCCTTGTGTCACCACCATAACACCCACCCACACCATGTGTCACCACCATAACACCCACCCCACGCCTTGTGTCACCACCATAACACCCACCCCACGCCTTGTGTCACCACCATAACACCCACCCCACGCCTTGTGTCACCACCATAACACCCACCCCTCCCTTGTGTCACCACCATAACACCCACCCCTCCCTTGTGTCACCACCATAACACCCACCCCTCCCTTGTGACCCCACCATAACACCCACCCCTCCCTTGTGACCCCACCATAACACCCACCCCTCCCTTGTGTCACCACCATAACACCCACCCCACGCCTTGTGTCACCACCATAACACCCACCCACACCATGTGTCACCACCATAACACCCACCCCACGCCTTGTGTCACCACCATAACACCCACCCCACGCCTTGTGTCACCACCATAACACCCACCCCACACCTTGTGTCACCACCATAACACCCACCCCTCCCTTGTGTCACCACCATAACACCCACCCCTCCCTTGTGTCACCACCATAACACCCACCCCTCCCTTGTGACCCCACCATAACACCCACCCCTCCCTTGTGACCCCACCATAACACCCACCCCTCCCTTGTGTCACCACCATAACACCCACCCCACGCCTTGTGTCACCACCATAACACCCACCCACACCATGTGTCACCACCATAACACCCACCCCACGCCTTGTGCCCACGCCTTTTGTCACCACCATAACACCCACCCCACGCCTTGTGTCACCACCATAACACCCACCCCTCCCTTGTGTCACCACCATAACACCCACCCCTCCCTTGTGTCACCACCATAACACCCACCCCTCCCTTGTGACCCCACCATAACACCCACCCCTCCCTTGTGACCCCACCATAACACCCACCCCTCCCTTGTGTCACCACCATAACACCCACCCCACGCCTTGTGTCACCACCATAACACCCACCCCTCCCTTGTGTCACCACCATAACACCCACCCCACGCCTTGTGTCACCACCATAACACCCACCCCTCCCTTGTGTCACCACCATAACACCCACCCCTCCCTTGTGTCACCACCATAACACCCACCCCACGCCTTGTGTCACCACCATAACACCCACCCCACGCCTTGTGTCACCACCATAACACCCACCCCTCCCTTGTGTCACCACCATAACACCCACCCCTCCCTTGTGTCACCACCATAACACCCACCCCTCCCTTGTGACCCCACCATAACACCCACCCCTCCCTTGTGTCACCACCATAACACCCACCCCACGCCTTGTGTCACCACCATAACACCCACCCCACGCCTTGTGTCACCACCATAACACCCACCCCTCCCTTGTGTCACCACTATAACACCCACCCCACGCCTTGTGTCACCACCATAACACCCACCCCTCCCTTGTGTCACCACCATAACACCCACCCCTCCCTTGTGTCCCCTCGCCAGCCGTCCGCAGTGGAACTTGGCAGAGGTCGGAGATCTGACACATGAGCCGGGGAGCAGCCCTTGTGCTTATCAGTGCATCTTGTTTTAATGATAACCCGTAAACAAATAGGCTGCAAAGGATGCAGGGAGGGTGTACTAAAGAACGACCCACTATCATGGCCTAGAAAATAATATCTTTGGCACCGTATGATGGATGCAGTCACAGGATAGGATCAACTTCCCACAGACGTTGGGGGCAGGCTCCCATGTTACTAGTGCTAACCAGTCAAACCCTCACACTTCAAAGGGGAATACTTGCTCCATTTCCAAACAAACAAGTCATGTGAAGACAGCAACCACAACTCCTGTCATCATGGGCAACAGGGTTTATTATGAAATACATGGAACCTATGAATTGTCGTCACCCTTTGCCTAACAATGTATGGAAACAAGATTATTTTAATATTTTGCAAGTAACCGTTTATCTGATATGTCACAACCAGTATTCAATATGGCTATGATAAAACAGGATGATGCCACTCATGACTGGGTCAAGTAATGTTAATAATAACAGTAGTACCAGGGCCACAACCCAAATTTGTAATTAATGAAGTACGTGCTTGTCAACACAATTACCCATATCCAGTAACTACATAATTTTTTTAATGTTAATTAATGCTAAGTTACTGGGAAATAACAATAGAACATTCAAATAAACTACCAACTGACTTTCAGTGTGTTGAGCTTACATCATTGCAGGTCAATTAAGCCATTATTCAAATAATCTGACTAAATCTTGACCTATTATAACCAGTTAACTGTTTTTATGCAAAGATCATTTTAGTACATAAGTGTTTTCAGCAGGTGTTAACTACCAATGTCATGACATTGTTGCAATGAATGTTTACCACTGGCACTGGGCACACATGAAACGCAGTGCTGCAGCTAACAACCTCATACCATGACCAGACATGGGGTCAAATACATTTGTATTTGTATTTGAAAGTATTTAAATACTTTTTTTAAAGTATTTGTATTTGACATTTAGGAATTGAAAGTATTTGTATTTAAAGGAACATGCAACCCAAAAAGTAAAAATTGCTTAAACCATTAAACAATGTTCATTGAATCATATCCCATATTTTGTTATTTTTTTCTGAAATGATTTGTTACCTTTTAAGGATAATTAGTGAACCTCCATGGAGGCTGACATTTTGGACATTTCGCCTGTGGTCGTGTGACGTCACAGATCCACCACCGCTAGCGCCTCGGGTGGGCAAAACAAAACGAATTCTTCTATAAAAGCTATAAAAAAACGCCGTCCCTTATAATATAAACATTCATAAAGAATAGGATAAAGAATAATGATGCTCAAGTAGAGACTGCAACAAAGGAAATCGCGCAATCCATGTTGGACTTGGTTGGTTCGACGGAGCTTAATAACTTTTATTATCGCCCACTTTCATATGTAAAAAAATCGTTTATCCAACTAATGATTCCAGTCGACCGTCGCGCAATGAATATTTTACTAATAATTGATTTTTATTATAATAAAGGAAATACATTGAATGATATTCTAGTACCCCATATATAGTATTTGCATACATTAAGTTCGTCCCTTTTGCGAGACCCTTCTTCGCGTGCAACACCGACCCTTCGCTTCGGCCCCGAACTTTTCGTTCTGTGCACAAATTGAGTGGGGACAGTAGCTTCGTTCAACAGTCGTCTTTCACCCAATCCCGGCAACCTGTGTTCCATATCAACGGTGACATGGTCCTGGCAAACCATTTTCCGGTTCAAATTGAATGTTTCCACTGTATGACTCGTACCTATATTGTGGAGCCATTTGATCGCCAACTCGCCCTTCGACGGCGTGCTTCGTAGATCATTTATTGGCATTTGGACAAATCTCTTTCCTTTCGCGGACTCTTCTCCTGCCTTCTTTTGACATTCGTATGCTTGATATTCAATCATTTCATTATCACAAGACTCATAAAACAACTCGATTCATGTCGCTATGCTAGTGTTTACATATTACGCTACGCCTATATCGCTGAGGTGGTGGACCGCCTACGTCACACTCACGCATTCTCTCGCGTTAATCTTCGTGAGTTCCCCGTGAAATGGGCAACAATGGCAGCGCCCATGGTCAGTGAAAATGCACGTTTCAAGATTAATTTTATGATGTATAACATTCTTACAAAATTAAACAAAAAATACACGTGTTACAATATTCTATCATGAATGGTATGTGGGAATTGGGGGTATTTTAACGAATTTTCAACACGATGGTTGCATATTCCTTTAAATACTTTTCAAATACTTTTTCAAATGTGTATACTACAGTCAAGGACTAAGAACTTAATTTTTCACAGCTTAGCACATATGGGCACCAGTAAACCCTGGGCACCAGCTAGCTAGCCAATTCCCTTTGTGTGATAGAGGAAGAAGCCTGGCACTGGTTTATCAAGCCCTTTGTTCAAGCCAGGTATCCCCAATTAAATAAGCCACAGTAGACTTTGTTCAAACATCACTGAGCCCAGTGTACAGGGCAGCCTAATTGATACAGATGATAAATGGAGAACCCAATTCAAGTCAGATCTTGTTAAGTGATCCTCAGTGAATGAATGGAAAGCTTGGCTGTGGGTTCTGTCCACATTGCCATGATTGTGTGAAAAGGGTGTGGAAGAATAATTAAAAGGAACATTGCATTCAATTAGCTTGCAGCAGGACTTTGCATTATCCCATATAAGTACTAACTTCCACCATCCTGGGTGATATAACTGACAATTTTAGAAGTATAAAGGTGGAATATTATTTTACATTATTTAAATATTGAATAACAAACATTAAAATGTATATATAATAATTAAATAATTGTGAAATTAACCAATAACTGTTTTGTAGATAAATTATTACTTATTGATAGTACATGTGTAAATCTAATGTTATGCAGAACTGTTAATTAAGTCAGGTTTATATATATTTTATTGAAACAATTATTTTCATTTCTAGAGAAAGCATCACGCAGCATATGCTGAAACTCAGGCTTCATCGTTTTGTTTCTTTTACCTATATAGTAATATATCCTAAAAATGAAAAGTATTTGAAAAAGTATTTGAAATACTTTTCAAAAGTATTTGTATTTAAATACATTTGCATTTAAAAGTATTTGTATTTGTATTTGTATTTGAATCCCTCAAAAGTATTTGTATTTGTATTTAAATACATTTCAATGTATTTGACCCCATGTCTGACCATGACACAGGTCTTTTAACTCACAACAACTGCAGCAATATTAACTTCAATATCCAATTTTAGGAACGGAAATGGCAGCTACACTGTACTTAAAAAGGAGGCATTGCATTCCTAGATTTTCATATATATAATTACATATATATATTATATATAAAATAGTTTTTAATGTTGTTTCTTTGTGCCCTTTAGACATTTGATTATTGAAATAGCATCATAAACTTACACCCAACTAGTGTTTTGTAAGCCTGTATGCCCCATGCCAATCGTAAACAAAACATACAGTTTTAAACTCTGACATCATTGACAAGGTAGACCGGTTTAACTGCAAATATTTGATGTTCAACAATTTACAATCTTCGGTATGTTCAACACAGCAAACTTCCTTTTACATTAAACAAGGAGGTGGATGACTATTTTTTCCCTAATTATACAGTATTATTTTACTGGTAACAAAGTATCAGACATGAGAACAACCTTTGAGAAGAAATGAGGACCAAGCTAGATAGATAAATTGTATTACAAAGTTACAAACTACTGTAACCACTGAGTCATTCAGAACTACTGGCTTCATCTTGTCCTTACATAAACCAAACAATTTAGAGCAGAAGTTATATTTCCAAGTACCGGGGTAATCAGTCTACCATTTCAGTACAAACTGACATTATTTTTTATTTCATGTGCATGTGGGCTGATTGTCTTCCAGTTACAAATCACTGTGCAATGTTATGTATTCTTCACTTTTTACACCTGTCAGACTGTCACGTATCAATTATCAAAGGATTCTAATAATAGTCATACACACAAAAATAGCTGTCAACTGTAGTGTATACTTTCACACTGGTATTGAAGCATTCACACTTATGCAATTTTACATGGTTTTTCGAAGGGTTTTCATTTTTGCATCGTCCCTTCAGTGCAACTCTGTTGTTTTTTGGTGCTGTTTAGGCAGGTTGTGTATAAAGAAACATGACTTCAATATATCCAAATGATGTCAACCACCACTTTTATTTCATTACAGCAAAATGGCACATCCCTCTAATGATTTGACTGCTAAACTGCTCACCAATTTCATGTACATCAACACAGCTTCAAATTTTATGACACTGATAAAAAGGGATACAAAATTCAACAAAGACTGGCTGTCAGAATTTGAATGGCGTAGGTTTGAAAATAATAAAAGAATAATCTGCACGATGAGGATATTATAACTTGTAATTAGCAGACATTATAACTTGTAATTAGCAGACATTACTTTTTTAAACCATGATTGAGTTCCAATATAAAATACCAGGTAAGAGCACTGCGTACATACAAGTGCTGCCAAGTGCATTTGAATGTGCTTATTACGGCCCTATTTTGGCAATAGGGGCCCTTTTTTCAGATCCTGGGGGTCCTAGGACCCCATTTTTTTTAAATGTGAACAAAGCATCATCTAACCAAAGTTACAAGCTTTTGCCGTCAAGCATAAAAAATGGTGTACACTCGTGCACAATGGTTAAAACAGGTTGGTTCCTGGCCCATCCCAGGCAAAACAAACCAAAGTATTTCCGAATTATGGCAATTTAGTGTCACTGATGGTGCCAACATATTCAATGGATAACTGGAAAGTATACTATTTCTCCTGCTGTAGAACTGGTGGGAGACTTGTTTATAGATAAATTATGTGTAATCTTGTTTCAGACATATGAAAGTCTAAAAAAGTAGTGAACGCCACACAGTTTTGTTTATGTTGTGGGAACGTTCACCACCTTCATGTTCAAGCGCCCTGTTTATGGCTTTAACAGCCCAAAATATAACTGTTATGGTGTCACTGAGGTTTGATACTGTTAATAGTTCTACAATAAAACTGGCCTGTTTCCACGATTTTTGTACTGGCTTGACACATTATCGTTCAGAGTTTTTACACTGTGTACGTGCATCTTCATTTTGTATAAAAGCATTCTCAAGGAACTATGAAATCACTGTTATTAGTTCTACAATCTACAGTAAAGCTGGTCTATTTCTTTTATGTACAAATACATTTCTTGCTTCCTTGACTGTGAATGCTTTCACAGCAAAATTAGAACGCATCTACACCAAATAAAAATTCGGAACGATAATATGCGAGTCCTTAAAAAAAACAAGAAAGTTGAAGTAGAAGGGCTTTTGGCATAGTTTTTACATGACTACATATGTACACTTAGGCCACTAGCACTACAACTAGAGTTGAATGGTATCATACACAGGAAATTAAACTACAGGGCTACGGCCTACATATTAAATTGCAATGAATAAAACAACAAATATTCAAGTTAATAGAGTTACCAACAATGTTGTTTGCGCACCAATTGAAAAGACAATAGCTTAATTGAAATGGCTGCAGAACAGGTTAGGTATGTTGAGTTATATTTTGCCTATGCGTGCATGTATTTTTTCTTGGTAGTAAATTTATTTTTTCTCTAAAAAGCTAACACTTGCCTCCCCGACCCATTCAGAATCAGATATTACGGAAACAACCTAATTGTACATATTATACTGGTAATCCACCAAGATACACAGATGACATCGTGTTTTACACGACTTCATTGATAAAACTCAAACACGCCCTATCGACTCGTCACTCGACATAGTAATACTAAATAGACGCCGTCATATCCTTCAATTAAAACAACAAATCGACGCTGTCAGGGATGCTACTATGCTAGCCACTAAATCTGACATTTTATTCGAAACCCAAACGTTTCCGGTATACTAGAGGCAGATTTGTGCCGAATGAACCTGGGTCGGCGTACGATAGTGACGTTAAGACCGAGTTGGCGAGAGCGGACTGGAGAGTGAATGACCACGACCAACAACATCAACAGCGGCTACGTGATCCGATCAGAACGGCTTCCTCTAGTCTGTCAACATTGTTCAAGTGTCCACTTCTATTTCTACCAACGCCATGTCAGTCTGTCAGTTATGCAGTTTAACTATCGTACTTTCGTAACTCCGGATACTAGTGGATCCGCGTTGTTGTTGTTGTTGGCCGATAGGTACCGTATACAGTCACACACGCACATACACACACACGCACTTGCGGCCATTTTGCCCAACTTACAAACATGCCTCGCGAATAACATCAACAACACACTCTACAAGTTGCTCTGATGTCTACTGAAAAAACAATGGCTTACCTGTCGTTAAAACACTTAAAAGTACTGTTGTAATCCACACAACACGGTTAGGAGGATCGGACGCCATAAATAAACACACATGAGGACGAGTTTCATAAAAAACAGCCCATGTAGTGATCTGAGTATGAATACATTCAATGAACCCTACTACAGCTTCTAATCTCTTTAGTCTTACGCCAGGTTTTGCTCATTACAAACACGGACTTTCAGACGTGCAATTAAGCGCAATCAAGTTCAGTATGCAAATGGGGACGATATATTATCGATTACGACATCTAATGGACACGAATACGGTATTTTAGTACATAAAAACGATACGATTTGGAGCATTCCTGTGCAGAAGAAATAGCCCAGCGTGAGCGGTGGCAGAGGGGGAACGTCCAATAAATGTAAGAGCTATTCTGATAAGCATTCTTGGGTTATTTCCCGCGTAAACGTTACAACGGAAGACGCCAGTACGCGGATTTTATGCAATTATCATAGAAACATTTAATTACACGAAGGTTATACCATATAAGTTTATGTTGTTTTACATTTAGAGACCATAGTAATGCACTGTAGTATTCTGTAAGACCTCTTTTTGCGAAATTCGATGCTTTAAGCATCCAATAAAATGCGGATTTTTTTTCGTTCGCTTAATTTAAAAGTAATTAGCATTATTAGGTGAGGAATAAAAAATATTTAATTCAGTGAAATCATCAGGAAAAATTCATTTTTTTATTGAGTTGGATCAATTTTGTTATGTATAGATATTCTCGCGTGCTGTTTCCGTGTGTGATATTTTTGACCACCCTGCTGTCTGCGAAAGGCCATTAGGGCCCTATAATTAGTGGGCATGTATCCATTTCTGCCGATGGATGTTTATCCCCAAAACACCATCAATGGCTATAAAAGCAAACATAATACCTGTTTATTTTAAGCAATAATAAATAAACTGTTAAATGTAGAACCAAGTTTTTTCTTTTGTTACAATGTATTAAATCACATACGCCACAACTACCAATTAACATTTTAGTTGTGTTTAGCAGTGCGTGTTAAAATTAAGCCATAACAAATTACTCCTATTCAAATGGTTTGATTATAACCTTTCGTTTTTTTCTATAATAATTTGTTTTCATGTGGGTTGTTCAGTTGCCATGGGGACCCTTAAAACTATAGAAATCTATTAAACTATCGAATTTTGTAATAACCTATAAGATATAGATTATGAATAATTATATATGCTATAAGTAAGTCTAATAGGAATTTGTTTGTATAATTATATATATATATATATATATATATATATATATATATATATATATATATATATATAAATATGCCAATTTTTTTGTAGCTGTTTTATTAAGCTCGGAGCAATGTTCGCAATTTGAAAGAATCCGGCTGCAATGCGTTCAAAAGAGTAACCAAAACATCCAGTTTCAAAACAAAGTTGGCAGTGATGCATAGGCGAGCAGAATTAAACATATAATTATAAAGAAAAAAGTTCCTATTAGACATGTCTATGTGCGTGCGTGCGTGCGTGCGTGCGTGCGTGCGTGCGTGCGTGCGTGCGTGCGTGCGTGCGTGTGAAATGTGACTTAGGATTTGTTTGCAACTGCATATAATATTTTGCGGATTATTGTAAAGAATTCTATAGTTTTTAAAATATTATGTGCAATTGCATACAAATCCAATGTCACATTTCATATATTGGATATTTTCTATACAATACTGTATAGACATTTATAAACATCGTCTATTTAATTGCATTTTGAGATCACATTTTAATACCGCGTAGCCATAGCATGAAGATTTGTGCCTAAAATAAATGTTACGTTCTCTGTTAATTTGCGTTTCGTTAGAAACTTATGCAAGAACTGATATAAAATCTGACATTTAGGAATTGGCGATTGCCAACTATTTTATCTATTTGCTTAGTTTGTTATGGTTCACATATAAATTCTTCTTCTTAATATATTGGGTAAATGTAGCACAATTGATTCGTTAAATATAGTGCCAATACACAACTAGTCCTTTTAGGTCGGTGACACATTTTGATAAACCTACAAAGGTTTAGCAAGCCTACAATAATACAGGTTGCGTTTAGCAAAAAAAAGGTGCAGCTATTCCAATACCATAAAACATGCGTGGTTAGGGTATCGGAATTATGGGGGAGGCAAAGGGTACTCCAACTACTAGTTTTCAGTTTGGAAACGTAACGCAATTTTTTTTTATAGTTAGAACTATGTGGCACAATGTTGCTGGCACACAAAATACAGACACACGCACGAACGAACGAACGAACGAACGAACGAACGAACGAACGAACGAACGAACGCACGCACGCACGCACGCACGCACGCACGCACGCACGCACGCACGCACGCACACACACACACACACACACACACACACACATACTCGCGCGCACACTCACGCGCTTGCACACGCGAAAACGCATGGATCACCCCGGGACCCGTTTAAACAGTACTCTACAGCCTCTGGTTAATCACCAATAAGTCGTTAAACATTAAAACACATAGCACCTATAGCAGGTTAATGCTCCATTGTGTACCCACCACAGTTTCCGTCGTTTTCAACGAGCACGGATGATATTGATATTTGAAAATAGTGATATTAACGCACTTTCAGAACAATGTAAAATGCAATATTGTTGAGCTCAACTGTTTAAATTTGTGTAGGCCTATAACGCTTTCGACCTGCTTTCACGACTACTCTGTTGTGAATGTCTTAACAATGACACGCAAGCTTGGTTGTGTATCATACAGTATAGGCCTACATGCCAAACGGGTGGGGCACAGTTTGGGCCAGGGCGAAGTGTTGCACGTTCCTTTCCTATAAATAAGGGAGACACAAATAGGTCTAAAGACGTGAGCAACGTGCGGCCTATGTGCAAATAATGTAGGATTAACCGTGAAGTTTCATTCGTTTATACTGACTCGATATGCATTTCCACTACGTACATTGGTAATGTATTTTATCAACTTATACCAATTAACTTTATTTTTTAAATGACGATTCCGCTAATTGTCTAACCGCTGCTGTTAATTAATACGTGTTTATATACTGCGCATAATTGTAGAATATGTTATTTGGTGTAATGAATATTATATATAATTGGATATCACTTTAAAATTGACCCTTTCGATACCTCTATGACGCGTTTAAAACCAACGTTATACCTAGGGGGCCAAATGCAGTTTTCTGCTGAAAACAGACATGGAATGCTGTAAAAGGTTTGACTCAAAAAAATCATATCTACACATATCTAGGATCATAACGTAGGTGGACAACTCGTGTTTTTTTTTATACACACGTACATACCTGAGCGCATGGCGGTATGAATACTTGTCATAATTATGTGTATTTTGGACTGATTATGAATAGTGAATTTTATTCCAAGATAAATAATATAGTGTACTGGTATTTTAAACTATCTAACCGTGCCATCACTAGTCGAACAAGTATGAGCGAATCGTGGCAATTTTATTTATTTATTAGATACATTAATTTCGTTTAGTCGATAATATAAAAAACCTAATGTTAAATAAAATATTTTAGGATTCGGACCGAAGGGAAATTAAATAGACGACAACTAACACACGCGTGTGCAGTGTGTAACTAGAATAACACCGGGGTAACGGTGCGGTTTTGAGCTGAGCTCCCCAATATTTTGAGTGGATGATGTGTAGATAAATTTAGCAATTATTGGAGGAATTTTGTGAGAATTGAGTATTCATGGTATGGTATATTTTATTAAACAGGCTATCGGGATTGGTGGATAATCAGGACTGTTCAGATTTCTCCTTCGTTCTTGCTCGTTCTAAGGCGATGCAGCGCAATTTGTTTTAAATTAATTTTATAAACCATAGGAAACAGGATTTACATTACCTAGTTAATTATTGAAGTCCGCTAGTCATTTATTATAGGATTTGTATTTTTCGTAATAGAGTGTAGTAGAATAAATATATTTTGAAAGCATCAGGCATTGCTCACACAAAAGGGCGTTTGAAAGCGGGTGAAACATCAAACATTCAGTCGAGAGAACCCGGCCCTGGGTTTGAATCCCGAATTGCTCCAATTCACTTATTGTTAGTTCCTGGCTATGCATATGTATTTGTGTATGGATAGTCTTTGGATATTACTTGCAGCCTGAATTAATTCTTGCCTTAGTAGTGGAGTTTGTGTTCAATTAAGTAGCTTTACTAGGGCGTAAGATTAAATATAAATTTAGGCATTTTATCCACATTGCACACTTCAGAAACGACATATTTGCAACGAATAAGTAATTTTAATTATATTTATAATATTCTGATTTATGATCTACACTTTTTTGTCTGTATCAGGAATATTGCAAGAAACGAAAGCAAACAACGAAGAGGTGTGATCAAAGGCAGATTAACCTTATAGGCCTATAGTCATAATTATTATAATACATGCGTGAGCCAATGCCATAATGACAACAAAAACATCTGACAGTAGTTCTTAACCGTTCGTGTCACATTTTAAAAGCACAAATTTAAATTGGTGAAAAACCTACACTTACAGTTAACGAAAGAATATCAAAATTAAGTAGGGCCTACTGGGACGTTTGAGATGTACATCAACCTCTCACGTTCTGAATACCTTAGATGGACTATTCGATAGCAGAAGAAAAAGGGAACGCAAAAGTTGAAGAAAAACAGATAAGACACGCACATCTATATGCATCGTGTGCGACATATATAAACATGGTTTAGACAACTTATTTCAGACCGTATCTCTGGCGTTAATTACTGGTCACAACGACGGACATCACACATAGTACCTACTGAATAAGAGAAACAGAACCTTCTTTTTTATCATTATGCAAAATTATATTCTCTGCACTTCTCCTTCAGTTGGTTTACGACGTGGATGTGGTCTGTCGTTGAGTATCTGCTTCTGAATCCAGCTTGCCCTCGTGGCTGGTGTCTTCGAGATGGTATCTTCTCATGCTTATATATATATATATATATATATATATATATATATATATATATATATATATATATATATATATATATATATATATATATATATATATATATATATATATATATATATATATATATATATAGGGTTCAACTTAGCAAATGTCTTCGAGATGGTATCTTCTCATGCTTATATATATATATATATATATATATATATATATATATATATATATATATATATATATATATATATATATATATATATATATGTATATATATATATATATATATATATATATATATATATATATATATATATATATATATATATAAGCATGAGAAGATACCATCTCGAAGACATTTGCTAAGTTGAACCCTAAATGCTCATCAGAAAGACGGATACCCTCAGCGTATATATATATATAAATGTCTTCGAGATGGTATCTTCTCATGCTTATATATATATATATATATATATATATATATATATATATATATATATATGCCAATTTGTTTGTAGCTGTTTTATTAAGCTCGGAACAATGTTCGCAATTTGAAAGAATCCGGCTGCAATGCGTTCAAAAGAGTAACCAAAACATCCAGTTTCAAAACAAAGTTGGCAGTGACGCATAGGCGAGCAGAATTAAGCGCAATACATTTTTACGTTTAACTTTCTCATGTTCTAGACAACAGACTTCCCGTTACAAATTACTGATCGGCCAATTGTGGACAGAGGAGCTGACACTCTCCCCTTAAATGTGACATCCACCGTAAGAGGCCGCTCAGACTCTAGTGCGCCATAATCCGTGATAGTGTTTTATATAAAACGTAATATTTTATTGCATTGAAAGACATTTTAAGAAACTCTTCGCAGTAATCATCACAGGAGAGTTAACGAACAGCCCGTGGCATTTATACCAAAAAAATGCTTTGTTGTTTCGCTGCACATTGATGATTTTACATTTATTGCGCACGCGCAGAAAAGTCAATCGGAACGTTTTTAACGATCGGAAAAATGTAAGCGCGACGGCGTAACTTCGCCGACATTGAAGGGCTCAAAAGTGCTGCCACCTCGCGGAGCATGGGTAATAGAGACTACAGAGGTCTTTTGATTCAAACGAGCAGAATATAATCGCAGTAATAAGTATCGTTTTGAATTATTTGAATACAGTGAAGAAAGTGCTTCTTTCCGATGGCTGAGCATGAAAGTCTCTTTCACTTGTTCCCCAGCACTGTCGTAAGATCAAGAAGATCAAGAAGCAGTGGCGCCTCATCGTGGAGTCTGGATAACTATTTTCTACCTACCTGCCCAGGTAATTTGTGCTCAGAGAATAACACAACTTCCATTTAATTCCAGCTCAGAAAGCATGCAACAATTTTCGGCTAAATTTTCTGTCAATATTTTCATACCCATTCAATATCTTAAACACTTCTATCTGATCTCCTCTCAGTCTCCTGCTTTCTAGTGTTGTTAATCCACATTCTTTTAGACGCATTTCATAACTAATATTCCTGAGTTTGTGTATCATTTTTAGCTGCTCTCCTTTGTACTCTTTCTAGTATATCAATATCCTTCTTGCGATATGGCCTCCATGCCTGTATGCAATATTCTAAATGAGGCCTAACTATCGTTTTGTACATTATGTAAGAAGTGTGTACCTAATTCGTATTCAAAATTTATACGAGCTTCATACATATAAAAGAACATATTATGTTCAGAGTCTATATAAAACTAAAAGGTCAGGGGGAAGATTGAAACCTGTGCACCCTTCCCTGGCTGGCGGTAGCAATAGTTGTTTTTATTACGATGCCGCCCGCCGCCGCCGCCGCCGCCGCCGCCGCCGCCGCCGCCGCCGCCGCCGCCGCCGCCGCCGCCGCCGCCGCCGCCGCCGCCGCCGCCGCCGCCGCCGCCGCCGCCGCCGCCGCCGCCGCCGCCGCCGCCGCCGCCGCCGCCACCGACTACGGAAAATTAGGAGTATGAACGTGTGGAGTGTGGATGCGTCCATACATAGCGGCGCGAGAGGCTCAAGGAGCGTGTTAATAACCTAAGTGCAAGAACTACGCCAAAACGAACGGTACTGCATTACACGTTTCTTGAGAATGCTACCTCAGTTGTTCGACAATCTGCTGGTCATGGTAGCGCGTAGTCCATACGAAAGACAACTTTTTACTATCAACTTTAAAAGAAAAACAATTTGACACTATTTGCTATTTGTTTTTGTGGTACTAGGTGATAAAACACAACTACAAAAACTGTGTGCTTAGCTTTGGCCGCTGTAAAAAGTAGTCAGCTTCGTAATTATCGCCGTTTTGCTGCTATCTCATCCTATCGGGTTTACTGGGTAGGGGAAAGCAAAAATCATGGCTACTCCCAACGAAATTCCAGGGGCAGCTACCACTCCACCACTCGTTCCCGGGTATGTGCTTACGGCACTAATATAGCAGTTCCTAATAATAACTTTCAACCGAAACAGGCCTGTCTTTTGTATACTGGTTTCTGGTGGGATACTTCTCCACATATAGCAACAATTGCCGTATTTTACTAGCACAAGCAGTGTAGGATGTAGACATAGTCAAGTCTGTGACACGTTTTGGTAAGTTTTTATCGCCGAAGAGAAATAGGCCTACACCTTTATTGCAAATGACAGCAGTAATTGTTCTCAATAAAGCGTTGTACGTGTTATTATTATTATAATACAAGGTTAATTTCACTATAGGTATATCTGTATAACTACACTTGACCATATTGTTCAGATGCCTCGAGTTTACTTTCGGAGCAAAGCGACCGTCACAAGTAATCGTTCAGTCACATCACGTGACTCGTAGGTATCTTCATTGGCGCAATCCGTACAGTAGACTGACCGGTATCGCCACAATGCGATACTGTTTTGTGACTGTTAGTCAACTGTGAGCAGTGACGAAGTGTGTCCTCCCGCGCCGTTACTATGGGTGAGCGATGTGGGCCACGGAGACGAGCCGACGGTGCCGGGCCGTCGGCCTCTGTCGCTGCCGTGGCGTTTGCTCTAGCGGAAGGTCGCTGTCTCCGTCTAGCGAGACCCAGTCGTTGACGAGCGAACGTTGTTGAAACTCTGGCTACCTTCGACCTAAAACCAAAACTTCAATTATTAGAATGTAAAATTATTACCTGCTGTATCGACGTCACCTGTGAAGGTCGTCACGTCATGGAACATACACAACGTGTCACTTAAGGGACTTTTTGAGTACATACTTCGTTGCTATTTCCCTCCGAAAACAAAGAACAAACCGATAATAAAATATCAAAAACCAAACAATTGCTGCTGTACAGGCACCAAAGTTGATGTGAAAACACCATCACTTCGGAGTGTGGTGAATCGGGTAGAACGTTGTTGGTGATATATAAAGGCACAACTGCCACATCGAAACGTCAACAATCTTTTACACATAGGCATACGTATACTAAGAAGGATGCAACCGAAATATTACATTTTTTATTGCTACTGTAGCTACTCTTTCTTTGTTCATTGCTGTGACGTTACGTCTTGCCGCAACCCAAGTTGAACAGTTTCCAACATGTAAACATAAAATATGGTTAACATTATTTACTGCCAAGCAGTGTGGAGATCTGAAAGACAAATATCAATTAATAATGACGGATTAACATGGTAGAGTCTGTAATCGTAGATGCGGAAAGAGAGAGAGAGAGCAATTATGTAAAATCTACCTTTTGTTCCCTGCTCTGTCTTCAGTTTCCATTGGCGTCGCGGCTGCACCTTTGCATATACAACAGAAAAGCGATAACATTAACAAAGTAGTGAAACACTTCTTGAAGCGTAAGAACTGAAACTCAATACATATGAATTAAGCTTTATCTAAACAACTAACAATAATTCATACCTACAGCTGTCGCCACAGAAGTACCCTTTGTTATACTCTTCATTCCTATGTCCAATGATGTCACAGCACCTAGAAACATAAAGAAAACAAAGTTAATAGAGCAAAGGACATTTGATTATGTTAATTTCTGGTCCTCTTCTGCGTCCTCTTCTGCGTCCTCTTCTGCGTCCTCTTCAGCTCCATCTTCTGCGTCCCCTTCAAGCATTTTTGGTCCTCTTCTGTGTCCCCTTCTGCTCCATCTTCTGCGTCCTCTTCTGCGATCTCTTCTGGGTCTCATAATATAACAATTAGATACATACCTTTTGATCGATACTCCGCCTGTAGGTGTCCGCTGTCGTCTGGGCTGACGCACTATATCTGAAAAACAAAGACAAATAACGATAATAGGGCATAACATACGCCATATAACATAGTTATGATACGAAACTTGACCGAGAGAATAAAATGTATTTGTAATAAAGCCACTTAAATAAAATGGCTACACGTTCTGTTTTCGTTATATGACTTCCTCATATAACGAAAACAGAACGTGTACCATCCTTGGTTTGACGTAGTCCTGCGACCGTGACGTCATACAATCGAAAGGCAACCTAAACATTCTTAATAAGAATCTTGAAAGCAAAGGTAATTTGACGCTATTTGCTATATACTTTTGTGATACTAGTGAGTGATAACACACATCAGCAAACACTGTGAGCTTAGCTTTTGTCTGCTGTCGAAACTGTTCAGCGTCGCCATGATGTTGCCGCCACAGCAGTCAATTTGAAATATCATATGGCGTACATTTTCCCCGTTACGTGCACTTGAAATATCGCTAGCATTTAAACAAACCTACCTCTTAGTTGTGTATGCAGGCTCGTTCTAGGGTTTGGATCGCCCATCAACACGTTTCTTCGCGAATACAGCGGCGCTTCGCCCAGGGCCTTCTCGCTCGTTCGCCGTAGATACTAGTTTCGCTTAACCGACTGTCGTTCGGCTGCGGAACTACTTTTATAAACAACTGCAAATTTGTATTTCTATTTATTTTGTGTTAATATAAGTTTAATTTTTAATAGTTTTTATAATACAGCATTATTTGATCAAAAGGTTTCCTTATTTAATTAATGTGTATGCTATCCGTGTCGAGCTAGACATGCAATGCTGCCACCTCACGGATACTGGTTAATCCTGCCGCAATTCTTATTTTATAAACAACGTTAATTTTGAATTTTTACTTACTTTTGTGTTAATATAAGTTCAATGGTGAATACTTTTCATATGATATTATTATCTTGTAAAAGTATATAGTTATTTCAATTTTTATTTCATAGTTGGCCTGAGAGCCAATCAGCGTCTCTACCCTAATCTGGGGTAAGGCTGCCCGGATGTATAAACTTAAAGATACTCAATCCACTCATTCCCGTAAAAATCGTTTGCTCCTAGCAATTATTAGTCATTTCACAAAAAGCGGATGTATCAAATACTCCTTAATGATTGCTTAGTTAGTTTATGCATACATGTTACTTCTTGTTTCTGAAATAAATAAGATAAATAGGAACTCTTTCGGTTTTCATTTCGATAGGATCCTATCGAAACTCTATACGAAACCTAAATATGGAAATGGAGCTTTGAGCGGAATACGCTTTAGTCTTCACGCGAACGAGGCTTGGGGCGAGATTGACGGCTTCACCCTGTCGAGTTGTTTACGTTTAGAAACGGCGAGTGTAGGCACAACTGATTTTTATATGCCACCAACACAGCAAATTAAGCAGACAAAGACAGCATCGACGCATGATTGGGAAAGAATATGGAACTAAGCAGCAGATATGACTAAGCAGTGAACAGAATGACTTCGCCTTCGGAACAGTGAAAGTGCCCTTTGCATGCTACGGGCACCGTGGGACGGCGGCGACTGACAGCGAACTGTCACTGACTACAATCCAGAGAGAGTCCACGGCACATGCAGCGTTCGCGCAGATGTTCTTCCAGATAGGTTAGTAATACGTCATTGATATTTCTGTTGTTTTTATTAAATTTATGTTATTGTTTACTTTCAACCTTGGCGCTTATTCAGCCAATGGCAATGCCATGGTACGACAAAATAGCAAGGTTGAAGGTATGGCTATGCTATGAGTATGACTACGCCAGGCATAGACTATGGGCATGGCCTATATGAATATGACATGTCAGTGATTTATTATAATACTGTAACTATGTAATGTTTATGTCACATGGTAGGTAGCAGGTTAATATCCTAAGGCTAAGATTAATTAACTAGGCTTAATTAGCCTAATAGTAGCTAGGCATAATGTAAATGCATTATAACTGATCCGTAACAGTTATACTTAGGCCTGCATTATACATATTCATAATGACAATATTTAATACATTTATAATAATAATTTAATACATTAAGCAAAATTTAATGATCATTTAATACATAAAAATAGGTATATACATATTATTTTAATTCATTAGTAATATTAATGTAATAAAATAACAAGATATTGCTTGCATTTGGAAGCCTGGGAGGTGATCGTTCATAACATTGCAAGTTTTTCAAGTACATTAAAATTTAAATGTGTCACATTTTCAGAACTTGAGGTGTCATCACCATAGGGCATGCAGAAAAGCTCTTCATCTGAGGTAAATGAGTGTTGTAATATAATAATAATAATAATAGTAACTTCTTTTGCGCCAATATCCTCGAAAATCAAGCTCAGTGGCGCGACAAAACCAGGGGATTAATCAATCTCATAATCGAAAGCAATGCGTGAGTCGTCAACGGATGGATGGAAAAGCTAGGAGGCTAAGGAGGATAAGCAGCATTAAAGAGTTAGGTTTTTAGATGTCGGCGAAATGAAACTATATTACCTTGCGATTTAACACTGGCCGTAAGCGAATTCCACACCGTTGGTGCGGCAACCGAGAAAGCTCGGGTCCCGGCTTTCGTTTTCACCCGAGGGATGTAAAGAGGGTTACTACTGGTTGAGCGTAGCTGTCTGGAATTTCTTGTTGGAGTTAGCATTGAATTTAGATATGCTGGTTGTGTAGATGAGAGTGCTTGATAGGCTACTGTACAAATTTTGAAAATGATGCGATAGTGCACAGGTAGCCAATGCAGTGATTTTAGAAGCGGCACCGAGCGAGAAAAACGAGGAGAACGCGTGACTACCCTTGCTAAACAATTTTGGACACGCTGAAGTTTTGCTATGTCCTTGTTTGCGGTATTGTAAAAGAGGGAATTGCAGTAGTCGAGTCTGCTCCTTACTAGAGCTGTGGCGATAGTTTTAGCAACGGAAAGTGATAAAAACCGGCGGATACGACGAAGATCACGGATATGGTAAAAACAGCAACGGCATGTTTTCGAGATATATTGTTTGAAATTGAAGTTTTCATCAAACGTTACTCCGAGATTTAAAACTGAGGCGGCTGGTGTGATACTCTGACTCAGAATATGTGTCGGGAAAAAGCCATTGAGTTTTGCCCGCTGCGTTGAGGTACCAATGATGAGAAATTCGGTCTTATCTGCATTTAGTTTTAATTTACTATTTTTCATCCAAAGGGAGACATCTTGGAGACAATCCCTGAGCTGGTTTAGGGAGCGACAAGTATCTGGTGTGGTCAGAGAAACATAGATTTGTGTGTCATCTGCATAAAGGTGGTGATCCAGGTTGTGACTCTGGATAACTGAGCTTAATTGTGTTGTGTACAGAGTGAAAAGCAACGGACCCAAAACAGAACCCTGGGGGACACCACAAGAGGTGGGCAGCATGTCTGAGAAGCAGTTACCTATTTTAATGGCTTGCCGTCTGTCAGTAAGGTATGAAGTAAACCAGCTCAAGGCTGTGCCAGATATCCCGTACCACGTTGATAAGCGTGTAATGAGAATGTCGTGGTCAATGGTGTCGAAAGCAGCGAATAGGTCAAGCAGGGTCAGTGCAGTAACTTTGCCATTATCAATGTTAAGGTTTATATCATTGTGTACTTTTAAAAGAGCAGTTTCTGTTGAGTGAAATTGTTTGTACGCAGACTGTGATGCATTGGTTAAACCATTTATGTTGATGTGAGAAGTAAGTCGATTTGCAACAACCTTTTCGAGTATTTTGGAAATGAAGCTAAGGTTAGAAATAGGCCTGTAGCTGTTTAGATCTTCTTTTGATAGAGAGTTGTCTTCTTAAGAATTGGGTTTATATGTGCACATTTAAAGTCTTCAGGGAATAAGCCGGAACAGAGTGATGCATTTATTATATCAGTTATTGGTTTAATTAAAACGTCAAGGCATGCTTTTAGTAGTATGGTCGGAAGTGGGTCAAGATCACAGGATTTACTTGGGGATGACATGATTATTTTTCTTACTTCAGTAGTTGTGGCTGGTTCAAACGATGTGAGTTGAGAATGTAGTTGTGGAGAGTCGGCATTTATAGTGTCTGAGGTGTGATCTGTGAAGGCTGAATGTATCAGGCTGATTTTGTCTTTAAAATGACTTGAGAAAGAGTTACACAGTGACTTGATTGATGCATGGGTTGGTAGAGAAGGAGCAGGCCGCCTGTGTAAGATCTCATTTAGGCATTTCCATAGCTGTTTTGGTGTAGCAGAGTTATTTGCGACCATGTTTTCGTAATAATACGACTTTGCTTTTGACATTTGTCTGTTACATAGATGACATTGCCGTGTGTAGCGTGACCTGTCTAAGGATGAACGAGATTTACGCCAAACACGTTCCAGATAGCGACGGCGCCGTTTAGATTGGATTATTTCCGGGGTCATCCAAGGAGCTGGCGGCTTTTGTGACACAGATTTGGATTTAGTGGGTGCATGTTTGTCAAGCAATGTCTTCAGTATTTGACGGTACTGTTTGTATAGGTCTGATACATGTTCTTTAGGATGTGTGACAAGGTCGGATGTAATTATATCAGTCATAAATGATGCAATGTTGATACTGTGAATGGCTCTGTAGAACATGTTGTGTTTGGACACGGCTGGGGCTATAGGAACTTCAAGATCTGCAATTACTGTGTTATGGTCCGATAAGCCATCTACAACTGTGGGTGTCTGAATGTTTTTACAAGAGGAACGAGTTATCAAGATGTCAAGCCAATGTCCATGTATGTGTGTTGGGAAATTTACATGTTGTTTTGTGTCAAATGATGCCAGGATATCATTAAACGTGGTAGTTGTTGCAGATGGTATATCCAGGTGAAGATTAAAATCGCCCACAATGTAAAATTCTGTGTGCATGGTTGCAACATTTTCCAAAAGATCCTGGAATTCTTCAAAGAAGTTAGCTGGATGACCTGGAGGGCAATAAATACAAATGAAAACCCCACAGAAGCACGAATTAGATATATTAAGACAAATAGATTCAAATGTGGTATAGTTATATACATTAATTTACTCTCAACAAACCTTTTATAAAAATTGTACAGATCTATGTATGTATGTGTGAATCCAAGGGTCCTGAGGTCCTGTGGATGTGCCTCCTACACTGTAGGAATTTGGTATTCCTAGGAACTTTTTATAATAGGTCAATGCTAATGTGCCTCAATATTGTTTGAAATATGACCCAGTTTAAGTGATAATAATAAGTTGGGGCATTTTCCGATATCACTACTCCATATGAGACAGTGGAAGATGAAGCTATGCGGTATCAACAAAAATGTAGACCACACAATTTGGTTCAAAGGCCAGGTTTTTGTGCCCTCAAGACGATTTCTGAATCTGCCCCTCTATGTGATGTTTTATTTGTCTGTATTAATGGGTGGGTGTACTTATTAAATTGTATATAAGTAAAGACATCATAAAGTAAAAACATTTTATCAAAACTATTTCATGAAATTGACTACAAAATAATGGCAAGCACAATATAAGTATAACTACAGGTACAATCACTGCACTTGATATATGTATTTATTTCATCAGATAACAAGAAAAGCAGCAATAACAAAATTAGGACAAAGTTGAAAACGTGTTAGGTAAATGTAAAAAAACAGTTACTTTTATAAATATTTGTTTCATCGAGCATCAGCACATGGTATATCAAATACTAATTAGTTCAAAAACATTAATCCCATTAATTAGGCTTTCAAATTATGCCTTTCACAGAGAAGACATTAGCTTTAGCAAACTTGTGCTTAGTGATACATGTCATGGGAAAGTTGTTCAATATTCTGAAAGAATTGTCGTAAGAAAACATATATTTGGAAATTTTCTTTTGCAAAGAGTTCACCCATAACACACAATTGTTACAGAAACATGCTGTAAATAGATAACATATACATACTATGTACATATAATAACATTATGTACATAAAAAATATGCACAGCAATTTATGACCATGTTGGATATTGTGCTTTATAAATAATAAATATATTAAATAAAGTCACTAGATTATACTTTGTTTTTAAAAAATCAGTAGATATAAAATAACTTGTTTTTAAATGTATTTAATGCTTTGTATCTTTACACATAAAAAATGGGTAAACTAGTCAGGGTCCTTGCCATGTGGCTGAGAGTTACATGTGCAATTGCTATATGTTACTCAATTCTATGAAGAGTACTGGCTAGAGATAGTGGTGAATACTTTTCTTTTGTACAATTAGTATTTTCACATATTAATTTCAGTGTGGCAGAATGTTTCCCACATTAGTAGAAATGTTCAATATAACAGGTCTGAGTAATGTATATATATATAACATGTGGGCATGCAAATTTTATAACATGAATAAAACAATTATATTACCCAGAGATGGAGTACCTGGTAATCGTACTCGTGTTCATGTACTCGTCCTCGAGTACGAGTACTTTTTGAGTATGAGTACTCGAGTATGAAGGAAAGTAATCGTACTCGAGTACATTACCAATGTAATCGTACTCACGATTACTTCTCACGATTACATATTTTTTCATATGAACAGTTGCAAGCAAATATATTAGACAGATACAAATAGCAATATTAGAAGTAATCTAATAAATGTAATAATAATCGAGGTATTCATTTTCTATTACTGTTGAGCATTTCAGTTAAATAAATATTCAGTCAGATTTCCCTAATTAATACCTTCTCTTCCCAGAGAAGCCACATCTCCTCACCCTCCTGCTTAGTACAAAGTACAAGTTATATTGTGACAGTCCCAGGGAAGCACTGCAGGAGATAAGCATCCCCTAACATCTTGTTTTGTAATTTTAGAAGCCATGCCACAGTCCCACCTGTACTGTTTAAAATATTTTCCTCTTGATACTTCATTGATATAGTTGAACCACCACTAAATTGACACTCATTATGACACTTGTTTGCTATTTGCTACAGCATCACTACGATACCTTTAGTTTGTAGTATCATGATATATGGACATCTTGAGTATCAATCCAGTATTTAATGGTTCATTCAACACATGAGAAAGTCATCTGATGATTTATAATAACAATACCATCTGGACAGTGGATAGCAGTTAGCAGTAATCAGTTAGAACACTAGATATTGGCACAGCAACACAAAATGAATGACACCTGATTCCATGGAGGTCACCTTTGCGGTAGAAACAGGATATTCATTAAAGAAATCGTGAAAGTACCAGTAATCATGATTATATTCTAAAGTAATCGTACTCGTACTTGAGTACATTTTAAAGTAATCGTACTCGAATACATTTGTTTTCTGAATACTCATACTCATGCATGTTCAAAGTAATCATACTCGTACTCGAGTACATTTGTATTGTACTCACTCCAACTCTGAATTATTACCATGATATTGACTTTGGCTAGGTATGTCGTCACATATAAAATATAATACATGTCAGAGCCATGCTAATTGTCACTTTGTTTCTTGTATAGGCAGATGTGGATGTACAGCAAAATGCCAGGCAGCTGGTACGAAGTATCATCAAAGAGAGTGAACTCACACAATGCCATCGATATCCAAGCTGATGTAGTTCACCAAAGAATGTCGAACCTGTCTTACAGTGTCGAGAGAGGTTGACCAAAGGCTCATGCCATATTTTATATTTGACAGACCATGGCATCCACCGTTCCATCACCAACTGCAAAGCTAGTCAGGCCTCACCATATTCGCATGTCAAGCACTCTGCATTCTAGTCAGTCAGGGTACCTGACCGGCATGGAAGCCAGTGTACACACCACTAGTACTGCGGAGTCTGTCACAATGCAACACACAGTACAACTGGGATCACTTCTGGTCGACATTCGAATACTTGACATTTAATATGCAGCATCTATAGATATTAAGCATTGTTCAGTTTCTTGTTGACCTGTAAAGAAAAGTATGTATTCAATTTCAGTAAACAAACAACACGCATCATGATAGTGGAGTTGGAAGTAAATAATGATGCCATGCAATAACTACTACATGGTGTACACATTTTCATTTTTGACATTTTATGTCAAACATGAATATATGTGAGGTTGTCTGGTCAACGCAAATGTTGGAAATGACAAAATAAGGTTATTGTGATGCCAATAGCACATTCCCTCAGAAAATATTCAAGCATTCATAATATGTATGTCTACCTTCTTCAAAACTGTATTATTGATTTCTTGAGTCATCGCCTCACTATTTCCCCTGCTATATGATGAGTGTGGTGGACCACCTCAGTATTTTTCTAAGCCATTTTGCACAAACTATGCCAAGATGGCCACATCATAGGTATTTCTTGCTATAAACATGTTTACACTTGTAGCTGTGCATTTGTTTCCTTTCTATTTACCAGGGAATAAGTTAAAACATCCTTCAAAATGCACCATTTTGAAGGTAATTTTAAAAATTGATCTATGTAGCCATGCAGTGTATGTACATTAATGTCTGTGTTGACACACTGGGTATAATATGCATTATACAAGAGCAAAGGTTATTCTAGTTTTCCATGTTCAAGATAATATGTTAATGAAAACAAATGTATATTTAAATGGACATATTAAAATATTTTGATAATTTATACATTGTTGATTGTTAAAATGTTTAAATTACCTGAATTGATCAGATGTGAGCCTCCCGCAGACTACGTATCATCAATGCATCTGCCATACCAATGCCCTGGCTGTCTTAATATTAGCCTCTCCTCTGCCTTATCTCAGTTTTGCATTGTAGTATGGCCTGTAGCAATATTATAATTCGAATATATTATGCATGCATATACTGCTGTGATGAAAATGTTGATAAATATTTGAAAACCGCTGTTTAAATTACCTGGATTGATCAGATGTGAGCCTCCCGCAGACTACGTATCCTCCCTGCATCTGCCATACCCATGTGACTGCCTTAATCTTAGCCTCTCCTCTGACTTGTCTCACTTTTGTATTGTAGTGTGGCCTGTAGCAATATTATAATTCGAATATATTATGCATTCAGATACTGCTGTGATGAAAATTTTGATAAATATTTGGAAACAGCTGGCACGTGTTGAGTTGAAAGGTACCACGTACATAGACTACAGCCAGGCATACAAAGGAAACAAGTGCAAGAATGTTATATGTAATACTTGCATGGTATAATGTACACCTACTGTATTAACATTTTAGTTTCATGTTTATTTTTTATAGAAAAAAATTCATCACCATCAATCATCGCTGTTATAAAAATTTAAATTATTTTGCATAACATATAATGGAAATCAACAACATTCAGTAATAGTACTGAAATGTGAGTCGCAAAACACTGTTTTAATAATTGTGAAATATAATATAATTCTTCGTTTAACGTTCTGTTACACGAGATAACGGATGCTCCCCCTAAAAATACAACTTTCTTGCCCGACCGACAAGAGGGTGAAGAGCCTATTACCAGTCCCCCATGTCAATTTTATTTTCGTCCCTCACGTCATCTATTCTCTCTGCCTCTGGATATGTACTTTCGCAATTACTAAGTTTATTAACATGATCCTGCGTAATCAAATACAATACCGGTACATATCAACACAGATGCTGAGCGATATCGATGGTGACTGTCAACTCAAACTGGCTTGCTTTGGGGCCCGTTGGGCTTGGCCCTTGACCTTGTCAGTGACAGTGTCTGTCAGTGACAGTGTCAGTGACACTGTCAGACTTATATTTATTATAATCTTACAAGTTAGAGAATCCGCGTCGAGTCAACGTTCACAAGAGTGAATTAGCCCCCGACTACTCGCTCTTGTTGCTGACTGCGTTAATGCACTTAATGCGTACCTTCGTAGAAGAATCACTGCCTTTGACTTACAATCTTAGACTTAGTCATGACGCACAAAAGCACGTGCGATTTGTTATTGTGCCGGAGTAAGTCGATCTCGCATAAAACACGTGACCCAACAAGCACAGGGCGTCGGCAGCTGCTGATTGTTTCGCCAGTTATACCCGGTGTAACGGCGATTCTTTTTTACAATTATAAAATGACAAGTACGCATTAAAAAAATTAACTGACTGTGCATACTAGTTAAACTATTAACACATTACACATCTGGTAATAAAAGAACCGGTTTGGCGATTAGCAAACGAGTGGATTGAGTACCTTTTAGCCCATATACTGTCCCAGGCGGAGTTGATTAAAAGTGCTGCCACTTCACGGAGTCTGGGTAACCGAGGCTACGTAGATACTGGAAACCATGCAGTGTTGACGTCATTTCCGCCCCAGCACACGCGAGCGACGTTACTATCGTTTAAACGACGAACGCGCGAATGCTGTTCTACTGACTTACGTAAAATCGATTCAGGACGACACCAATGTGTTTTGACGATGCGTTCATTCCCATTCACCAAACATAGTTTTTCTTCTGATCGCGCTGTGGCGAAACATTCTGCCGCTGAAAAATACTACCGCACTTAATGCGCATGTCCGGATGTATAGACCATCGCGGGAAGACGTGCTATATGGTAGCAAGGGTCGACAATTAAATCCTGCCAGTCGCGTACCCCAGAGTAATAATAATATGATAACTGGTTTGGCGCCTTATTCCATGGACACCAAGCTGAGAGGCGCATCAATAAAACAGTATTTATCTATCTAAACGTCAATAAACATGCATTCTCGTTGTCAACAGATGGATTGATATAACATGGAGCTATGGTGGGTAGGCAAAGTTATAAAGCTACGTTTTCAAATTGTGTCATACTGTTATCTTAGCCCTTGGCAAAAAAAACTTTAAATATTTTCTATAGAATATTCTATAGGATTTTTGCTTATAGTTTTCTATAGGATTGTTGCCAATAGTTTTCTATAGGATTTTTGCCAATAGTTTTCTATAGAAAAATCTATAGAATTCTTTAGAAAACTATAGAAAAATCTATAAAATTATATAGAAAACTTTAAGACACACAAAATCAATAGAAAATTCTGTTGAATGCTATAGAAAACTGCAAAATTCTATAGAATTCTATAGAATTCTACAGAATTCTACAGAATTCTATAGAAATCTATAGAAATCTATAGAAAATCTATAGTTTTCTATAGACTTTTTTTGCCAAGGGAGCACATTGTAAACACGAATTAAATATGTGCGATGTGGAATATTTGTATTTTTCGATACACACAGAATCTGAAGTCTGCAGCACATTCAATCAGTAGCAGCTGTTTGAATTAGAAATCTACAACAAGCCTAGCGAGGTCTCTCCTCTCAACATATTTAATATATATCGTACAAGAACTGTGGACGTATTCTATTTGCCTCTCCGACCTCTCCGTGGACAGAAATTTGCCATTCTTTTTGACGCGGAGAGGTCACGTGATCTCTCCACGTCAAAAACAGGCCGGAGAGGCTCTCCGGACCGCTCCGATTTCACCGCTTGCGTGGCATGTAGGGCCGACTTCGATTGAGCTACGCGAGTAACTCGCAACTCTGCCATGGACGGTCCCAAGCCCGGCTGAGAAAAGAGGAGGGTTGGGCAAAGGGCTAACAACCCTTTCCTGTAAAAATAACAGATTGTTACGAAAACATCGACCAAAGGAACTCTACTGAACTTGGGAGAGGGAGGGCCTCCTGGGGAGAGTATGACGCCATGCAGTGAAAGCCGTAAGGAAGCTACATCGCCGATACCCTTCTTATCTTCCAAGAAAATCTCGAAAATCGGAACATGGAATGTGAGAACCATGTTCGAAACAAACAAAGCAGCCCAAATAGCAAGGGAACGACGGGCCTACAACATCACAGTACTAGGGCTATGTGAAACAAGGTGGACACAGTCAGGGCAAGTCAGACTGAATACGGGAGAAATGATTCTCTATTCGGGGCATGAAGAGGAAGATGCACATCATACAGAAGGCGTGGCATTCATGTTGTCACATGAGGCACAGAATGCTCTCATTAACTGGGAAGCAGCGGGACCAAGGATCATCTGTGCCTCGTTCAAAACAAAGAAAGAAAACATCAAGCTCAACATCATTCAGTGTTACGCACCCACAAACGACAAGGACGAAGAAACAAAAGACGACTTTTACAACAAACTGCAGACATTGTGTGACAAACTGAAGGAGAAGGACATGACAATACTCATGGGAGACTTGAACGCCAAAATCGGATCAGACAACAGCGGGTACGAAGAAGTCATGGGCAGACAGGGACTTGGCAAAATGAATGAAAATGGCGAGATGTTGGCCGACTTTTGTGCATTTAACAATATGATCATCGGAGGCAGCGTGTTCCCGCATCGCAGGATTCACAAGGCAACCTGGGTATCACCGGACCACAGGACAGAAAATCAAATAGACCATATCTGCATAGGACGAAAGTTCAGAAGATCAATGCAGGATGTGAGAGTGCAGAGAGGGGCAGATGCAGCCTCAGACCACCATCTAGTGCTGGCCAGAATGAAGATGAAGCTAAAGAAGAGAGAAGTCAAGCGAAGCACCAGAACGCAGTACAATGTGGACTTCCTACAGGACAGGGTGACAAAAGAGACCTTCCGACTTACAGTCAGAAACAAATACGAAGCCCTACAAGATATCCTTGATGAAGGAAACATGGACATAGACACACAATGGCAACAGATCAAGGAGATGTGGACCAGCACATGCAGCGAAGTTCTGGGAAAGAAGAAATACCAACAAAAAGACTGGATTTCTGCAGAGACTGTCAACAAAGTGCAAGTGAGGAAGGAAAAGAAAGGTGCAGTTAACAACAGCCGAACGAGAGCAGCAAAAGCAGCAGCACAGGAAGAGTATACAGAGGCAAACAGAGCAGTCAAGAACAGCGTAAAAACAGACAAGGCAAACTTCATTGAAGACTTAGCCAAAGAAGCAGAGGATGCATCAGCCCAAGGAAACATGAAACAACTGTATGATGTAACAAGAAAATTAGCAGGAAAGTACAAGAACACAGACAGACCCATCAAAGATAAGAATGGCAATGTACTTACCAGTGATGAAGACCAGTTGAAGAGATGGAGGGAACATTTTGAAGAACTGCTAAACCGGCCACCACCTCAGAACCCTCCAGACATCGCACCAGCGGAAGAAGTACTCCAGATAAACTGCGAAAGACCAAGTAAGGCAGAAATTGAAAAAGCCATTCAGCACATGAAGAGAGGGAAAGCTTCCGGCCCAGACAAAATTCCTGCAGAGGCAATCAAGGCTGACATAGAGACCTCCACCGAGATACTGCATGACTTATTCGGGAAGATATGGGAACAAGAAGAAATACCAACGGAATGGAAAGAAGGGTACCTTGTGAAGCTCCCAAAGAAAGGCGATATGCAAGAATGTAAGAACTATAGAGGGATAATGCTCCTATCAGTACCCGGAAAGGTCCTCAACAGAATAATCTTGGACAGACTGAAAACAGGTGTAGATGCCAAGCTCAGAGACCACCAAGCTGGCTTCCGGAAAGACAGATCCTGCACCGACCAAATTGCAACACTGAGAATCATTGTCGAACAATCCATGGAATGGGACTCATCACTGTATATAAACTTCGTTGACTACGAGAAAGCATTTGATAGCCTTGACAGAGACACGCTGTGGAAACTCCTACGGCACTACGGCATACCTGAGAAATTTATATCTCTGATAAGAAGTAGTTATGAAGACATGGCATGCAGGGTCATTCATGCAGGACAACTAACGGACTCCTTCATGGTGAAGACAGGAGTGAGGCAAGGATGTCTTCTGTCACCGTTCCTATTCCTGCTCGCCATAGACTGGATCATGAAAAAGACTACAAAAAATAGAAGAAATGGGATCCAGTGGACACCATGGAGCCAATTGGAGGACCTGGACTTTGCGGATGACCTCGCTCTCCTCTCACACAGCCATAAACAGATGCAGGAAAAAACAGAGCAGCTAAACACAGTGTCAACACAGCTTGGACTCAACATCAACAGAAGCAAGACAAAGACTATGAAAGCCAACACAAAGAACAACAACCCCATTACATTGAACGGAGAGCCACTGGAAGAGACAGATGCATTCACATACCTGGGCAGTACAATAAACAAAACTGGAGGGACAGAAGAAGACGTCAAAGCAAGAATCCAGAAAGCAAGAGTGGCATTCATCATGTTGAGAAAAATTTGGAGAGCAAAACGAATCAAAATTAACACCAAGATGAGATTGTTTAACTCAAATGTGAAGGCAGTTTTGCTCTACGGAGCGGAGACATGGCGAACCACACAGAAGACACTAAAGAAAATACAGACCTTCATCAACAAATGCCTGCGCAGAATACTACACTTGAAGTGGACAGACAAGGTACCGAACACCACACTCTGGAAAACAACCAAGCAACTACCCATAGAAAATGCAATAAAGAAGAGAAAATGGAGGTGGATAGGACATACACTAAGGAAACCACCAGAATCAATCACCCGTCAAGCCATCACATGGAACCCCCAGGGAAGAGAAGAAGAGGTAGGCCACGAAACACCTGGCAGAGAGACACAGAAAAAGATACAAAAGAGATGGGGTACACCTGGAAAGAAATGGAGAAGATGGCCACAAACAGAAAACAGTGGCGTTCCTTAGTCGATGGCCTATGCTCCGAGCGAGCGAAAAGGCATAAGTAAGTAAGTAAGTAACTCGCGTAACCCGAGGGCTACCCGAGTCCCAATCGAACAGACGAGATCACTCGAGCACGTGACCATTTTTGACCTAGATTAGTTACTCGAGGCAATCGCGAATTTTACAGGATTCACTCGAGTAACTTGCGTAGGCCCCCTACCGCATAAGAATGTAATTAAACATTACATGACACAATCATTTAAGGACTTCAATATGGATTAAAGTCAACACATTCTATAAATTATAATTAAAGTCCAAGAATATGAACGTCACAATTTATACACTAAACAACAGATTACTTTATTTTATTTATTTACATAAGCCTGAAAGATGGCAAAGCACCTGGAGGAGATGGAATTCCTGCAGAAGTATGGAAGCATGGAGGAGACAATCTGTTCAGCAGACTGCACCAACTAATCACCAATGCCTGGGAGATGGGTTCTGTACCACAAGCATGGAAGGATGCAAGCATTATAACCATCTACAAGAAAGGTGATCGAACAGACTGTGGGAACTATAGAGGAATCTCTCTTCTTTCCATAGCAGGCAAGATCTTCGCCAGGATCCTCCTCAACAGACTATCTACCCACCTAACACCAGAGGTAGTTCCGGAGACACAATGTGGCTTCAGAGGTAACCGGAGCACCGTGGATATGATATTTTGTCTCCGACAACTACAAGAAAAGTGCATTGAGCAGGACCGACAACTGTACATGGTATTTGTCGACTTCAGTAAGGCGTTCGATACAGTTGGGAGGACCGGACTATGGCAGCTACTGAAGAAGTATGACTGCCCAGAGAAGTTCACAACAATGATCGAGGCACTACATACCGGAATGATGGCAACTGTTAATGTTGGAGGGGAAGTCTCGGAATCGTTCAGGGTCACAAATGGGGTCAAGCAAGGCTGTGTACTGGCGCCCACGCTCTTTTCCATCTTCCTATCAGCAATGCTCGACAATGCTTTTCGAGACATGGGGGATGGCATCTACATACAGTCCAGACAGAGCGCTGACCTATTCAACGTCGCACACTTCAGAGCGAAGACCAAGACTACATAGGAATTCTGATTTTTTTTAAAACCTTTAATTTAGGCTCTTTTGAAAGCTACATATATATCATGCAGGAGGCCAAAAAATCAATGTCATCCCTTAATCTGGTAGTTTTTTACCCACTTTACAAATGACCACCCGCGCCTTATTTTATGGGCCAATATTGTATAAATAAACAAAAACCCTCTTATGGTTCTGACCACACTGCAACTGACAGCTTGCGTATATATGCATAGAGATTATGTCTGTGACAGCCAACCATATAATCTGCAAGAAAATCATGCATAGTCTGTTGTTACCATATTGTGAAATAATTTTTTTTACAAAAACAGTTATGTCACTCCTACCCTACATAATAATGTCCATATTTCACTTTAAAATGGGGATTTCAGAAAAGTGAGGTAACACAACTTGTCAAATGTAATGCCATTACACAGCCCAATTAGTGCACATGCTCAGAACAATGGATCAATGATTGCTGTATCCTCACAGAGCTTACAGGCCAATATCACATCAAAGGCATCCCCAGTCACACTTCCTGTAAGCCTGTCATAAAACCTGATGCATCTTGGACTTTCCTTTGAGGACAGCTAGTGACAGACATGTGTCAGTGGTATAGATAGACAGATGACTTATTCCTCTTTCATGTCATGTATTCAGTCTTGACATATCTCTTTAAGCAAATAATACATAGCTTATAATGTTACCCCACCCCCCATAAAAAACTGACCATCCAGGCACTCTTGATGAGGATTTTAGACTGACAAGATGGCCTTGGCTCCTAAAAGTTGAATTATGGTATTCAGTGACAATACTCATTGGAATTGGTCTGCATTTGGTGCAATGAAGGATGCAAAAAATAAGCATTGGGAATGCATTTTGTAGTGTGGTGGAAATAAGACTTAATGCTGGTGGTTTGAGAAAAAAGTCAACCATATCATGAACCTATGACATAACACTTTATGTATGAGAGAATAAAATATTACATTGAAACCACACTGTGTCAATGACAACGATAGTTACTTTGGCCATAGGCAATATGCACATTGCTTATAACAACTGGCATTGAAATGGTAATTAGGACATATATTTTATTTCACACATTGATAAAGCAGAAAATACATGGCCTGAAACGTATATTTCATATTAGCAGTGATACCTATGATAAAAAGGAGAGAACATATACAATTTTGACAACTTTGACAACTTGGTGAGCCTCCTTACTCACAGGGTTCAACACAGTTGGATGAAGACTGACACAACTACTCAAGGCAAATAATGACTAGACAAAACCAGACAGAGTGTGTGTGTGCCCGCGCGTGCATGCGTGCATGTACGTATATACACGCATATGTGTGTGCACATACATGCACATGCACATGCACATTTCAATGCAACGCTTCTGTACACTCAATATACAGTATATAGCCCTTTTGAAAATACATGATCAACTTGCCGAGACATACCAATACATGCGACCACAATGGAGGAATGGCTGAGTTACTTGGCCTATGCAGTTAAGAGCGTTACATCTGAGTCATGCATGCAGAGAACCTCCAACACAAAAATTTCATCATCAACGCTGAAATGACAGCAGTCTCTTCATTATATACAGTCCAGAGCATTCTACACCACTTAAAATAGTAAGTTTGACTTCAGCATTATTTCAATGTCCAGGTTTAATAAGTAGTCTTCAAATTGCCCATGCCCAAAGCATATGTCCTGATGCAGACAGTAACTCCTGTTTTTACCAACACAGTGTCAATCTAAAATAATAAAGTTGATACATGGCATGCATTGAGTCTTTTTTAGACTAAACCGTACATAGAGTCAGCATGAATGATTCTGTTTTTCTACAAAAATCAAAATAGCTGTCACGATACATGTGCCAGCCATCATAACTTTGTTTGTGTCCCCTGTGTAAAGCTATACTAGCACCATATTTCATATTTGGCATATATTTACATTTTCAAGAACTTTTTCATACATAACAGTGACCATTTGTGGACAAAACTACATTTCTCACACACCTCTGTAGCAGCAACATCATCTGAAATGCAAAAATGGCACCTAGCATTTCTGTTGCCATGGAGCTTCCTAACCCAGTTATTAGGGCACAGAGCACAGTTGATTTTCCCATTGGCGGCCATGTTAACGTTTTGTCAGATTATAAGGAAACTGGACCTGAGAAAAAATCTAAATTTTAACACAATCACTGCAGTCATGTCACTGATATACTGATCAAATTTCGTCAAAATAGCATATCTCAGGCTCTTTTAAAATGCATGCATGTGTTCTGCCCCTCAAAATTGACCAAACTTAGCACGCTTTTCTGCATTCGCAGGGTCATGTAAGAAAAAATGGCTAAAAATCACTACGCCAACTACACTCTGCCTAACATGCGTCATTGCACTGCAGATATATCATAGCACTGAACCTACTAGTATGCCTGTCCTACTGTACTCATTTCACATAAAAAGAATTTTTCAAAATCTCAAATAACACCATTATTAAGGTACTACATTCGTATAGGTTACACCAGGAAGTCTAACTGTGCTCTGACCCCTACACGGATACTGATGAGGGAGCTGCTATTCGCAGATGACAGTGCACTGGTTGCACACTCTGCTGAAGAGATGCAGAAAATAGTGGATGCTTTTTCCAATGCGTCAAAGAAGTTCGGCCTGAAGATTAACATCAAGAAGACCGAGGTGCTGTACCAACCCAACTCTACAAGAACCCGAGAGGAGGATATCATGGTTGATGGAAACAAGCTGAACTCTGTTATGGAATTCACCTACCTCGGAAGCACTATATCAAGTGACGGATGCATTGACGATGAAATACAGAGGAGGATGGCCAAGGCTAGTGCATCTTTCGGCCGACTACGCCAGAGACTCTGGAACAACCACCATGTGTCCATGCGGGTTAAAGGCAAGATATACCGTGCAATTGTGCTGTCCACCCTCCTATACGGAGCCGAGGCCTGGACAGTGTACAGACGACAGGTGAAAAAGTTGCATGCCTTCACGATGCGACATCTGCGTTCGATCATGAGGATAACCTGGATGGACAAAGTGACAAACAAGGAAATACTCGAACGGACAGGGCTGCCATCTATGGAAGATCTTCTGATCAGAAAGAATCTCCGGTGGACTGGACACCTCATGAGGATGTCATCAGACAGGCTACCGAAACAGGTTCTCTACTCCCAACTGTCTTCTGGTCACAGAAAGAGAGGGCGCCCTCGTCTCCGATTCAAGGATACCATCAAAAGAAACCTGAAGATGAGAGACATAAAGATCGACACATGGACATCACTCTCACAGCAGAGAGACAAATGGAGGGCAACAGTCAAGCGATGGAAGCAGTCTTTGTCGCTTCGCGACCGACAGCATGATGATGATGATGATATATATATATATATATATATATATATATATATATATATATATATATATATATATATATATACAGAGTTTGCTTGGTTGTCGGGTGGCACCCTCCAATGCAAAACAAAATCGTTGCTGTGACACTGGATTCTGCTTTGTCCAATATTGACTTTATGTAAAATTGAACTTGGTTGCCATGTCGGTATTCATTTTAAGCACATTGGGTATGAATTATATATATATATATATATATATATATATATATATATATATATATATAAATACATTTACATATATATGTAAATATATACATATATATATACATATATACATATATATATATATATATATATATATATATATATATATATATATATATATATATATATATATATATATATATATATATAT
>OZ024863.1:5190514-5385514 GCA_964017155.1 Oasisia sp. SBJ-2009
ACGTTATTTATGTTGTAGCATTACATTAAAACTTCGCTTATATGTCATACTATATCATATGATACATCAAACATGTTAACATGCATAACTATAATTATTAATGTTGACTTATGCAGATTCATGGTTCGGAAGCGGAAGCGGACGTTTGGCAACAATATGGCGCACACGTCGCCGTCGTTTTTTCCTTCATACAATTAAACAAGACATTATTTTTAAATGCAGATACATAATACAGGACATCCTACAGTGAATAATATAACTCGCATTGATATACGAGAATTCATAATTTAAGATAATAAACCGAGGTGGATTAAAACATTAGTTATTTGTTATTTTATGGTATAAATAAATACAATGCTTACCTACGATTTATATCGACGCAAATCAGCAAGTGGATCCATTCATTACATATCAAATATGTTGCCAAATAATGTTTTGATTAATGAGAAATGGATTATCTGTGTAATTATATTCACAGTAGAACGACGCTAACAGTTATGCATAATGATGATGATGTTTGTCTTCCGTAATGCCTTGCAGGTTTGACTATGCAAGTTAGCAACATGGTAGTGTACTACCAACAGTTGCCGTTCTAAATAACACAACAACATTACATACATAGCCTACCTTAAAGCAAGTGTCTGTAGCAAATGTCGCTCTCTTTTTTGGCGTCTAGTTGTATATCCCAATGTCTGATAACTGCCAAAATGCAACATGTGCAGCTCATTCGAGATCAACTGTCAAACCACGTAGAGCGTCAAATGTTTCTTGTTTGCCGAATAAGCATGCGATACGCTGCACCCAACCGCACACGAAACATCCATAACCACGTGACGTTGGTATTGTACTGAAAACCGGGAGAACTGCATTTCGACTACAACTGCATTTCGATAAATCCATGCTTTCGATCGAACGCTTAAGTCATTTGTTTGTAGCAGCTGTCATGTTCAACGCGAAAGAGGCTGCTAATTATACGTTGTCAATCAATGCGTTCTTGCGCGGGACCAAGAACATACCATTGTCGGAGGCCGCACGTCAGTCTAAGAATGTCCACGGCAGTGAAGCATTGCATTGTCTGTGTTAAACTGACAATGAAACATGACAGGTATTACACACGGACAAAACAAGTTTGCCTTGAATAGCACAAGTAGCTTCGCTCTTCTTGTCGAATGTGCAATTACCCATGACCGTACGGAATTGCGGCTTAATTAGAATGACGGGAGGGTTGAAAAGGATTGGTTGATGAAAGTATGGAGGAAGAGGGGTGTAGATGATGTAGAAGGGAAATAGTAGAGGATAAAGAAAGTGAGGGAGTGGGAGAAGGAGAGGGCAAGGGGCCGCCAAGCAGGGAGGAAGGGAGAAAATGTGGAGTATTTTAAAGGAAGGGATGGGGAGAGGTAAATCAGAAAGGACACAGATAAAGTGAGACAAACTCACAAACTTGTTCACTCTGACACATTGTGCATCAGAACGAAAAAGGATTGCAGCGCTACTCATTTTTGCATTTCATTCATCTATTTGCTAAAAATGGACACTGGACGGTTTAAATAATAATAATAATAATAAAGGTTTTATATAGCGCTAATTCCCGCATAGCGGATCGATGCGCTGCACAAGAAATATACTGAATGTATATTAATAAATAGAAATGTAAATTATATAAATTAATATAAGTCATTAATTGTTTTGGTTTTAAGGTGTACTAGTAAACCCCTTTGTATATAAATTATATAAGTAAATTTAAAATAAATTAAGCACTGCTCTTAAGATGTATAGTACTAAAACTTGGTATGTTAATTATATATATCAAATTAAAATTAAAACCTTTACTAAAACTGTGTACGTAAATATATATTTATATAAATCTATAAAATCATCTGAAACATAAACACTGATTGAAACGTGTATGACACTAAAAAGAAATTCTAAAGCAATGTCCGTCATTTCAAAAAAAAATTGGATTAATTGAAATGTCTAAAAAAAAGATATGTTTTAAACACTTTCTAAACATACATAATGTCCCGGACGCAAGAATGTTCACAAGTAATTCAATCGACAGTCGAGGTGCTGCTGCGCCAAATCACGAATGCACTCCTTTTTTATAATGGTATTTTATATACGGAATTAGATAGATGGGTGATATTAGCACTAACAAACATTATTCTGATGATGCAGTGAGGGGGTGGAAAGAGGGAAGGAGAGGGATGAAGGAAGGAGAGGGGGAGAGGGGAGACTGAGGGGAGAGATTAACGGGAGACAAAAAGAGCGTGCTTTTATGTGTAAGAGACTGTGTTGTATGGATATATGTTGTCATCGTCACATTTCTTTTTGTATTAATCGGCACCCTCCTTCCGATGAAGACTTTATATTATCATAGACATGCCCGATAAAATCAAGTTTCTTACTGCTTTTAGAGCAAAAATATAGTATATTTAAAGATAACTTCCAACAATCATCAAATGCGTGCGCAGCGTACTCTAACGTTATCACGTCACGTAACATCTTGCCTATCACCTGTGTGTCCATAAAAGATGGGGTCAGTTTGATATAGCAGATATGATGCCGCCCATACGTTACCATTATAAATACTGTTGGCAAAGGTTATGCTTGACGAAGGTCACGTGCAGCAATTGATTGTCACGTAGACAAACCGCAACGTAACGGTTTAGTAAATTAATTTGGCTTTTATCTATTATAATAAACCATTACTAATTCAAAAACGTAAAAGCAAGATATTTAAAATATTTAAGAAATCGCATAATGTTTCAGTCTGCGTCTGACCTAACACTAGATCGAAGGAATCATAGATCTATATTCCAAAGAGTTATACAGACACAGAAAAAAACACCTACTCCCAATATTTTTATTTACTATTGGGGTAAAATATAAAACAGAACCAGATAATCGATGCTAGGTAGGTTTTCTAATAAGACTAAGCAATGAATGTAAATACGACACACACGCGCGCGCGCGCGAACACACACACGCACGCATGCACTCCCACATACCCACACGCATACACCCATGCACATGCACACACACACACCCACACACACACGTGCGCGCACACACCCACAACCACACACATCCACATCCCAGGACACCCGTGCACACGCGCACGCACGCACACACACGCACACACCCATACGCATTCACCCATGCACACACAGCCCACATACACACACACACACACACACACACACACACACACACACACACACACACACACACACACACACACACACACATCCCCGGACACCCGTGCACACGCACACGCACACGTGCACGCACACGCACACGCACGCACACGCACACGCACACGCACGCACACGCACACACACAGTGGTGGAAAGTAATGTAAGCCTTATGAAACTTGTCACAGCCGGGCAACTCGTACTGTTGATCGTGTAGGCTTGTTTGGAAAGATAAACAGGTATTGGTGAAGTGGGAGCAGAGATGCTGGCGGTGGCGGTGGCTGAGCGAGTTGGAAGATGATCGACAAAAAAGGTTACTGAACACCTGCAAGAGAGACGCAGAGGAAAAAAGAACGGGGCTAAGTGTCCGAATATAGAAAAGAAAGGGAGATGTGCATGATCCGGGAAAACATTGAGGCACTACGTTGCTAAGCCTAAGTTGAAGTCGCTGGAAAGAATCTGGATTGCAGAATAAGAGCAATAGTCTAAGTGTAAATCGGTGAAGAACAGCTGGAATTTAGACAAGGATTGCCCAAAGCGCTTTACACTTTACTTCCCTGGCAGTCCTATTCAATCAGACACCATCTCTGGGAAGCATGCAGCCATGTGCTGCAAATAATGCGCGAAGGCTACTCGCACACATATCAATCATTTGTCTATTGCCAGGTATTCATTTATACAGTGAACGGGAGCAATGTAGAATGAAATAAATTGCCCAAGGTTTTAACACCGCAGCACAGGATTCGAACCCGGATCCTCTAAGTTGAACCTGATGGTCAAAAATGGACTAGTGATTTCCCCCAAAAACATACGGCGTTTATACAGGTACAAAAGAAGCCGATAAAAAGACTTCGGGGAAAGTTATTTATAATTTCGAAAAATATGTGAACTAATAATAATACACTTTATTTAGACACTAAAATCCAAAGTACAAACTCTGTTCGGTAGTGTTGACAACATTAAAACATCCTAAGAAATAAATAAAATAAAAGTACAAGTAAAACATATGAGTACGTTTGTCTAAATCAGTGTTGTACAGAACTACAAGAGAAACTAAAATTAAACAGAGATGGCATTGTTGTAGTCTATACCATTTGTCAATGTAGTCAAGAAAATATACATACATATATATATATATATATATATATATATATATATATATACACATATACATATATATATATATATATATATATATATATATATATAAAGTAGCAGAATAAATAAATATATAATAATATACATAGTACTTAATTATTAACAAATGACTACAGCAGTATAATAGTTGTGTCAATTGTAAATTATAAAAACTCAAATATATGTTAATTTGTAAACTATTAATTAATTAATAATTAAAATGGCATGCTGGTTGAGCTAATTAAGAGTAAATAAATAAATAAAGTAGCAGAATAAATAAATATATAATAATATACATAGTACTTAATTATTAACAAATGACTACAGCAATATAATAGTTGTGTCAATTGTAATTATAAAAACTCAAATATATGTTAATTTGTAAACTATTAATAAATAAATAAATAAAATGCTGGTTGAGCTAATTAAGAGTAAATAAGTAAATAAATATAAAAGGGTGAAAGGTGTAGAAAAACTAGACATTAAAAGCATTCTTGAAATAATAAGTCTTAAGGTGTGTTTTAAACTTGTTCATGCACACTGTAGAACGCAAGTCCTCAGGTAGTGCGTTCCAAAGAGTTGGTCCTGCACGAGAGAATGAGCGGCGTCCATAACGTTCGAGGTTGTGCCGAGGAACCACTAGCAACGCGCAGTCTGCAGATCGCAGGGCGCGACGCGGCACGTACGGTGTGATCAGCGAGGCAATGTACGCCGGCGTCCGCTCGTGTAGGGCGCGAAACACAATGACGAGTATCTTGTACTGGATGCGATACTTCACGGGCAACCAGTGGAGTTGTTGCAATGCGGCCGTCATGCTTCGCCGGTCATAGCGCCTGAGCCGCAGCACAACTCTGGCCGCCGAGCGCTGCACCATCTGAAGGCGGTGCAAGAGACGGTCGGAGATGCCATACAGGACTGCGTTTCCGTAGTTTAGCCGTGATGTGATGAGGGCGTGGACGAGAGTCTTGCATGCTGCAGTTGTCAGACTTTTTTCGTATTTTGGCAATACGAAATAAATTTGAGTATGCAGCACGGCAGACGTTCGATACTTGCGCTGACATGTCAAGTCGGTTGTCAAGTAAAACGCCTATATCACGAACAGTTTAACAAGATTTAACAAGATTGCCACCTAGAGAATCAACTCTAGATGGCAGGTGGACAAGGAAGCCCTTTGGCTTATCGATAGTCCAACCTATCTAACTATATGTACCCAGCCCTTCTTAGGTACATGTCAATTTTATTTTTAAAGTTAGCGACAGTGATATAGATGACCCGCATACACAGATGGTGGACAACGAAGAAGGCGAGTGGACAGCGGAGGAACGAAAAACGATTGCTTCGATCTTCGCCTCGTTTAGAAGAAGATGGTTGTAATCCAGCCACTGTCTAATATCACTCACGCATTCCTCGATTTTTCGTTGTGCATCAGCGTGACTCGATGGCGGGCACTCAGCGTACAATTGAGTGTCGTCTGCGTATATGATAGTGGATCTGGTGGCGATCGAAAATGTCCGCAATAGGTAAAAGGTAAATGTTAAATAGTAGTGGACCTAGGACCGAGCCCTGTGGAACACCATGTTGAGTAATCACCGGAGCAGATGTAACTTCGCGTATCTTTACTGCGTTCGTGCGGCCTACTAAGTATGAACTAAACCAAGCCAGCACTCTCTGGTTTAGTCCGATAGCACGAAGACGATGCAGGAGAGTGCTGTGGTCCAACGTGTCAAACGCTGCGCTAAGATCTAACAGCACAAGCAGTACGCCACGCCGTGAATCCACTGCCTGTATCAGGTCTTCATGTATTCGCAATAGCGCTGTTTCTGTGTTTGGGCCGGTACGCGCTCTGAAATGGGTCGTTGAAGCCGTTTGTGACAAGGTAGTGGCGAAGTTCACTGGCAACGTACCGCTCTAGTGTTTTCGATAGAAAACTTAAGTTCGATATCGGACGGTAGTTTGTCAGACAGTTAACGTCGAGACCGCGTTTCTTCAGGATCGGTGTTACAATCGCGTGCTTCATGGGCGCAGGTACGATGCCGGATTCTAGTGACGAGTTAACGATGACTGTATAAACCGGTACTATTATGTCGATGTTTTCTTTGAGTAGGCTCGTTGGCATCGGGTCAAGGGTGCAGGATTTCGCAGACGACTGCAAAATGATCCGTCTGATGTCTGCAGTCGTTGCTGGCGTAAATTAGCAGAGTTGCGCAGGTTGGTAATCATCACACGGCTGCCGATCAAAAGTGGTGGTCATCACGGCACGCGAGTCAATTGAGAGACGTATGTCGCAGGATGGAATTATCATTTAGGGGGAAAGGTTCGCCATGCAATCTGTGCTGTGCAGCTCCATTTGGCACATATGGAGTCTTAACTCAGTACCAAACAAGGTGGTGAAAAATTGGCATTTCCATTTCTTTGGAACAGTGAACCCGAAGCTTTGAAAAGAAAATCACTATTAAACACATTTGCGGACGGAGGTCTTAATATTGTAGATATTCGAACTAAAATAGAGTCTCTATTTGTCCAAAAAAGTTCTGCAATTAATTAAACAGCATAACGCCAGGTGGAACTTCTTAGCAGTGTATTGGCTGGGTATACACCTCAAAGAGCATCTAGTTCTGTTCCGTCTTTACCCACCTTAAATGTCATGGTGCTGGTTTCGGCCCGTCCGGGTAATCTATTTGAAGAGACAAGCCATCAATCGATGCCATTTCGACGACTTTCAATGATAATTTCTTTCCAATTAAACCATTACTTAGAACTGCATCAGCTTAGAACATGTTAAATGCGCTGCTTTCGAGCTTGACTTGCACGGCGCAACATATTCGTCACATCCCATGATCGTTCGACGGACAGCCACGCGTGCTCGGACAGCCAGTCTCTGCCACGCCCCACGAACGTCGCCCGGTACAAAATTACGCAACAGGTACGGGAGTGCCAGCGACCGATGTCGCTTCGATCAGAGCAGCAACTTGTCTTTTGTTTCGGCCGGCCGCATCTATTCACACCTCGAAGTGCTGACCCATGGAATATCATCGGGCAACATTTTCAATTTTGGTCACGTGAACATAGTCGGACATTATTATAAAAGGTTCCATTAAATTCCTCGTACCTCAAAGCATGCGTGTACATAAAAAAATATGTTTCTAGCATGATGTAGTGTTAAGATGAACACATTTTGTAATTTACCAGGATCACGGCATCCATCTTGGATTTTCGTGGTTCCTACGAGTTGCCCAAGGATGGCGCATTGCCATCCCACGGATTTGAGTTCAGGGACATGTAATCTATATGATTCAGCAAAAAAAACTTACACGACCAAACATTTCCAGGTTTTCTACAGTACAGTATAGGGTGAAAACTCGACTACCGATGTCGCTTGGATCAGCGCAGCAACTTGTCTTTTGTTTCGGCCGGCCGCATCTATTCACACCTCGAAGTGCTGACCCAGGGAATATCATCGGGCAACAGGATCGTGTTAACAAACACGCCGAACGCTGATATAACCATGTGTTATATATATATATATATATATATATATATATATATATATATATATATATATATATATATATATATATATATATATGTCAGGGACGGACAAACACGAGCGGTCAACTTTCACAAATATCGTCTTTATTGCAAGTCAGAACAAACAAAACCCTGCCCACAGCCAGATGTCAGGTATCAAATGTATAAGCTGTTCGTAGCTGCCGTAGCACTGGTTGTGAATTTAAACGAACCTCGTGGTAGTTTTATAACTTCAGAAATTAACGTCTCTCTTCTTCAAGAATCAAATCGTAGTGCCCAGAGCATTTCCCGCGAACCCTCAGTTTAAACTTACCGAGTCACCCTGCAGTACTGGATGACTGCGCACATTAATTCTGGCATGACTACTAGCTATGGGGATTCTTCAATATTAACATGGTTGGATAAACATTTACAGATGGATGGTACCCGGGCAAAGACACTTTACCACTGAATTTAAAGCACTAATTTAATCATAAAACAAGGGACTACATTGCTCCTCGTAGGGGTATACGGTTAAAAATGGGGACACCTATCGACAATTATAATACTAAATTAATTACCAAAATAAAGACCACTACCCCACCAGGTGGCGTTACCCCGTGGCGATAAGGTTTAAGAGCACAAAATCATATAGGTACGTCATGCCTGTCCATGACATCCGCCCCAGGTTTGACGGAATCCGTCCACGGATTATACTAAAAATTACACTGGGTATACATAGATTAATAACTTGATGACGTGGGCAAACACCCTGTCTCCACATGGAGCAAACACCATAACCTACTTAACCTATACAAAATGGAACAACTTATTATAATGAGTTACTACTTATTTGTTATGTGCTCAAGGAACCCCCCCCCCCCACGACGTCTCATGGATATCCTCTGAATAACTACCTTGGGGCAAACTTTGTACGACTCCAAACGACAACCGATAAGATAGTGGCGAACGCCATGTCCTGCTCATGCAGGCAACTATCTTCTAACAAGAGACCTCAAAACGACAAACGATAAGATAGTGGCGAACGCCATGTCCTGCTCATGCAGGCAACTATCTTCTAACAAGAGACTTCAAAATGACAAACGATAAGATAGTGGCAAACGCCATGTCCTGCTCATGCAGGCAACTATCTACCAACTGGACACTACAGACGACAGCTGAATAGACAGTGGCAAACGCCATGTCCTGCTCATGCAGGCAACTATCTACCAACTGGACACTACAGACGACAGCTGAATAGATAGTGGCAAACGCCATGTCCTGCTCATGCAGGCAACTATCTACCAACTGGACACAACAGACGACAGCTGAATAGACAGTGGCAAACGCCATGTCCTGCTCATACAGGCAACTATCTACCAACTGGACACTACAGACGACAGCTGAATAGATAGTGGCAAACGCCATGTCCTGCTCATACAGGCAACTATCTACCAACTGAACACTACAGACGACAGCTGAATAGACAGTGGCAAACGCCATGTCCTGCTCATGCAGGCAACTGTCTACCAACTGGACACTACAGACGACAGCGGAATAGACAGTGGCAAACGCCATGTCCTGCTCATGCAGGCAACTATCTACCGCTGACGCTTAATTATGATCAGTGGGCCAGAGTGCAGGGTTTGCGTGGCGACCCTTGTTGAGCCGACTGGACCGACGACACACAGGCTTATCTGCCGACAGATCAGCTACTCCCGCTGCTGTCTCCGTCTCTTCCTCATCAACACCACTGTTCTCCACTAATGGCAAAACGCTCAGCCCCACTGGCTTGTTATGCACATCAGCCCGTGGATCCTGCACTAGCAGTTTTCGATTCACCCATCTGGTTGGCCCTCCATGAACTGGGCGAATCTCGTACAGGTTCTGGTCAATGTTTGCATTGACCACCACATAACTGGCCTCACCATAGTGATTGCTCAGTTTGTGCCTACCAGTGAAAGCACACTGCTTCACCAGCACTCGGTTTCCCACTGGTATTGGGCCTGCCTTGGCCCTACGGTCCCATCGTTGTTTATCAGCATCAGCTGCCTTCATCAGACACTCTTTAGCCACAGCCTGTGCTCGACCAATCAAGTCGGACTGTTCCTGTACATAGTCCTCATTCCAGTTCAGCCTAGTGTTGTTGAGCAGCTGATCAACTGGCAACACTGGCTTCCTCCCGAACATCAGTGTGTATGGCGAGATGCCTGTGACACTGTGCGGGGTAGTGTTGTAGATCATTACCAAGTGTGGCAATGCATCCGGCCATTTACGACGTTCTGTGACACCCAGTGATTTGATCAATGCACAGAGTGTCTGATTAAATCGTTCTGTCTGCTACACAACTCTCTTACCAGTTCACTCTCAAAGTTGCGTCCCTGGTCTGAGTGCAGTTGTACTGGGACACCGTAACATGCAAACCAGTGGTCACGCAAAGCCTTAGCCACAACCGGAGCTGTTTGGTCCTTATAGGGCACTGCCTGCGCATACTTGGTGAATGATTCAGTCATCACCAGGACATCCTCAATTCCACCATGACCACGGTCTAACTTCAGGAAGTCAATAGCCAGGCGTTCAAGTGGCTTAAAAGCCAGTAGATGCCGCATAGGTGGCCGGACTGCAGGGGTTTGTGCTTTGGAGACAGTGCACTGGAAGTACTGGCGTACGTATTCTCTCACATGACGATTCATGCCGGGCCAGAAACATCGAGCCCGTAATAGTCCATAGGACCGGCCCACTCCCTGATGTCCCCATTGGTCAGGCACAGCTTGCAAAACTGTTGTAGGCAACACTGTCGGTACTAGCAACTAGTAGACAGAACTCTGCACTGAGTCACGGGAGACTCGATAGAGAACGCCATCTCTTTCTGCGAGATTTGACCATTCTTTGATCCAAGCCTGGAGACCAGGCAGCTCATCATTTGGGGCCGTCTGACCTGGTTCCCAACCGGCCTGCCACCGCTCACACAACCTTCCCAACACCGGATCCTCACTCTGCAGCTTTGCTAGCTGCTCTGTGCTGTACGAAGGCAACACAGCTGGTGTCAGTCCACCCTCTACTACAGTCAGCTCTCCTAATCTCACATCACAAGACTGACTTTCACTGAACTGTTTAGGCATGGCAGTGCTATCCATTGCTGTCTGGAGCACATTTGCTGTCTCCTCTGCTGTCATATTAGCCGGGCAACGGCTTAACGCGTCAGCACATCGATTTGACCGACCTGACCTGTAATCTCACCTCCATGTCAAATGACGCAAGCTGTGCCACCCAACGGTGCTCAGTTAGCTGTCTTCAAGTGGGCGAGGGGATTGTGGTCACTGTAGACTACGCAGTGTGCTCCAAGAGTGTACTGCTTGAATTTCTCCGACACTGCCCACTTTAATGCCAGCAATTCCAGCTTGAAGCTAGACAAATCTGGGTAATTGCGTTCCGGACCCCTCAGGCCCCTGCTGGCATATGCCACTGGCCGCAACTTACCCTTGTCATCTACCTGGGAGAGACAAGCACCGAGCCATTTCAACGAGGCATCTACCTCCAACACAAACTCACGGTCGAAGCGAGGATACATCAGTACTACACAAGGCCTGCTTCAAGGAGGTAAAGGCACATTCAGCCTCTCCAGTCCACTCCAAGACCTTTGTAGCCTTCTTCCCCTTGGCGTCTTCTTTACCTGTCGGTGCATGCAGAGGGGCAGCCACTCTAGCAAAGTTTGACACATACCGGCGATAATACGAGGCCAGGCCTAGGAAGGAACGTAACTCGGACTGAGTAGTTGGTGTTGGCCAGTCACGAACACGCGCAATCTTGTCCTGATCGACTGCCACTCCCTCTTTAGTCACCACATGACCGAGGTAGGCCACCTGTGTCCTGAACAACTGACACTTGGCCCCATTCAGTTTCAGACCATGCTGCTGTAGGCGCTGAAAGACTTTCTCTAACCTGTCAAGGTGTTCCTGCATAGTTGTCGAGAACACCAAATCATCGTCCAGGTAGAGAATTAGCTCGGACAAGTTCAAGTCCCCAAAGATCATCTCCATAATTCTCTGAAACGTGCTAGGACTGTTCATGAGTCCCTGTGGCATTCTTGTGAACTCGTACAAGCCCCATGGCACACGGATCGCAGTTTTTGTCACAGAATCTGGGTGCATTGTCACCTGGAAATAACCATGGGCGAGATCCAGTGAGGAAAAGAAACATGCTCCGCTCATCGCCTCCAAAGACTCATCAATGCGTGGCAGAGGGAACGCATCTTTCAAACATTTGGCATTCAGTTGTCTGTAGTCTATACAGAGACGCAAAGTGCCAGACTTCTTCCTTACTAGAACCACAGCACTAGCATAGTTAATGGAAGACCGACGGATGAGACCTTTCTCCAACAAGTCTTGTAGCAATTTCTTAACCTCATCTACCAAGTGCGGATGAACCCGGTGATAGGCTGCATGCACAGGACTGGCATCAACCACCCGTATCTCATGCGGTATTAAGTCACAGCGGCCAACATCCATTGACCCTTTTGAGAATACACTGTCATACCGCCTTACCAGTGCTGCCACCTGGGTTGCCTCATCCATCTCCAAACCATCCAGTTTGAGGCCTGGTGGCAGAGTGTAACATGGGCCATCCGCAAATGTAAAGACAGCTGCCTGTTCGTCTGGCTCATTCATGTCGCCCACCATGGACGGTGCTACAGGGGAGGTGTCATTGCCATTCTCAACTAACACCGATTGCACCGAGACATTCAACACTCCTTGTGTTGGTGCAACCACCACCTGCTCAGTGACAGACACTTCCCGAACTGTCAATAACTGTGTCGCGACCGGGATATGGACTGACTCAGGTCCCTGGTTAGCCACGATCACCTCCACCATACCAGCCTGACCTGTTGAACACCCTCTATCATGCAGAGTTGTCCACTGATGTCACCTGCTGCCTGCATCACAACAGCCTTTCCTTCCAGAGAGGAGGCTTGCTCTACACTACAGTGTAACACAACTACTTCCCCTGGTGTTATCATGACCGGATCCCTTGTCACTGCACCTGTCACGTCATCTGTCATGTCACCTGTCACTTCATCTGTTATGTCACATGTCACTTCACCTGTCATGTCACCTGTCACTTCATCTGTCTTCAGTCTAATCCAGCGTAACGCCAGATGCCAATCATCTTTCGATGGACCAACTGGCTCCAACGACTTCGCGGCTATAACCCGCAGGATGTTGCAACCCAGAATGACTGGATGCTCGACCCTCCTACCCACAACACTCATTGTCGTGTCTTGCTTCACAAAGAAGCTTGCCATCATGGTGTGACCGAATATGCTAATTGGCACATCCAAATAGCCTTCTACCGGCACACTGAGGTCGTTAACCCCTACAATGTTCATAAATGTGCCCACATTTCTTAAGCCACCCACCATACCAGTCAGGTGCTCATGATAAAATGAGGAGGGCATTAGTGATGTCTCGGCTCCTGTGTCCAACACACAGCCGACGGGGACTCCTCCAATCTCTATCTCTGCTGTTGGACTCCTAGCCACCAGCTTCTCAAGCATTTCCCCCCCCCCCCCCTCACCTCACTCGCCACCCTTCTACAAACAGCTGGCTCAGCAGCCAACTCAACATAGGCGCTCCCCCTATGCCTGGGCACATGCGCAACGGCCTCCACCAGTTTGCTCACTGTGACGGAGGGGACTAGTTTTCCGCCTGATTGCGCACGGATCCATGTACACGGCCCTGTTCTGGCCCTCTCATCGCGTCAGCATGTCTCTACTTTGGGCAGTCTCTAATGAAGTGGCCCTGCTCCTTGCAGTAGAAGCAGGAACCATCTCGGGAGTTGGGTCTGACTGAGGGGGATGGCCGGCCTGACCTGACAGGAGCCGACACACGGGGCTGGCTGACCAAATTGGTGACACTGGTCGACACCCGTTCTAGTCGCCTTTCTGTCTCACCTTGCTGAGATATGAGTTTCAGCATCTGTGCTTGCAGCTGTTGCTGCGACTGCAGGATCTGTGCTAACACACCATCTACTGAGTTGGACTGGTGTGGTTTTGTGACCTGTACCTGATCGACCGGGTACTCTGCCATCTCAACACCACGTACTCGGTTGGGTCGGTGGCCATCGTCGTGCTCCCGGAGCAGACACAGAGCCTCGTCTCGCATGTCCAGGAATGATTTCCTGTCCGAGTTCAGCGCTATCCGCCGGAGCTCCTGGCGAACGAACGGTTCCCGAACTCCGCGGACAAACTGCTCCTTTAAAGCATTGTCCCGGAGTAGCGACAGAGCTTCACCCTCCTCTCGCGTGACTGCAGCCTTCTCCATGCGACTGTGGAGTCGCATGATAACACGGCTGTAATCGGCTAGCGACTCGCCGTCCATCTGGAACCGCGCATGGAATGCAGCGTTCACAGATGGCACGGTCTCTGGTGGCCCAAACATACGGGTCAGTAAATCGACAAGTAATTGGTAGTCGAGTCTTACTGCCTCCGAATGGCACAACACCTCATCTCTCGCCTTACCACCTAGGTGGTCAAGGATCGTGGCCGCATGATTTCTTACCCCCGTTTGCCTCGCATAGGCCTCAAGATCCTCCAACCATTCTGCTATGGTTGGGTCTCCCACTTTCTTTGGGCATCCCATGAACCGTGATAACTTTGCATGAGGGAAAGGAGCCCTTAGACCTTGCAGTGCGCCAGCCAAGGTGGCTGCCAACGCAGCATTTGACTCCGCAATCATCTCTGCTATTCTTTCATCTGCCATATTCACTCAGAAGGGAAATCAACCGAAGAGGGAATTACCCGAAGTAAGAAACAGAGATAGAAACAGAGATATCGAGTAAAGGAAAGTTAACTAGATGAGACGTGCGTGAGGAGGTACTAATACAATGCACAACTGTATATACTCTCAACCACAATATATCACACACAACCACTGTGAGCAATAATATACAATAAACCAAACAAGCTACCACACACAACCACTGCGTGCAAATACTATCCAATAAAACAAGCCAACTCCGGCTACTTATACAATAACATTTATACAAACATAAGCATGAAAATATAACAGGGTGTATATCTCACCCACGACTGCACGGCAGGGTCTTTGTTTCTTGCTGGACGATCCCACTTCCAGACACCAGTTGTCAGGGACGGACAAACACGAGCGGTCAGCGTTCACACAAATCGTCTTTATTGCAAGTCAGAACAAACAAAACCCTGCCCACAGCCAGATGTCAGGTATCAAATGTATAAGCTGTTAGTAGCTGCCGTAGCACTGGTTGTGAATTTAAACGAACCTCGTGGTAGTATAATTTCAGAAATTAACGTCTCTCTTCTTCAAGAATCAAATCGTAGTGCCCAGAGCATTTCCCGCGAACCCTCAGTTTAAACTTCCCGAGTCACCCTGCAGTACTGGATGACTGCGCACATTAATTCTGGCATGACTACTAGCTATGGGGATTCTTCAATATTAACATGGTTGGATAAACATTTATAGATGGATGGTACCCGGGCAAAGACACTTTACCACTGAATTTAAAGCATTAATTTAATCATAAAACAAGGGACTACATTGCTCCTCGTAGGGGTATACGGTTAAAAATGGGGACACCTATCGACAATTATAATACTAAATTAATTACCAAAATAAAGACCACTACCCCACCAGGTGGCGTTACCCCGTGGCGATAAGATTTAAAAGCACAAAATCATATAGGTACGTCATGCCTGTCCATGACATATATATATATATATATATATATATATATATATATATATATATATATATATATATATATATATATATATATATATGAGCTCATACATTGTTCCACCAGGCACGCATATTGCACGCACACACATAAAAGCAACACTGTTATTGTAAGGATCCCCAGAGAAGTCAAAATATTTAGAGCGCTTCCGCGCGACCGAAAGCAACCCAGCCCCTCGCCACGGTGAGAGACAGCGGGGAAGTGGTGCTGGACATCATCGCAAGTCAGGGTCCTTGCGCTGTGCTACAAGTCTCGCTTAAAACCGGTGGCACTAACAAAGAAACAACAGAATGTGCAGCATTGCGAAAATAACTGGGTAAAATGAATCGTTGAGATTAAAACCGCTGATAAGAGAAGATTGGAGGAACTGAGAGTAGAGGTTGGAGTGAAAAAGTGTTAAGACGATATTAGTGAAGCTTAGGTTGAAATGGGCTGGTCGTGTGGAAAGAGTGGGAGATGGAAAAGTAGCAAATACAACATATGCGCACAGAAAGTGGATATATAAAGGAAGCGATAACGACCAAGATTGCGACAGGAGAACTGCATTAAAAGAGGAGTCAAATGGATGTTCTAGGGGTAGTACTACAAACACACACGCGCACGCGCACGCGCACGCGCACGCGCACGCGCACGCGCACGCGCACGCGCACTCGCACGCGCACGCGCACGCGCACGCGCACGCGCACGCGCACGCGCACGCGCACGCGCACGCGCACGCGCACGCGCACGCGCACGCGCACGCGCACGCGCACGCGCACGCGCACGCGCACGCGCACGCGCACGCGCACGCGCACGCGCATACTTGTACACATAAAAAAAACGCTTTTATAAATGTGCAGTGATGACATTTTCGGCAGTATATGTTATTAGATATTATTGTGTGGATTGCTTGAACGTGTTTATACCGTCGGTCATCCACGTGTAGCGCACGGCTCATATGTTACATTCATGAGTTCGTATCTAATGTTACGAGTTCGTAGTTTTCTGAAAGGTCGCTCTTTAAGTTTCGAATTCGTAACTCCTATTCAAGTGAAATACAATTGAAAACCTGTTGATCAGTCCATTTAGGCTAGCCAAAAACCTGCATTCCACCTATTGCGCCCTCCTTGTGCAATCACGGGTACGTTGAAAGGGGCACGGCAGGGGGCAACTGTAAGCTAGAGCGCCAGGCGTAACGCCAGTACTTTCAAAAGGTTTATGAGCACGCGTTCGTCCCAACCTCCTACAATCGCCTATATGCATTAAATCTGCTTATACTTCTGTGAGGTACTACCGATACACGCTTTACAGTTAGTTAGCCTAATCTCATGAAAACAAACGAGCAATCGCTATATTTGTGGCGTGTGTGCATGTGAGAGAGTGTACATGTCTCTGTACCCGCATGTAAACACAAACGAACACACAGCTAGGGGTCTGCGCGGCACATGCTTTCAAGCTCCAACATTCGACCTGTCGTTTCCTCTTCACTTAGTGTCTACCCATTGAAATATAGGTCTCCGGCCTGCACGTTTATCAGTAGGCGACCTAAGTCAGACATTCGACATTGTTATTCCGATGTTGTGATCCACCCCAGTGACTGATAACTTGACCCTGTGACTGCTGTGCGTACGTGTCGCAATGTATGTCACGGTCGATATCACGTCATTCAACGGTCATTGTGAAACGTCGCTGCAACGTATGTCATTATAACTAGGCCAGCTACCGTCTTCGCGTAAAGTTGAGATTCTGTCTAACTACAGAAACACGGTTTTGTTCGTGGCCTGTAAATATTCAGCGTTTTCTACTGTGGGTGTTCGACCAACTGACTGGTATTAATTGCCAGGGGTCCGCACGGAATGGCAAGGGATTTTTTTATTACTAGGTAAATTATAAACAAAATCCAACCTCATTATGCAAACGACCACCCAGCGGCCAGACAACTCATTGTGCATATGTGAATAAATGTGATACATAATGTTATATCTTATTCAGCCCTGAGAAGGGCCGAGTGTGTGTGTGTGTGCGTGTGTGGCCGAGTGTGTGTGTGTGTGTGTGTGTGTGTGTGTGTGCGCGTGTGCGCGTGTGCGCGTGTGCGTGTGCGTGCGTGTGCGTGTGCGTGTGCGCGTGCGCGTGCGCGTGCGCGTGCGCGTGTGTATATGTACAGTTTGTTTTACACATCTTTCAAAACTTTTCTGTTCCCAACCCTTTAAGCGCAGCCCCACCTCGTCATTATATTTCCAGTAGCTAACTCCATTGGCTTGTAATGTGCAGTGTTTCCGCAGTAACCATAATAAAATACTTATAATAGCGCCTGATCAATTAAAATTGATCTCGGGAGCTTCACAAACATAATGCACATATATACATAAAATGACATAGGGGAGATCGGGGCTATTGTAACACAAACATTTCATCATTGCGGGTGCGTTTCTTAACCAATCAAAACTTTTTTATGTCAACGGGGCCCCACATATCTCCCCCAAATAATTTGGGTATAATTAATTGTCCGGCCTGGTATACATTTGTGGTATAATGGGTTATATGAAGTGTCTAAAGTGTTACACTTTGCCCCGATACGGGACACACTGTACCAGCCTAGCCTACCGTGTATATTAATTGTAACATAGTGTTTTTGAATTTGTGCAAAATAAATAATATAGAAAACTACATAATTGGTGCAATTTATCTCTCTGTATTATTTAGACTATGCAAGTGGCTTTTTATTTGACAATAACAATATAAATCATAACATCATCATCATCATCATTGTGCAGCCATAGTGCCGCTTGGTTGGGCGAATACCTCAGCATGCTGCTTCCACATCTGCCTATCTTGCGTTATCCTCTGCCAGATGGTACCCTAACTACCCTTCCAGTAGTCGTCTAGTTCTTCTCTCCACCGTCTCGCCGACCTTCATCTAGACCTTTTCCTTTCGTACGATTTCCAAGTGGTGATACGCAGTGTCCACCGGTTATCCTACTGGCGCGCGCGTGCGTGCGTGCGTGTGTGTGTGTGTGCGTGTGCGTGCGTGCGTGCGTGCGTGGGGGCGTGCGTGCGTGCGTGCGTGCGTGCGTGCGTGCGTGTGTGCGTGTATGTGTCACATTATCATACATACAAGCACATAATTGAGTAGATTGTGTAATGAAATTAAACTTAATCGAGTTACAGACCTACTATACTACTGACTGTGCAATTCGCACAGGTGACATAAATAGGACAAAATATGTTTTTCATTTCAGGTACAAATGCCCCATATACACACCAAAAGGATAAACCAATTGAATTCCTAAATCTCGTATCCCAACGAGTCCTGACACTGTTACAATTTGCCCCGAGATTAACGGTACAACTTGCTCCGACACCATCTCACTCGCAAAAAAAAACCGACAGCATAATTTTGTTTTCGAAATTGCGAGAACGCAACACTACGTCGAACTATCAAAGCATGTGGCTAGAATAAAAAAAACTATTGTGGTTGGGTAATGTTGAAGGTACAAAGAGGGTCTTGCTATCGTTTTCTTTCAACCAGCCAAGTTTGTAGGCCTATAATATAGGCCGGTTTTGCATGTTTTGACGTAATCGTACGAGACGGTGGAGGAGTAACACACGCAATCGTACGTGACGGTGGAGGAGTAACACACGCAATCGTACGAGACGGTGGAGGAGTAACACACGCAATCGTACGAGACGGCGGAGGAGTAACACACGCAATCGTACATGACGGTGGAGGAGTAACACACGCAATCGTACGAGACGGCGGATGAGTAACACACGCAATCGTACGAGACGGTGGAGGAGTAACACACGCAATCGTACGAGACGGTGGAGGAGTAACATACGTAATTGTACGAGACGGTGGAGGAGTAACACACGTAATCGTACGAGACGGTGGAGGAGTAACACACGTAATCGTACGAGACGGTGGAGGAGTCAAACTAGCCAAATATCAATGACAATGTTATATGATGTATGCACATAGGCTGTACGAGCCGCGGTACGGGGACTTCAGGCTACAACGCTCGCTCTTGTGTTGGCCTTACATTTTGAAGGCTAGTTGCTTTTTTAGCAGAGCAAAGATTGCTTTTGTCTTTTGAGAGACTATTGCGTTCAGCTCGGTTAATAGTATTGATAAAACGTTCACCTTCCAATAAAATTTCTTTCTGCTGTTGTCCAACCCACATGGCACGATCATCACCCATATAATCACCAGTTCATTCTATTTGGGAACGTGTACATTATTAACCATGATCACTGCATTCCTCCACCACCAAAATATTACCTTTTTTCATAAACTACACTACTTTTCTTGTAGCGTTTCTGTTAGCGTAGTCCACTTACAAACCAGCAGATGTCACCGCTTCGTCAAATTACCACACTACGCATGCGCAGGATTTAGCAATGTCTGCCGATAACAAGGAAGGGACAGGATCTTATTTATTATCAGCAAACTCCACATTATCAGTACATAGCCTCGGAATACTATTGTCGGTTCCACGAAAATCAAAGGACTCTTTTCAGGAGTAATAGTTGTAGCCACAATATGACGATCTACTCTCACGAGCGTTGAATATTCCGCCTGTCAGTGTCCGAACATTGTCACCGATGGAAGAATCTCGAGTACAGAGCCAGAAAATGGCGGCATCCAGACTCGATGAGTCAGGTGGGGGAAAACGTTTTAACATGGCAAATGTTCATGCAAAAATCTATTAAAGACTGATTTCTAGTAGTCGAGGTATATGTTCATATAAAAAGTCTTTGTAAGCTCGACACATGAAGGGAACCACTGACACTTCTAACGAACGTAGACTCGTAGTAGGCGTAGCCGTAGTCCGACTTCATCCAGGACGTAGACAGTTTCAGTACTAAACAAGGCTATGACCATATGACATGCTCCGGAACGCACATATCTATGATATATTCGCTCAACACTTATCTCATCTTAAATATCATCTTTGTAAGTTGTCCCCGAATGACATATCTCAGCTGCCAAAACTGTCTAGCGTACTAAAACAGTTCATTGCATTTATTTGATGTAGGCCTACCAAATGTCTACACAAGTTTATACAATAAAAATCAATATTAACTTACCAAAACAATAAAATACATGAAACTGAATATTGCATATGATACACTTAGACCTGTAAGACACACACTTTAAATGCATGCATGAGTCACATAAATAATCAGATCTATATCAGGCTAATCTCCCATGTCCATAGTCATATAAAATAGAGGTCAGTGTGTACATGTAACCAAGGCCTAGCATTTGTAGGCCACAACTGGTAAGTCAAAGTTTATGAGTTTACAAAATTCATTATTTAGTCGTTATTTTTATGACATCTTGCTTAATATTCTTAGGTTTCAAAACATTGTATTGTAAGAATGTAACACATTGTTGTTTATGGAGTAGTTATAATGTTTTGCATAGAATATTATAGCTTCACCTGAAGGGTATACATAACCACATATTCCTTCTTCAGGATCTGTCACCAGTGTCATAACAGACTATTGAGTTATGTCACAACAGTTTCTCACAAGTTTGTTGAAACCGGAAATTCAACTGTTAAATCCACTGGTTATTATCATATACTCTGTTATGGTTTAATGTGACCGTTATGAAGCTGGTAATCAGAAATATTGGTATTGGTCATAAGTGTATCACCATTATGAATGCCCATAGCTAGTTTAGCCATAATTCTGTGTCCAGTATCAATAAGTAGGTCACAGTCTGTCAAACTAAAAATAACCACCATCAACAAGTGTGTAGTGTTTATCGCACATGGCATACATGAACTAACATCTAACTACTTGTAACGGTAATTTGCAAAGGTACCTTTTCTACATATCGGTATGGTCTGGGGTTTTTTCATAGCAAAATACTAATTAATAATTTAATACATTTGACACTTTCATTCTGTGAATTGTTACCAACATATTTTTTACATAGCTGTTGTCATCTTCTTTATTGTCCAAGTGTCTCGTATTGTTTAGTATATATATTAAATTGCTATTTATCCAACACAACTCCACAAGTCACCACTACCTGCGCTCACAATCCCAGTTGCAATTGGAAAAAGGAATGAGACGCTTTGATGGTGACTGTTCACATGTGTCAGTTGTGTCTGGTTTTACAATCAAGCAGTCCACAATCTGAAACATTGGTAGCCTGTTTATTTAGCAAAATATGAAAACCCTTAACCCAAAGTGGCCCATAGCTTTATCCAGACACAAAACCCATTTTAGAGGGTTAGGAATCTCTGTGGACAGGTAAAAATATTGCAACACATTTTTTTGGGGGGAAATCATATATAAAACATTGTCAGTTATTTTATGAAAATGGATGTAAATTTAAAAACATGTGTTTTTGTCTATTTCATGATGTAGTACATATTTCTACTAGATTGTATGTATGTGAGTTAACATGCATATATGTCGACCACAAAATATTTGGACTGGCAAAAATATTATCCTGCATAAAGACCTGCCCCAGCTGTGTAGACAAAATGTTAGGATTGTTAGTCAGTGCTTGTGTTGAGGTCAGCTTCCGAATGAAATAGATCCACACCTCAATATTTAACTCAATATTTAAACTGATAATTTGCAGAGATCTGTCACTTCCTTATTGGCAGGCTGAACTGACCATGAGCATATAAGAATTGCGTCAATTTGTCATTGGGATGGGTAAGAAATTGAGGACGTCTTTCAGTGTTTCCCATTGGTAAATTGAATGTTAGGCGAGGTGGTAGGGGAGCTGAGCAAACGCTGAATGTCAACATGCCCCACGGAAGAATTTTGAACCTAGCATCAAAATTATGTATCTGATGTGTGTTTTAACCTATTCCCTGGCATACAGAGAGAACAGAAATTACAAGTTAGCATGTAAACGTCTTTGTAGCATTACATGTAAATAGTTTGCAGAGACAGGGAATAGCAATAATGTCACAGTTGCAATATATTTTGGGGGAGGTTGCTTTGAAAAACAGTGACTTGCCCCACTTCACCGAGTTCACTCATCATGTGGCAGGGGAACAATGCTCTTTTAGACACTGCCACTGCATTATCATGCCTAAGGGTTAAAGTTTTTGTGGGGCGACAGTTAACTGCAAACTGTTTGGCCTAACAAAACTGTCCAGGCACATGCTGCCTGGAGTGGTGATGATACAATTGGCAAATTAAAATATTCTGCAGGAGTAACTGATCCACACAAAAAAAGACTGAATCTAGAACACCCAACGCCAACATAGACAGTTTAAATTAATTATTCTTTACATACTTTGCATTAGTAGAATCAAAACTGTTATGTCCTGAGTTACTTACTGACCACAATCACAGGCCCACATCTGAGTAAACAATGTTGTGCATAGCAAGCCAAGGGCATTGGATTCATTGTGTCAGCAGTACAAAGCCATAGGTTCAAGGCAGGTTATGTCTGGTCACTCTGGTGCATTACTATTTGATGCTGTAAAATCTGCATATAGGCCTAAATCTAGATGGTGTTCTGTATATTGAAGAAAACATCTTTGCAAGTTACACTGTTTGGAGTTTGGGCAACTGAGCAGTGTTGTGCATTGCAATAACATGGTGTACATGTAGTTAACATAAATCTACATGATATTTATATAATTTAACATTTTAGGGGCCTATCAGCTGTACATGTGTTTGTCATGTAATCAAAATTTTTTTTTTATCTGTCACCTTAATTCAGCGATCCCAGCGACAGTTTCAAAGATGTATCACTTTACGGTGTAATGTATTTGTATAGGTGAAGAGGCAAGCATATTTTACACCCTGCAGTAGGCAACAGTGCCTCGCCTCTACAGCTGATATGTGTACTTGTATAGTATCTAGATCTCACCCTACATCTCTGTCGGTACTAGGTAGAGAAGAACTAAAGATGTACCTGAGATACTGTCATGTACAGCTGTATTGCTTTCAGCAGTACTACAGGCCTTTATGCAAGATAACAATTTTGCCAGTCGAAACATTTTGTGGTAGACATGTGCTTGTTAACTGACATACAGTATGTCAGTTAACATGCAGATGTCTACCACAAAATGCTGGTAAGAACTTTAATTAAAAGGGTAGTTTATTTGTGGTAGTTTTCTTGTTTTGAATTTATTTAGACTTCTGTTCCTAAATGTTGTACCCATCTGCTTGAACTCCTACCCATCCATGGTGGATTTTACCCATCCCAGAGAAGGGTGGAGGGATCTCTAGATAAAGCAATGCCCAAGTATGACACAAACCGGTTTAATTAGCATGCATAATGTAGCAGCATAACCACACTCCCCTTTTAAGTGGACCTTTAAATTTCAGATTTAACACAGCATACAATGATTGATTACACATGCATACAATAGGTACAGTTCGGTGCTCAAATTTCAGAGCAGGTAAACAGTGTGAGGCTATGTGTGTCACAGAAGAAACATTGTGTCTGTCCAACATACCATCCTAGGCTGCCAATACGTTACAATGAAGCAGTCATCTAAAAAAAGGCTGTTTACAACACTGAAGTTGGTGAAAACACATAAATTTAGGCAGATAATTGACAAAACTTTCCTTGTAGACCTTGTTTTTTTAACCACTGCTCTGTTATATTGGCCGTCTATTGGCAAATTCATGTATAATTAAGTCATTAACATATATTTTTACATGTATTCTACAGGTTGTAGAGTGTAAATATTTACTACCCATTATTTGTCACACGTATCTAAATTCATGGAAGAAAGGTCACCCAAGACAGGTTCTGTTGTGTCAAAGTACATGCACTCTAGATCAAACCAGTGCAATATATAATACTGTTATCAGTATCAGCGCTTACAGAATATAGATTAAATTTCACCCAATGGTAACTTGTAAGTTGTTTAGATTCCTTTAGTAAATGTTTAAATTATAACTTACTGAAACATCAAGACTTAAACTTCAAGGCATTTCAAATGTCACTATGTTGTTAAATATATTGATTATTATCATCTATCATCAATTCTTGTGATGTGTGTGTGTGTGTGTGTGTGTGTGTGTGTGTGTGTGTGTGTGTGTGTGTGTGTGTGTGTGTGTGTGTGTGTGTGTGTGTGTGTGTGTGTGTGTGTGTGTGTGTGTGTGTGTGTGTGTGTGTGTGTGTGTGTGTGTGTGTGTGTGTATTATATATAAGTCTAAAGGCAGCTTATGTCGACCAGTGCCTAGAGGACCGGCTTATGTAGACCAGGCATATTTTTTATTTAATACATTTTCCAAAGATGTAAAACTGGAACATTGTTTCTAATACTAATGTTTAACACATAATGAAAGTTCATCAAAATATATCCATAAATAAGGTATATGCAAACAAAACGGTCTACATAAAACCGCGTATGCCGATGCCGATTTATGTAGACCGGAGCAACGCATGAACAATGTATTTACTATAAATCCACGTTAATCCCTGGAGTCGCTGATATACGCAACTAGGGTCTAGTTGCATATTAGCACCTCTAGCGAGCGACTAAAGTACATTTGTGGAAGCCCATATTCGAGGGATCTATCGGTTCGCAACAAAGACAAAATGCAAGTTTTACTAATTTACACATAATAATATAGCATTTTGCATCAGTATGAAGCATATCATACACTGAACACGAAACTCTAACCCTTCGTTCGGTATATACCATAAATATAGATTTATAAGAACTTGGACCTGGTATACATAACCCGGCACACAATATACTCAAAAATATGCACGGTGCAGGAAAAAACATGCTCAAAATCACTTAAGATGTTGTTCATTTAAAAATTAATTACGCACATTACTTCACTAACATATTAGCTGTGTGCACAAGCAATGGTACTGATAAATTCAGTTGTGTTAGTTGTGAACTAACACGTCGAATCTTTATGTAGACCAGTTATGGTCTACATAAAACAGCGGTCTACATAAGCCGGTCCTATATGCATAATCGGTCGACATAAGCTGCCTTTAGGAGTATATATATATATATATATATATATATATATATATATATAATTATTTTGATTGATAACCAAGTTAAATAATAGATGATTAGTTTTGCATGATCATGCCAGGTAACAATGATTCCAAAAGGAGTCATTTATTGGCAAGGCTGACTCCTTGTGCCAACACTTGTAGTTGTATTAATAGTCATGTCTCCTAACTGGTCTAAAGTTAATTGAACTGATACAGAGAATTGTCAACATAGTTGTAAAATATCCCAAGTGCCCAATTCTGTAGCAGGGCCACACGTTGCCAACTATTCAATATAATAATGCTAATATTATGTTTATTTACCATGTGATTTACAAACCTTATTTATTTACCATGTACCATGTAGGCTGCATCTTAGAGTTAGACCTTTTACATGTCAGTACCGCCAGAATACCTGGCCACTAGCCAGCAGATATTGGATCAAACACATTTGTATTTGAAAGTATTTAAATACTTTTTTGAGGTATTTGCAGGGGTAGAACTTCAGCATTTATTTTACTAGACAGCGGGACTAGTAAAGTCAAAAGTTTACTAGTCCGCCAAAAGGTTTACTAGTCCGCAAAAATAAAAATAAACAATCCAAATTAAAGTCGTTCCAATTTGTTTTTAAACTAAAAAAAGTACATATTGCAACCCCAGTTAAAAAGGAATGCACTTTTCATAAAGGTACCAAAGAATTAATACAGAAATAACAAAGTTATTAATTAAAAAGTGAAGATATGATCTGTATTAAAAACTGCGCAATTGAAAAAGAATGCCGATTGCACTCATTGACCGGCAGTATCACCCTACCATTATTAATTTTCTATATCATATATTTATAATCATTTTGGAAATTTAGCTCACATTACAATGTTATGGGAAAAAATGCTCTACTTGACTGTAATACTAGAAAATAAAAATCTCACACGAGAAAATTATAGACATCAAAGAACAGTTAATCTTACAAATAGTGCCCAGACAAGTTCATAGCTGGTGGCTATGTCATCATTTATCAGAAAAGGAAGCTGCTGTAACCAGTTGCTCACTGGCAACTATTTATCAACGTTTTAATGACTTGGGATTTAGTTACTACATCCCCCAGCCTGTGGATGTGTTGGGGTTAGGGTCACTGTGACTACAAAGACTTGATTGATTGATGTAGGGTGGGTTGGATGACACATTGACCTTTACTAGACAACCGGACTAGTTATTACTTAGGCAGGTTTACTAGTCCGCCCTTATCTTTACTAGTGTACGGACTAGCGGACTAGTGGGTAGTTCTACCCCTGTATTTGTAATTGTACAGTTTGTGCTTGACATTAATGAAATAAAAGTTTTTTATAATACTTTCCAAAAGTACTTGAATTGGTCAAATATTTTCAAATATTTTACTATTTCAAACCCTTTAGGGTGGGTATCAATAAATAGCTGCTGCAAGTGATACAAATCATGCAATGACTGTCTGTTTCACACCATCAGTGACCATCACACTTAATGACTAGTAAGCTTGTTACTGACACAAAAAAACAGACTGTAGTAACTGTCTAGCCATGTTTCATTGTTAAAGGAAGTCCCTTCATTTAAATAATAATAACATTTTTTTTTGTAAAAAAATTAATTAAAGTTATTTATATCTATCAGTACCACAGTAAGCATAAGCAATACAATTATTACATCAAAATGGCATAGCTTAGGAAAGGATCAAAATGAAAATGTTTTGAAAGTTACACAACACATTGAGAGCTTTGGTCATTCCGCTGATATTGATGAAAACTGTTTCCCTTTCAGTTTGCAAATGAGTCTTGTGCTTTGTTTTCTAGAAACTTACACCCTGGAGCACAGCTTTATGTAGAGACCCGTCCATCTGTCATTTGGACGGGTAAAAACGAATATGGACGGGTAGAAATATGGGTGGATTGGTAAAAAAAATAAAGGAGCAAAAAAGGTCTTCCAGAGCCATAGATATTGTTAGTTATACATTGAAAGTGAGTGTAAATGGTGTGTGTGTGTGTAATTTTATCCTGCATAAAGCCCTGCCCTAGAACTTCAGTATCTTATCTTCGTTCACTATCTTCACCATTGTTTCTGTATTGATTAATCACAATTATCACATACTGTGTAAATGTACAGAAGAGTAAAGTTAGGTTCTAAAGGGTATTTACATCGGTGGAGGTATCATTTATCCATGACAACATATAAAAAAACTTAGCTTACGCAGAATTTCTAGTTTGGGCTTTGTCTGTAAAGACTCTGTATATATAATATACTATCTGTATAAGGCATGATCATGAATATTCAGTTCAGTTTGCCAGACTGGTTTTATCTGACCTGTGTATTGTGTTTAAAGTCAAAGCCTCAAAGGTCATTGTGTGGTTCACTGGACATGCATGAATATTCATTATAATCAGGCTGCATAATTAATCATCCACATAGCAGCAAGCTCTAAATGATTCACATAAGCAGTTATGTATCGGTTTGTTGCACAGATAACACCCAAGTTATGCATTTATTTGCAAGACAAGAAAATATGCTAAATTATCATATTATGATACAGTACAAAAGTTATGTTTTGTTAGTCTTTGTTGGCCACAGTACATTGTGTAGCAATTGTTTCCATTTTATGGAATGTCAGTAATTGAGTTATGCCTGAAGTTCCCCTGAACTAGGTGACCCAGCCGTTCTTGAGGGCCTAGATGCAGCTAATGCAGTGACCCATATAATAACAACCCCTCCTATCAACCCCTCCAGCACTTCTAGGGTTCAGAATATAGCACACATTGATCAGTATCTGTTATCTGTGGTATTTTACTTGTTGTTGGCCTTTGACTGAAAATTGGTTAAGTGAATGTTCCTAGGGTAGTCTTTACATAGGATTGAGTGGACAAGACATGTTTTTAACAGTGTTTATCTTTCAGTGCCATTTCGTTAGTACCCAGTATATACAGACACTTAACATAAGACAGCATTGAAGAACCCTATCCTATATCATCTGTCTCTGTGTATGGTTGCCATTTGGAGAAACCTTTGCTCTACGACCTAGTGTGCCAGCCTGGTGATCATAGGGTGGTTTGATAATCAATAAAGGTTCACGATATTCATCTAATTACCTTTCATAGATTTCTGAACAACAGTATGCCTGTCTGTCTATGTGACTTGGAATAATTGTAGAAATCGTGTAAAGTTCTGCATCCATTTGTAGGTAATATCTAGATATAATTATGATTTCAAATTATCACATGAACATGTCCCATGACTGCTATTCTCATCATGTAGTGCAATTATGGTGTGATTATAAAAAAAACTAAAAAAATACATTATGAAAATTAGTTGGAAGACTGGCATATGGTGGTTTGATATGGAGCTGTTATAGTATTATTAGTAATAATATGTTTATTTAAAATAGCGCCACATCTAGTATTGTTCGTTCTCGTCAAATATGTGCACTTTGACTAGTATGATAGCAGCTGTTTTAGCAACTAGCAAGGGATCAAAGCTTGCTGTGTCAAGGGCAGTGCAAATGCCAGGAACATGGTTTATACTAGTCAACAAATTACACATGTACTTGCATTAATACATATTTTATAGGCATCACATGACAATAAACACCCTCATGGGCATTGCCATGTTACCCCATTAGTAGGTTAATCAAATTAAATGATCCATGATATTAGGAACTCTATAGTGTATACTGTGTGTATGTGTCACTATGATGATAGCAATGTTTGTTGTTGTCTATGTCTTAGTGTGGGTCTTGGGTCAGCTCTATGTGTTGATTCCTGTTCAGGCCCGCCACGGCTATAAGCCAGTTTCAACCAGCCACCATGAGGGCACTGATACTGACAGTGCAGTTTTGATTGTGCTGGCAAAACCGATTAAACTGACCCCTCAACACAGTGGTAACAAAAGCAAATCAAAAGATAATCATCGACTCATTGCCTACATACATAATATCTCTAGCTTTGTTGTGATATCATTCATTGTGAGCCAGTAATATTAAAAGCAGCACATTTACTTTGTTACTGAGTTAATTCATACACTATCCCAGTACACTGTATCTAGAGTAATTATTATAGAACAGGACCAAGTGCTTTGTCCTGACCGGCGTGCTCTGTTTGTCCTGTTTATGTGCTACAGTTGTCATGTTTACATTCAGTATGCCTTTGAACCTCATTTGTGACATCAACTTTGTTTTTCTTTTCAGGTGCAAAGCCGAGGAGACTAACTGAGGTGAGCATTACATTTATCTCACGTGTTTATCACTCCACCTGGTGAGGTGGAAAGGTAATCTATTACCAGATCAAAAATTAAAGAGGGAAGGTAACTCCTTTATCAAATCTTACATCTAACCAATATACCCGCATATATTAAAAAAAATTACAAACATGATATGGTTATCAGCATTTGTTATAGATTTGTTTATATTGATATATAATTGTCAATTTTTTTGTATAAAAATTATAGTTATTTCTAATAATGTTTAATATAATTATACATTAGCTTGTCGAGATCAATTTTTTTTTATAGACAGATTAACAGACATACAACAACATTCAGTATATAATGTTATTGTGTTGTTGACTAGTGCTCGATCAAGATTAAAAACAAATGGGTAGTTTGGTTGGACAACTACAGCTATCGATACTTAGCATAGCTTTGATAACTTGTTGTTTTATTCAATGCATATGCAATAATGCAAGATATAAATTAGACATTTTACCATATTGTGATTCCTAACTTTACACAAATATGATATACACAACACATTGTTATTTTGTATTCCACTTTTTCATCATTGTCAAAGTTATATTTTTCAAGTCTGTGCTTGTCTCAGATTAAAAAAACAGCATATTTTCTAATTGTGATATTTTGAAAACTATCATAACAGTAATGTTGATGTATTAGTTTACAAATAGGTCAGACAGTTATTAGTAGTGATAGCTGCAAGAGCAATGCCATGTTTGAAGTTTGACATATTTAGGTTACTAAACGTTTATATCTGACAGTAGGAACAGATAAAATGTACATATAACAATTATATAAAACTATTGTTTGTATAAATTTAATAATAAAATCATGAATTTGAAATGCATTTTAAAATCCATCATTATATCGCAGTCTGTACACTGCCATCAAGGTGGCTGTGTTTTAGTCAAGTTCTTAACAAACGTGGCCTTGACGTAATGTTGTTTTGGGTACGACATAACTTGTGCAATTGATTTAATGGGTGCATAGCTGGCGGGTATAATTGGGTATTACACAGTTGGCAGTGCAGGCTGTGCAGCAACGGCCATAGTAATGCAACATTGCTACGAGAGGTCACTGAGATTGCTGTAGCAGTTTGCTGCTTTGCAAATCAGTACACACGCAGTACACACAATCCACCTAGGATGATTGAAAATGCCAGTTCTCAACCTGCATATTATGTTTATGCACCTGCTTGCACATAATTATGTGGAAGTCACTTTTATAAGGTCTTTCGTGTGAACACTGCAGAAGGCCACATCAGAAGGGCAGGCCAGGCTAGAGAGTGGTGACAGCTTCCAGTGCAGTGCACCAGTGATTTGGCACAGAATGACAAACTACTGCATGCATAGATGTCCCCACAACTCAGTACCCGTAGCCCCATCCCAATGGGGGTGAGGGGGACTGGTGGCACAACTTATCCTTTTACCAACACTACCTAACTATTCCATTCAGTGTTCTGCCCCACGTTAATTTTAGGTACCTGATTTTAAATGAGAAAATGGTCATACATATGATATATAGTCAATGAATGTTGGACTTTTTGATTGGAGGGAAACTAAAAAAAAATCCAATCACTTCAAAATTAGGGCAGTTGACTTTCAAAAACTTTATCTGAGTTGGGACAATTAGCTCTGCAATCTGCATTTTAATGTTCACAAGTAGTTAACCAATCTGATAATCAGAGTCAGTTGTTTAATTTATTTTTATGAAAGTGCAGTGTTTCCCCTGCTATATGATGAGTGAGGTGGGTCACCTAGCTGTTTTTCTAAGCCACCTCGCTCAAAATATGCCAACATTGCCACCTCATAGCTATTTCTTACTATAGATATGTAAACATGCTGCTGCCCTGTAGTTATGCATTTGTTTACTCTCTATATCCCAGGGAATAGGTTAAGTGATCATCCTTCAGAATGAACCATTTTAACTGTATTTAGAAAAACAATTCTGGGTGGTCATGCCCCGGATCCACATAGTGATACATCACATCACGCCTTCTGTGCTCTCTCATCCCATCTTACTAAATCACACATAATTTTACTCAGGGGAAACACTGAAAGTGTACACCCGTATTAAACGGTTTAAATGTACTGCACAGTCTGTACGTATTATTAAATTATTCACACTCAGCAAATTTTAACATCAACACATTTGGCCTAGATAAACCAGTTTGGGGTGGACTTATAAAAGCAGAAATATCGTTAAATATTTACAATACCCAGACACTGAGTCTGACATCTAAGACACTTTCGACACTTAGCCTTAAACCTCTTGAGGCTCATTCTATACCATTCTTACACCCGTCAGTTGATGATTCTATTGGTTCTGCTGCGTCTGCATCCTGACCCACCAGCCAGTGTCAGTGTGACTCATCTGGTCACCGGCCGTCATGAATAATGCAGTATATTTGCAAAACTTCTTTAGCTGTCAGCCAACTTAAGTTGACCTTCTGTGGCCTTGTTTGCCTGAAGGGTGTGTCACAAAGCTGCCCCGCATGTGAGGAAGGAAGGAAACGTGACACTTTGATTCCTGCAACCCGTTAATAACAGGATATTTCAACATTTCCTCTTCGATACTGATTGCTGCTAATTGGACTTTGATGTATCAGTGGGTGTTCTGGAGTTTGAAACGGGTGTGTTTTCAAGTGTACCTCCAGGTTGCTGGAGTGATGCTGGTATCATCACAACTGAGTAGGACTATGAGTTAGTGTGAAGAGATATTCAGCAGCACATGTAGTGTATATTATAATATGTATAATATATATTATATATATGTGTGTGTGTGTGTGTAAATGTATATATATATATATATATGTGTGTGTGTGTAAATATTACATATATAAGCAAGATATGCATGCTTAGAAATTCTATTCATTTACACCATATGTGGGCACAGCAGGTGCTCCAATGAAACGTTCTTTCGTCAATCACATTATTGCGATCTTCATTTCAGACCAACTCCGCTGGGAATGACTTTGGCCTCACCCCACAGCGCACTGTCTCGGTCACGGCACCGACAGCGCGCAAGTATGAGCGGGAACGCAAGCTGGGTCACCGGCGGGTGGACCACGCCGGACAAGTCACCTACAAGAAGGTGGGCTAGAATCTCCCCCAAAGTCCAGCTCAGAGCTGGGTTCAAACGGGGCATAGAAATTAATAACATTAGTAAAAATGAAGGCCATGAAAGCACAGGGTTTTCTTATTATGGGAGCAAGTTTTAAAAGATAAAGATGGTTTGTAACTGCACTGTTGAAGTGGGCTATTAGAGATACCTTTAGGGTATAATTAAACTTCAGAATTTCAAATATGTGTATGTAACTGTTGTGCTCAATAGTAGTTAATTTTGACGTAGGAGTGGAAATTGTATGACACTTAATTGTTCAAGCATATGAACCCTGGGCCAGTAATAAACCGATATTAATAATTGATAATCACGTCTCATAAATTCTTCATGTCTGGATTTAACAAATCAATTTTGGTCTTCCTTTTGGTTTTCTTAGTGATGATTTATATTTGATTCATGCAGTATTATTATTGATGTCATTTGTTTTTTTCTGCTGTTATTTTAGTATGGTTCATATTTTATTTCATAACATTTAAAATCATGAATATCTCAAGTAAGACATGATATTAAATTTCATTTAATTTGTTTGTTCATTAATGTTTTATTAAAAAACTCACTAATGAAAAAACACCATATTTTATTATATGAATGCTGCTTCTTATTACATCGTAATTCTGCCGACATGGTGGTAGCATTTGGCCAAGACATGCATGCATGCATTTGTGCATAATTAATATGCGCACACGATGCATGCACCCGTACATGTAGATGTCCAAACGGGGATGGATAATTCCCACTTATCTACAAACATGCACATGCACGCGTGTTCTTCTGTGAATTGCCGGGTAATTTCTGGTGAATGAGAACAGCCGCTGTTTGCCGCATTGCCTTGATGTATGTGACTTCACCTGTGAGCCACTTGTCGAAATCAATGACAGCGGCTTCGTAGTTAACCATTAATAATCAATTCATCTAGTACCGAGCGGAACTTTGAAGATGACATGCATGCTCTTGACTGAAATGATTAGAAAAGCTGCTAGAATTTATAATGAAATTTAGCCGTGCATGCCGCAGCTAGGCTGTTGCAGTCTGCTAGACGTGCTTGGCGTAATTGTCTACTAAGTTACAATAATATGGACGAGTAGAGAAAGCACATTTATACGCCCCCTGTGCTTAATAAATAGCCACCGGCCTTGATGCCGATATTAACATACATGTGATTTAGTATCTAATTGAGGCGCTATATTAGTTTGCATAAACATTGGTTCCTGTCACTGTCGGAGACATGTAACTTTAAATTAGGGCTAAAATAGCATAGCACTGTTAGTAAATAACACCATTGGTATTAGACAAATTAATCCAACTCATTTGATTCAAGACTGACGTCATTTAACTGATCAGTACGCTATGGCTGCCATTCTAGATCTCTTCTGCTTATTGAACATTATTAGATATAGAAGTAATGTTAAACATAAGTGTAAGTGATTTACTCATGTATGCTGAATACGTTACACATGTTAACTGTAAGCAGGTTTTTAAATATTTAGTCATAACAATTTGTTCCATGCTATGTACTTGTCCGTAGAACATAAGTTGTGCATGTGCGTGCATTCACACATGCATATGCTAAAACATTTTATCACAGCACATGCTGCTGCAGTTCTCATAAAATATAATGTGGGAACATGGCAACTTCAGGGATATCTGTGATGCCACATATATCACTCCACACAGGATTACACAACTGCCTTGCAACACTAGGCCACCTGCAGGGGTAGAAATATTTCGAAAATTTCTGGTAGTCAGCAGGACTACTTAGCTGGGAAATCTGATAGTCCTCATATATATATATATATATATATATATATATATATATATATATATATATATATATATATATATATATGTGGTAGTCATATGGCCCAGATTTAAACAAAATAACATGACAAACAACTTTTTTTTAATTCCCAAATTTTGTGGTAGTCCATAGGAATACTGCTGTCATCATATATGGTAGTCCGACCACATTTCTGGTAGTCCTCGGACTACCGGACTACCACTATTTCGACCTCTGCCACCTGTACATCATACGTAATGCAATAGTGATGCCTTGATATCACCTCACACAGGTCCTCAGATATCATATCACTCTCAGGTGAAGGCATCGTGTTTAGGTGCCTGTCTCCTCCCACAAGTCATTCATGTAGGCAGTGATTTGTCACTCCAGCTAATTGCTAGAATCATCCACTTCACTAGACCTGTATGGATGCAGCCACGGCTAGCCTCAGATACACAAAGGCTAGTTGTGTCACCAAATCGACAAACAGTAACGCCACCAAGCGGGTAAAGGGAAAACTAAATTATTTTGTATATATAGGCAAGCGATTTAATACTCATCTAACCATTTCACCCTGTAAACAGAAGTTACAATATTTTGTTGAATTTTGAATTTCTTTAAATGTATAAAATTGATTAAAATATAATTAACTTAGAATATATGTATATTTTATAGTGTTTTAGGTACTGTTTGTGATTAGAATAAAGTTAAGCATGTGATATGTGTGTTTGCATGTGCAGTGTATATCAACTAAATTCCTAGAAAGTTCTAAAAAAATCGAACTTATTAACAATGTACACACCAGCTATTTCGGTGCACTGCAAATTTCACATGTTCTATTTTCAAGTGACTTGGCAATGGATTTGAACGCTGTGGTGCTGGCACGCATTCATGCATGCATGCACACATGCGTTCAACAACATACGTGTTCACTCAGAGATGTCTTGTGTCTGTAGAAATCGACAACGATGCTGATGACGTGCATACAGACGGGGATTAGACAGTTCGTGGGCGGGCTGGCCGCCGAGCCGCGTCGTGACTTGTTAGTACAGGACTTTTCGATTACGGAAAGCCTCTTTTTCCCGAGGTAAGCAATAACCTCCTCATCTCTTCTCTTTTGTTACGCCCGCAGAGACCCACCACGGAACTTATGGCCGCCATTCAGCTCGGCATCGGGCAAAGCATAACGAGCCTCTCCACGAAACCCAAACGCGACTTGCTGTTGCAAGATTTCACAATCGTAGAGACTGTGTTTTTCCCGAGGTAAGCGATTACGCCCGCTTGATGTTGCCGCTTCGTTCTCTCGTTCCGTTCCCGGCAGCATGGCCTGTGCGTGTGCGTGCACGTTCGCCGTCTGTCATTCGTTCGTGTGCAGCTTGCAGGCTCACCACTAGGGGGCGCTAGTTGGCACTGTCGCCGTAGTTCCTGCTGTTGTTCGCAGTTCTGAGTGACGATTTTTCGTTTCTGTTTGGTTTTGTTCGTTGTGTTTATATATAACCCGTGCCTATGCGCATGAATTTTGCATTGTTGTTTGGTTTCCGTCGTGTGTCTGTGGTGACAGTCCACCATGGCACCGTTCCATTCACTCACACCGTTTATTTGTGGAAAATGCAGAAATGATGACTTTGATAGCAGTTTTCATCTGATGCATATCCGAGTTGCACTTAGAGTTGTTTGCACATATACCTGGTAAAAGCATGCTGAGCCACGTTCATTGTTTGTTTGGTGTTGTGTGTGATAGGACTGAGGTAATTGTGTCTACTAAGACGTTTAGTACCAGTCTTCTTACATCTTGCAGTAGAATAGAGTGTGTGTTGTTTGCACTAATTCTTAGCAGGAAGTCTCTGATGTGCAGGCAGTTTACTTATGTCAGAGTCAGAGCAAATGAATGCTAATTAATTGTGTTGTGGATCCAATTACTCCTGCGTTGTAAAATAGTGATGCCCCATGGGACACAATAATGATAATAATTTCATAGATCTATTCCACCTGTGTAAACTTGCCAACCACCCTTAAGTTTATAGGGAATTTACCCATTCGTTTATATTCTAATGTCATGTTACACAATGGAATATAATTAATGTATGCCTTCTGACATACTGACCACCAAAATATGTTTTGGCAAAGTTGAAATGGCTTGTGGATTCGGCAGTTCATCGGTGTTTAAAAAAATATCACTGCACTTTCTCCCAAATCACTGAATTCAGAGCTTGGATAATAAATAGGAAGGTTGTGACCCATTGTGACAGTCATATGTGGGCCCAGTAACCCTAACTTATGAGGTGGACACAGGTGGTATGAACTTTTAGCATATTTATTCTAGTATTAGGAATATTATATAAAATATGGGAGCCGACAAGACCAGTTTAAAATATAATTGTTGTACTGCAAATAGCTAATAAATACTAGGCACAACATTTTACGTCTTTCCCGCATTCGTAGAACCATTGGACAAAGGAACACTTGCTTAAGAAAAGTATGCATGAATTATGGATTATGGAGAAGGGAATTACAATTGGGAATACTTTCAGAACCACAAGCCCAATGAATTCCTCTGGTCCGAGGTGGTGTTATATTTATAAGCACAGATTATAGTTTATTTGGTGCACTAAGAACGGTGAGTATCAGGGATCAGGGAAGACACCTGCTCCGTCATGTAGCATGTCCCACACAGCAGTACATGTATAAAAATATAGTCAGAGCCTTATGCAGGATAACATGTTTGCCAGTCATACATTTTTTGGGTTACCTCATAAACATACAAGCATAGCTTTATGTAGAGACCCGTCCACCCGTCATTTGGATGGGTAAAAAACGAATATGGATGGGTAGAAAAATGGGTGGACGGGTAAGGAGCAAAAGAAAAAAGGTCTTCCAAAACCATATTGTTAGTTATGCCTTGAAAGTGAGTGTAAATGGTGTCATATGTGTTTGTAGCCCATTTCAGGTCATCAGCCACATTTGAAAGTTTGTAAACTAGCTTAACAGTTAACATCCATGTGTCCACCAAAACGTGTGACTAGCAATAATTTTATCCTGCATAAAGCCCTGCATACAAGCAAGTTGTGATGTGCTTGATGACATGAAATAAACTAAGAAAAAAACAAATGTGACACCCATTTTCAAGGCATAACTGACAATATCTATAATTTATTTGGCTTCTTCATTTTTTACTCATCAACCGATATTTCTACCCGTCCAAAACAGGTTTCACCTGTCCAAATGACAGGTGGACAGGTCTCTGCATTAAGCTATGTGAGATGTATACATACAGTTCTCACTGCTTCCGTAGCCTCATCTCACATTCAGGACATTCCTGCACCACCTTGTCTGTGTTGTTTAATATCATAGGGCTTTGTGGTGAGTTAGGTTTTGTTTGTGCAATGTTATAATGACAGAAGTGCTACAAAGCTACAATGAGTTGTCGTTGTTTTACTAACAAGAACAGACATTAGTGGGAAGCACAGCATTTTAAGTTAATTGTTTAGGTCGATTTAGAATATTTTATACAATGAAATTATTCCTAAATTAATGTAGGCCCATTGCAAATGGTTTTCAACACTAGTACAACCCGATGTAGTATGCAAGTGGTTGCATTTAGTGTGTGCTGTCAGATTGTTAAAATGACTTCATTCGTCATTTTTGGAGTAACGCATTCTATGCCTTTATTAGGTACCGGGCTAGTGATCAAATAAATGTTCCAATACAATTAATTTAGCCCATCACAAAGGATATTCAAATATAGTGTGTGAGTTAGCTTCATAAGAGTGTTTTTAAATTGTCAAAAGAACTGGCTTTGTCTTGTGTATCTCTAAGCATTGAGTTTAACCACATTTATTAGAAGTTGTTTTTGCAGAAGTTTGACATGAACCTGATAAAATAAGTTAGCAGTTAACCCAATGATATCAGCAAGCCCGTAAAAACTGCACTATGTATACACAGCATATTGTAGTGGATGATAAATATGTTTGATTTGTCTTGAGTTGATTCTGAAATGAAAGGAAATTAATCTTATTGAGGAAGATTCTTTGGCAGGCATCTAATTCACTGTCGACCAGACCTGCGGGTCAAATCCACTGAAATGTATTTAAATACAAATACTACCTGAGAATTCAAATACTTTGAAATGCAAAAGTATTTAAATACAAATACGTTGAAAAGTATTTCAAATACTTTTCCAAATACTTTTCAAATATGTTTCACTTTCCGTGATGTATATGTGTTACTACTGAGGTATATAGGTAAAAGACAATTTTGCTCATTAACATTAACTAAAAAATTAAAAAGAGCACAATCCTAATGCAAAGAACCTGAGTTTTGTCAACCTTCTAACAGCCTGGAAGGGTCTAGCCATGCAGTAGGTATGTCATGCTCAGTCTTCAGTGTTCACTTGAAGTTGCATCTCTGGAACATGAGAAGATGTTGTCAGTGGGGCGAGGTCAGGTTTGTTAACTGGGGCATGGAAACAAAGATCAAAAGACGACAGTCAAACCAGTGCAAGTAAGGCGATGGTGGCTTCTCATGAATTATCCTTCTTATACAGAGGTCTCAAATCTCAATGGCTTCTCACATGATGCCTTTTAATTGGCTTTTCTTTGCCATTATTCCTTCAGGAGTGAATTGCCAAATGACACAGTAAAATTACTTGACTCCTAAGACTAATCAAGAATAATTTAAAAGTGCAATTTATTAATAACCATGTGCTACGTATTTGGAAAAAGTATTTGAAAATATATTTGGAAATTTCAAATACTTTAGGAAAGTATTTAATTACAAATACTTTTAATTTGTAAACATACAAATACTTTAAAAAGTTTTGAAATAGATTCAAATACAAATATATTTCACCCCATGTCTGCTGTCGACACTGGATGTCTCACTAGTGCTTCCCAGTTATTTAGATATTTAGCCTCCAGAATCCTTGTAGTTTCAGTTTTATTCACACGCCCCATTAGTTTATCCATCCTGTGTTTAGATATGTCTCGTGCATAGACTAGTACAACCATATACTTTCATCCTGCGAATGTATGTTGGCTTTTGCTCCGTTTTGTGTGGTGTACTTCATAATCCAGTCCAGCCAAGATAGGCCTGTCAGAAATTTAGCCACTCCAGGACAACATGTCGAAATGTCATCATTCTCATGTTTCCGTGTCCCCAGCTGAAGGTGAGCCATAACAGCCTCCAGTCCATAGACACCTTCGCTTTATGGCTTCGTCACATAGTCAGCTTGTTGCTTGTGTGCTGCATATTTAGTAGCTATGTACTCATTCGCTATTGTTTCTTTGGATCAGTTTAGTTACTACTGACCAACTCTCTTTATTAGGTGTTGTCGTATGTTTAATATACTCATCAGTTTCATGCAAAATTTATTTTCCAAGTACATTTTAAAGCCTTGCTAATTTTGATTGTGGTATGTACATTATACAGGTTATGGAATGGAATTTAGTTGTCATATTTATGATATAAATGCTATCAGATTACATTGATATTGTTCAAGTCACGCTCTCAGTGTCTATCACATGTGATTACCTGGGTATGTAATTAAACTCATTTTTTATATAAATAAAATTGCAATTTTTTTGCAATGTTATATTACATGCTAAAAAACTTTGATAGCTGTTTTTTAAATACTTCAAAATATTCAAGTCAGCAGTGAAAATGTAGAAATTTTTTGTTAGTGTTTATTACTTTAGTACATGGTGAAATTACCTAAATAAATATATAACTATTACAGGGCAGGTATATTTCTGAATGACCACACACACACACACACACACACACCTATTGACTGTACATATTCTTCGTGATTACTCTGCAACTTGATTGAGGCATTCAGTTAACAATTGCCACTAGACTAACTAACCTGTTCCAGCTGTACATCAGCACTTTCATATTTCAACAGTTAATTTGAAATGACTATTCTGTGTCCCTACATCAGCGGTGAGCCTGTTCTCAGTCTTGTCTTTGACTTTGTCTTCTTCATTTGCTGCTGTGACTTGGTAGTTCTTTTCCTTTGGTTCTTCCTTCAGTGGCGTCTTATGATCACTGGTCTGTTCTCACAGATTGGGTCCTCTATAGCTCTGGTTGGTCTCTTCTGATTCAGTCCATCTATGACTGGTTGATCCATTTTAATTTCCTGCCTGTGTGAATGTATGTCTAGTCAGTCGTTTCTGATTTGGTCCATCAATAACCTTGCCTTCTCCGCATTCATTTATTCATAGCTGGTTGGTCCTTGGTGATGTCGCAGTCAAGGGAATGGTTCGATACTATCTGGCTACAATTAGGATCTTGGTCAATTTCTTGTTTTCTGTGTCTATCGGCAGAAACACTAATAGCCATTGTTCCTTGTCTGGTGTCTGCACATAGAAGTAAAAGCTCCCACCCAGGGGGCAAAGTGTAAGCTGTGTCGACTCACAGAGTGGTGGCCTCTCTCTCTCTCTCTAACTCACTGGATCTTGCTCCCAGCGGCCGGAGTTACTTCCTTGTCAGAGGCATCAAGAACGCGATGTATGTGATTGTCACAGCAGTGTCTTCACTGACACTGCAGGGATTTGCAGCAGCATGTGGATGTGTACGCTTACCAAAGGATTGCATTGGAAAATCACTTGACACAAGAAATGACACAGACACATATACACGCCACATTGGGTATATGGACTCCACCACAATGCTACTGACACGTTGTACAGTCTAAAACTTGAAATAGTTACGCTGTCCACCTTACAAAACGAAGAATATATTTATGAAATTATTCGTTTTTGATAAAACTGTGTAGGTAAGATATGGCTGTGCAGACAGAATGGTACCACTGTGTTTCCTAAAATAACAGATGAAATTGCTGCATCAGTATGCATACATTCAGAAGATATTACTCATGTCTTAGTTGATGTAACTCTGCTGTAGATTGCCCTCCCACCTTCGGCATTGTTTTGGGACAGTTGTTATGTATGCGTGTTTGTGTTTCAGCGAAGGAAGCACTCTGACACCAGCGCATCATTACAGTGATTTCCGCTTCAAGGCATATGCACCGATCGCGTTTAGATACTTCCGTGAATTGTTTGGCATCCAGCCAGACGACTTCCTGGTAGGTTTGCACAAGTCTCATGTTTTTAAAAGACCACTATGTCCATATTTTATCTCAAAACAATAAAACATGATCCTGCCCTGCAATGATATTCGTGTCAGTCTGGCAGATTTCAATAGTTGTTTTCTTGTTTTTGATCCATGGTGAGGCATGCCTTGATGTGATTCAGGACTTCTTTGTGTTTGTTTTCCGTTCATCTCTCAGTCTCCCAGTCATTCTCCTGGCCCCTGCCAGGCCGCCCAGGGCCAGTATTAGTTTTCACCTTCTAACTACCATTCGTTGATCCGGCCGGCTAGTCAGTCGGTCGGTGCTTGCCTGTATTGATTAATAGTTTACCCATAAAATATAAGTATGTTAATAATAAAATAATAGATTTTTCTGTTAAAATAACCTGAGACTGGTTAAATGGTGCATCTGTCTCAGATCAACAGTTTGCTGAGCTACATTAAAAAAATTATAACATAACTTGTACCCATCCACCCGTATGTAATAATAGTTTGTCAGGCTTTACCATAGATTCCTGTACCTTACGTTTGACATAGTTCATGGATGAGCCCAATAATAATGAAGTAGATGAATTCTATTACACCAAAACCTTAGGAAACCAAGCTCGGAATTGCTTAGATGTGCTTTGATTCCAGATCTCCTATGGAATATGTTGTCTGGTGTTTATGCCCTCACACAGCTTGCCTTGTAAACCACATCATCTGTTGCAGCTGTCAATGTGCAACGACCCACTCACAGAACTGTCAAACCCAGGAGCCAGCGGCAGCATCTTCTACATCACAGACGATGAAGAGTTCATCATCAAAACACTGCAGCATAAAGAGGCTGAGTTCCTACAGAAGCTGCTGCCTGGTTACTACATGGTATGTGTTGCCTCATCTCGTCAATCACAACAAGCTGATGTGATTGCGTCAGCCAGGGAACTGTTTCACTGAGACAGCGAGCAGTCCTAAGCACTTGATATTGCACTATATGAAAACTTAACTGTATCGTTATTGGGCAAAAAACCATCATGAAAATATAGTCCATCCATGTTATATAGTTTATATGTATAACATGATTTTACAATAAAAAAGAATGGAAACCATTTAATTAGCCTGTGTAGAGATGGTTGTTGCAATGCTGGTGCTAGACTTGTTTGTGTAACCGTAGCTGTAGAGAATATGAGCCACACACTGCCTCGGTGTCACGGTTGACTCTGTTTAATCACATCTTCTTGCTTTCTTCTTGTAGAATCTAGTTCAGAATACAAGGACGTTATTACCAAAGTTTTACGGCCTTTTTTGCTATCAGGTAAGTTCTACGATTTCTATTTACGTGAAACGAATTATTCTCCCTTCTTGGGAACGTCAGCTCATGGAGCTCACTCTCCAGTGATTTTGTTAATGTTCATATCTCCAGTTTAAATAAATAACATTTATAAATCTTTGCAGAATCGGATCTTCAGTTCAAATAAATAAGATGCAGATTTTTAGCTTAGGTAAAATGGATTCAGATAAGTGGAAACATCAATAGTTTTAATTAAGAGCTTGAATAATGTAATAATAATTCTGTATACATGGTTATGTTAATGTTTTCTACCAAGTAGGTATGTATTGTGTGTACAACATTTTAATGATTTCTACTAGAGCAACCTTTTTCGAAGTTCTGTCCTGTAATGGTTCTCACTGATTACAGATGGTAAATAAGTTGTTTGAAACAATCATACATGTGAGCATGTTACAGTGTTGATCTGACACTTGGTCAATATTGCCTTTGTGTCTCTCATTTGTGAACTACCAAATTATCCCATCAATTTTTGTTAGAAATAATCATATAATAAAAAACAATGAGATCCACCACCCTCGCCCACATGTTTGCATGGCTGGTTTCAGTGCGGAGGGAAAAACATCCGGTTCATTGTGATGAACAACTTGCTACCGTTGTCTGTACGACTGCACGAAAAGTACGATCTGAAGGGCAGCAGCTATAAGCGACGAGCCTCGAAACGCGAGAAGGCAAAACATAGTCCCACGTTAAAGGATCTCGACTTCCTTGCCAACCATCCCGAGGGCATTTATTTGGAGGCAGACACGTATAGTGCTCTCATCAACACAATGCAGCGGGATTGTCGGGTAAGGCTGCACGTGTTGTACATTTGCATGTTACTGGTAACGAAGTTCCAGTGAAAATCTGATGTTGGTATAGTGCTTGGTGTGAAGATTTCAGTGTGTGTGTGCGTGTGTGCGTGCGTGCGTGCGTGCGTGCGTGCGTGCGTGCGTGCGTGCGTGCGTGCGTGTGTGTTGTCTTGTAGAACATGATCAGAAATTCGGTTTTGATTGCATTTAGTATGAGATTTAACATGTCTTCAACTTTTTGAGGGAGTTGTTGGTTGTGTTATGACTGCTCTTAAGAGAGGCAAATTTGAAATGTATCGTCTGGCCTGTATTGTGTATGTATGTCCATATAAAGAACATCAGCTATGGAACACTTTGTAGTCTCGGCAGGATTGTGTGTTTGACACTCAGACATGCATACACGCATGCACGCAGACACACACACATAAATTGAATGCATCTTTGTCTTTGTACAGGTCCTGCAGAGCTTTCAGATCATGGACTACAGTCTGCTGGTGGGCATTCACAATCTGGACCAAGCACTCAAAGACAAGGTTAATGTTCGTTCTCTCTATTTACAACCTATCGGCATGATGCTAGCTCAAAAATACTTGTACTCACATTACTGTAGATGAACTTGAACAGGTTTCATATATTGCAGTGGAGCTTAGACAGAAGAAATTGAGGTGTGTCATTATTGTTGATATTAACCTTGTAAATACCCAGAGGCCTGCATACTTTTCGACGTTTGCCCATACATACGTTTCTTGTGTCATTGGCTTCCTTTCTGTATCTGCCATGCATTGGGGGTATTTCTTGTATGGTTTTGTATTGAAGTTTTCGAGTGCGCTGTACATGAAAGTAGACACAACATAACATAACAAAGTAGGTGTACCAGACATCCTGTGCAAATACATCCTCACACAGCATACCGTGTTTCACAAGTTTTCTGTAGAAGATTGGTATATTTATAATTTAGAAAGTATAGCACTACCGAACACACTAGAGATCTTAAACTTGCACTACATTGTTTAGACCCAGTCTCAGCTTAATGTGTCATGTTGACACATTGTAACACGTCAAATTGTAAGATTCGTCAACTTCAATTGCAAATTGCATATGTGTCGTGACGTGGGTCGTGTTTGCCGTAGAACCAGGCGGGAGACTTGACTGGGGACAGCTCGGCCAGCTGTGGAGCCGCCAGCTCAACGAGTGTCAACACTGGTGTCGGTCCCTCGCAGAAGGAGAGCGCCACGTCTGGAGACGCCGCCGCTAGAGCTCGGTGTAAGTCCAGTGCTTCATTTTTAAAGCGAGCGATCGCTCTCGCTCCCTATCACTCACGCAAATCACCCATCTAGGGAGCGATTTGTCGCTCGCGCTAATTACAATATTCGCTCCCGTCACCAGACCACGTGGAATGTGGCGCCAACTAGCGGCAAAACATGAAGGATAATTCCAACAGGAGGTGTAGACGGCAAGGTTTCTTTTATCCTTCCAACGATGACTTTGTCATCAATCTCATTGATGATTATGCTAGTTTTATTTTTTTCTAAAATGATCGCTTGTTTCTGTGTCAATCGTATTATTAGCATATAACGTCTTCAAAATGGTGTGAGCGTGAGTCACCCTACCTCCTCACACCTCAGGGCCCATCTTCTCCACTCTGTCCCGTCTCTTACCACACCCTGTCTTCGCTCAATGGTTACCTCTCTTTCTACTACTGTTCGTCATTGCTTTCAGAGCACAAACCTAATATACATACAAATTATTTTGTAAGTAATTTACTAACTTTGGTGGAACATATTTTGTGAAGTATATGAGGAATCGACCCATCAGCTATGAGTTTTGGTCACGTACTGGTGTCATGTGTGATGGCTTAGTTTGGATAACACCAACGTCCTGGCCTGGGAATCAAACTGACATGAGAAAAATTAAGGAGGCCATTTACATCAAACAGAGAGCCCCTACCATGAACAGAGACCAGCGATACCATCTGCCTGCCATCTACAGCCAAATTATCCCTCCAAAACTGAGCCATCTCACATGACACCAGTACGTGACCAAGACTGATGGGTCAAATCGTTGTAAGTTTCACAAAATATGCTCCAAAGTAAGTAAATTTCTTATGAAATAACCAATTCTTGGAGCAATGAACAATATATTCCATGCATACAGATTATTTTCTGCTTCAGTGTTCATTTTCTCTGCTCTTGCTTTAGTTTGGATATGTCTAGTTTAGTTGATGCCCCACCCCACATGGCCATTTAGTTGTCACGGTCTTTCTTTGACACTGGAAGGGACGGTGTCTGTTCCCGGAATTAGCCAGTGGAGTAACTTGTAGTATTGCAATATTGCCAGTAGAACAATTGAAACAGGATGTTATGTGTCTGAGTTTGTGATCTTCAGGATATTGGTGCTATAGAAATTGATTAGTAGCAGCAGCAGCAGCAGCAGCAGCAAATCACATCCTGTTTGGAAGTTTTGATTGTTGGCATGACATTTTTATATTAATGTGGATTTTGAAGTAATGCTGTTCTTGTATGTGTCTACAGCGTTTTCACGTGGCCGATCTATGAAACAGCGCCTGGCACAGTACTCGACTGCAATGGAGTCTATTCAGGCAACAACGGAACCTTTGGCAGTCGAAGACGAAGATATTCCGTAAGTGTTTTACTGTCTCATCGACTGTTAACATGATAATAATTATGTGTTATATTAGTATAGCAGAAGTTCGATGAAAATACATTTCATAGTGATAAAAATTTGCTTTGCACATCGTAACAAACCTGACCTGCTGTGTCACTGTTTTGTTATTGTGTAAGGTTAGAAAGTTGAGACTTACACCAACATGTGAACTCATTACACTTTATACATATAGACGTAATTATAATAGATTAAACAGACATCTAGGTTGGGGTATGTTGACGTTTTCCCTATAGGTGATTTACATCTACAGCACCAGGCAATCAGAGAGCAATCTACATCCTTTCATAATGGTTCTTTGGCCACTTTTACGGTTTGTTCCATATGTTAGACAGACAAATCAAATGTCCACAATGTCACACATATTTTGCAATTGTTCCAAGGTCCTATGGCCTGCAGATCAGTTGGGGATATTTGACATATCTTGCATTAATGCAGAAAGCTTCTCTTCAAAGTTACATCAGGACAAACGTAGTTTACGAACTAACTAAACTTAATATGTTTGTTTATCTGAAAGTTGCTATTTTATGTTAAATTGATGAATTATTGATGTTTCTTGTATTTTATTTCTTTTAACAGGGAACAAGGTTTCTTAAGGTTATATTTATTTTCTTGAAAGAGAGTTGCAAAGTGTTCACATTCAAACTTCCTTAGTAAGCCATTCAGATCAGTTCTTTGTACTTATCAGGGGTCGACAATAAAACATATTTGTTTATATTTAAGACATTAAAATAGACAAGGCAGCTGAAATGACGTTTTTAACAAATAATCGAAAACGTGTTTTTGCCGTTTTCTAATTCTTTTGTAGTATTCTATCAATAAAGTTCACTTTTATATTAATTACATACCTCTAAGTAATTTTTTTTGCCATATAAAATGAGCCCCTATCGATTGTGAAATCCGTTTTAAGTTTGAAGACGCAGGATGTGTTCGAAAATACGCGATGTTTAGACCTTAGTAACGCCACCGTACTTTCGCTGTTCGCCATGTTGTTTGGTACGAATAGAACCGCCAAACGGTCCCCTAACTGCTTACGTAGACGGCATCCCCGCCCTTTGACCTGTATATACGGGAAATCCAAATAAATATTCGACCGACTATTTCCTTATTTGGCGTTCGACGTTGTGACGCAGCTTCGGTGAGTTCCGCTATACGCGTGACACGCGGTGACCTAGATAACTCCATGGCGCCTTTAACGGCTGGCTGTAGTAACGACGATGTTGGTGTAGATCCTGTCGCTGCCAAACGTTATCAATTTACCACAAGGTGTAAATAAATTTTAATCAGAGAATGAAATGGAATGCGACGATGCTGTGCATAGAAGTATTTGCTGCAGGCGACAGCTTAGCCCCGACAGCCAGAGGTCGAACGGGAAGCCGGGGTCGGGATCGTTGACGTTGTCGTTGCCCGTTGGTGGCGTTTAGAGCATGGCCAGATCCCGTGACAACTTGATGTTTTACTTATTGGAATGGATATATTTTGGAATAAACAAGTTAGAAAATTCAGCTACAACACGACTATGTTTTATGTGAGTTATTACTTAGCCTATAGTTACGGTCTATGACCTTTTCAATATCATGATTTTGTTACTAATACATTATTTATTACTAGTTCACAAGAAATCCACAAGGGGTCGTCTTGACATGCTGAACATATTTTGTCTATTCGTTTTACACATTAGGGTAGCAACAATAATAAAGGATAACGCGAATTTCAATGACAAATTTGTATTTAGGTACCACTCGGCTATTACTTCAAAATCCGAAGCGTTATCTTAGCTAATTCACTAGGGAGGTGTCTGCCTCGTGTCTCCGCCTCACGTCGCCAGTAGCGACACCGGGCGAAGTTATGGAGAACTTGCAATTCGTAAACAAGATGGTGACTAGTTTCGACTGATAACGCGAGTCCACGGTGTCACAGATTATATTTAATTGTTGCGTAAGGAGTGACAACTGATGGAAACTATCTAAAACAATGGTAAATAATTCCATTGTTGAAACCAGGGCAGTGGCCCGTCGGGCCAGTAAAATATGAAAACTGGTGGCCCGAACTGGCCCGACACCCTCAAAACACGCATAGGGCCATCGGGCCAGCGCTATTGTCGACCCCTGCTTATGTACACCAGTAATAGTTTCGTTTTATGGGCTATTCTTGCAAAAAGTGTATAATCACATGGCGAGACAAGCCGGAACTGAAATAATAGTACAACAAACTTTTACTATATTTATGGTTAAGGAGTTAAATTTGTATTTTCACAAAATCAATCATGAAAATGGTATTTATTGATTTTGACATTTACTAGAATGAATATAAATAATGCACTTTTTGTGAGAACGGCCCTTTTGTGTGTTGTCTAACTTGTCTTACACTTTCTATGTGGGATCTGTTTTTCTTTTTTGTTGATTTTTATCTTTTTTTCATTCATGACTTCCTGTAGTTAAGTTGTATTTTATTTATGGCAAAAAACAGGCATTGTATTACCTTGCTAGTAATTTATATAAAACTGATTGATATTTATTTATTCATGGCTCCAAGAATGGTTTATTGTAGTATAATTTAACTTACTTTGAAGCATAATTGTCGATGATGAGTACGACGTTTCGACGCATAGCTGACGGGTCGAAACGTCGTACTCATCATCGACAATTATGCTCCAAAGTAAGTTAAATTAAACTACAATGATTGACATTTATTGGTGGGTTTTGTAATATCCTGATTAAAAGTATGCATCTTGTTATAAAAGTTACCTGTGAAAAGATTCTGCTTTAAATTAAGACAGTTGGTTAATTTGCCGTTATTATCAGCTAGCTGAGTTACCCTTTGCACATGGGGAAAATAAATAATTTCTAATTACAACAACATGTCTGGTTGCTTTTTCCTCCACAGCTAAGTTGGCTAACTCACATCATAAAATAGTTTCAACTATGGAGTGTTCAGAGAACAGTTCATAACAAAATGCTACCATTAAATAGCTGTACCAGCAGGAAACATTTGTATTTTAACACAGCACTAAATGCTAGTGGCAATACTATTGGTAAACATTGGCAGAAACATTGGCAATATTGCACGTAAATTATTGTATACATGTCTGTATACGGAATGTATTAGAGAACATTTGCATATCATTTATTAAATCTATAATTCAAGTTAACACGATTTCAAAACATATCCTGCTGAATCTGTTGTTGACAATCAAAGTGTATTTTGTATTAGCATCATGGGCCCTAAAGTGTTAAATATTTTCATCGTGTGTAAATATGCTGTGCTTGTGGTGTTTCAGAGCGGGGGGTATCCCGGCCCGGAACCACCGTGGAGAGAGGATCTTCCTCTACATCGGTATCATCGACATCCTGCAGAACTACAGGATGGCGAAGAAACTCGAGCACACATTCAAGTCAATGCTACACGAAGGCGTACGTCCACTCACATCTTTCCTTGCTTACGTTTCAATTACCTACAATCACACACCATGCCCTGTCTGCTCGGCAGCATTCTTGTTTAGTTAGTCTCCTCCCAGGATACATGGATCAGCTGTTTCCCCCAAAAGTCACTCCTCACACTAAGCACATCAATGTGCACTCCCTGTAGCGGCACCCAAAATCGGGAATCAACTCTGTACAAGTGTAAAATCATCTGAAACTGTATACTTATCTTACAGACATTGAGTTTTGTTGTAAACTTGTTAAATTATATTTGTACACATAGTTAACATGTATACACACAAGCAGTGGTCTGTTTATGACAGAACAACGCAACAACTCGTGTAATACATAATAGAATTTATTATGGCAAAAATGGGACAGTCCGGCCAGATGTCTTTGGGGCCAGCTGTGACAGCCTGAGAATGGGATGCGAGACTGGGATGTTTGACTGGTGGACTTGGTCCGGGCCAGCTAGTTCACCAATCATGTGATTGCGATCACATGACCAGAATCCCGGGTCTGCATCCCTCTGGGTGTCAAGCCATGCCACAGGATGCGAGACTGGGATGTTTCACTGGTGGACTTGGTCCGGGCCAGCTAGTTCACCAATCATGTGATTGCGATCACATGACCAGAATCCCGGGTCTGCATTCCCCTGGACCATGCCTATCAAACCAGGATATTTATCGATGGAGATGTGATTGCGATCGCATAACCAGAATCCCAGGTTTGAACTCATCAGAGTATCACACCAACCCTTTGAGATACTTGCCGTCCTATCATTTACACTGGTGGAGAAATGGGGCTGGTCAGTGGGTGACGTGCTTCTTGGTTCGTGTTCAATAGAAAGATGGCGTTGAGCAGGGAAGATGCTAATTCTATAACGCAGGGTAAATGTGGTTGTGGTCTGTGTACAATGTAGTTCTGTTTGCACACATGAGATCATGTTGTGTATGCACACACGAGATTGTGCTGTTTATTATTGATTGAGATTGCGTCATTTGTATTTTTGCAGGACACGATATCTGTGCACAGACCAGGTTTTTACGCGCAACGCTTCCAGACGTTCTTTGCGGAACGTGTATTTAAAAAGATACCATCGTGTAAGTATCTGTTTGTGCTGCAGAATTATGTAATTATTTATGTGTGTGCAGTGCTGGAGGAGCCTTCTTGATTTCTGGTTGCATTGATGGTGGCAACTTTGCTTTACTGTGGCCGTCTTCCTATAGCCTATTTCTAAGACCAACCTAAGCAACAATGTTGGCCCCCAGCAAGTTATTCAATGCAATTCCCATTCCACCATACATCTGTTTTCTTAGAAGTTAACAATAGAGTATATTCTGATTTGGTGGAATCATTGTATGCCTGATACGGAATAAAATTATGGATAGTTGACATTGGGGAATCGGTTAATGAAGGGATAGATCTATTATTGTATGTAGGAACTTTTGCGTGTCGTATTGAATATTTGCAGGGAATTTAAATAAGTAAAAGATCCTGCCAAAATGTCGCTATGTGCCGTGTAATGTTTGGTGCAGTGGGGTGTGGTGGCCGTTGTTAAGATGTCGCAAACTTGTGTGTTCTACATGTCTTCAGTGGACGAACCGTGCACGAAAGGCCCGCACATGCGATTTAAAAAAATAGTCCAGCTAGGTAAATATGCGAGTGTCGTTCCCACAGATCGCACAAACTCCCCTTTATATTTGCTCATCTTTATATTTCAGTTTCTGCTTCCAGATTACATTGCATCGGTATTGCTCGTTTTACGTTTGTCTTGTATGCTTGCCTGTCCATTTGTCACCCGACAAATACCAGTTCTCACCTTGTTTTGGAATGAGTGATTGAGAGAGCTGTGGTTCAGTTCTATCCACCGCCATTTTGATGTTCGGGCATGCCACTTTGCACGTGTCTTGGATGACATTCCAAAAGACGATGATCCTTTCCACTTCATGTCTGTGCAATGGAAGTCACAGATCCCACACGTGAAAATAGAAAAACCTGTTGTTGACTTACTAAACCTGAAAACCTGATCCTCCTCTGAGATAAACCTCAAATTCTACTACTGGATCCTCTCATCTTCAGAACTGAAATAAATAAAAGCGTAGAACGATGAATATAATTCGTGGGCGGGCCGGGCCAATAGCATGCAGTGGTGATGGTGGGCCGTATGTGTTGAAGCTTTGCTTGATTGTGCGCATTTCTGACAACGAGCGAAGCTTTATTTGACTCCGTGCCTTGTGTTACTCCCCTTTTTTGTCAGCCATTTTCTGCATGATTTCCCCTCTTCTCTCATGTTGTCGTTTGTTGGTGGATTGACTGTGTCGTGTGTAAGAGACAATGTCATGTGGTGATATACTTGCCAGAACTTTAGTGTCTGTGTAACTTCTTGTATGTAAATGTTCAGCGGTATGCCTTGTTTACGTAATAGTAGTTGTTGTTTTCATGCTAACCACATCTGTCACTGTCGTCGTGCCAGTGTTATAGCTGTTGTTGTACTCACAGTAGGATGGTCTCATCTTAGTTTCACGGCATGTCTTTGTTCTGCTACAACAATGTCTTCCCTTCAAACAGTGTACATTTTCCCCGTCATTGCGGCTTACCATCGTCTACCTTCATTCATGTTTCATTCATGCTCAGTTCTCACCATAAACAACCGTCTATTTCCCAAGTTTCGTCTTTGCCCAAGTGTATTTCCTGTCACTGGCAGTCTGTGTCACCCCATAACAATTGTCATTATTTCCCTTGACACTAACCAGTGCGCTTATCTTTCCATATCAAAACTGATATTTTCCCTCCATGTCAAACAAATACTCTGTCAGTGTTAATATGGAGAGTCAAAGATGAGAGGAACTTGGGAAGATCATCTTATGTGGACACTCTGGGATACTTAAAAGGGCGGATAGAATGCAAATACATATGCCGACAGACAGACAGACAGACAGACAGACAGACAGACAGACAGACAACAGAGTCTATGTAATTGTCAATAGTCACCACTAGAAGATAGCAGATTGCACGTTCTGTCATTAAAATATATGTTGGTAACAGTTTGAAAATTGATATGTCTTTAAGAAGAAAACAGTGTATACATTAAAATAGTCTTGTGACAATTTAATCTAATAATAGAATCTAATCTAATCTTTTTCAAGGTTCCTGTTACATTTTGGAAATGTATATGGCTGCAAACTTGTTTCTTGACCAAAGGACACACATCTTCATGAGGTTTATGATGGTATCTTGTACTGTTCCCACTAATATTTCTCTTTAATTTATTTCTAATTGTTTATAATTTTGTCCAGTTTTGGTATGTTGGATCATGATGTGTGTGGACTGGTTAGTGCCAAGCTACTAAACATGTAGTGCTAGTCATAATAATAGAGATGAGTGTAATCAACGTGGTGCTTCACTAACCTGTTTTGTTGTCTTTCAGCGTTGAAGCAGTCTCCCATTAAGAGGAAGAGTACAGTGGGAATAGGCAGAACGCGAGAAGGGAAATTTGAATCGGAGAGTCAAGTGCATATGACATACGAGGGAGAACAAGGTTCGTGTCTCTTTCATTGGTCAACTTTCTGTGGCAGTTGTCGACATTTCCTTTTTTGCACAGAGTGTGTTAATTATCAGTGTGTTAATTATCAGTTCTTTAAAATGTTTATTCTCGTCCAGATTAAAAGTCCTGTGTTTCTTACTTTTGCGTATGTCATGGTATTGTTTCAAATGATTTCTGTCTGCCATGTTTCACTGAGACTGGTGTCTATAGGGTGTATACCCATGTATTACAGTCTCACTTGGTGTGATATATTGTCCGAAGGCCCACGTACAAATAATGGTGTTATAACACAGTGCACAGGATGCATTTATAACAACAACCACATCTGCAATGTTTGCAATCAGTGATATATAATAACAACGATCCTTATATATACATATATATATATATATCAGTTTAAATTTATTCACTTCACTGGCAGCCAAAGCGGCTGAATAGTATAATGTTTACAAACACGGATTTATAATAACAACCATCCTTATGTTTACAAACACTGATTTATAATAACAACCATCCTTATGTTTACAAACATCGACTTATAGTTATTTTGATAATAGTTACAAACTGTTTCAAACAGTTACTGCTAGATTGCCAATTTACGACTTGAGGGATTACACGGTGTCGCCATCTAGTGGTAGCTAGAAGAAGTTTGATAAAATTATCTGTGAAATGCGAGTGTGATTACACATGGTAACAGTCATTTAAGAAGTTTGCTGAAAGCTGAAAGATATATATATATATATATTATATATATATAATTTTATATATAAAATGCGTATCAAGACAAATACTACTTCTATGTTTCCATAAATTCACCACAAATGTCTACGTGTGTTGTTGACCTGTTGCCCCGTGTGACCCCAGCGACCGTGGGCGACCGACCCGACCTACTTCCCTCCCACGGCACGACGTCCTCCCCGGGGCACAAGTCTCAGAGCGAACAGGTCGTCATTTCTCGCCTCGAGCACCACAATCAGGAGTCGGCATCAGACACGTGGTCAAACAGGCCCGCACTGAGGTAACACAAGTACCTTTCTTCGTGTTTGGGTCGCCACTGTTTTGTTCTGAATATCATCGCTTATTATAACAATTGTTTGCATTCGGAAAATATCTTATCCACTTTTGTGACTGAACCTAACTCAGATTTGTCTGTTTATGTTTTGTCTGAAATATGCACATAAGTTGTAAATTATAACGTGTTTGGTGGTTGTTCCCGGCCAGTGTGTGTAAGGTCGTTAGTTTGCGCTATCGGTGTTCAGTATGGCTACTTACATTGTGACATAATTTCTGGGGTTCCACTTTTGACTTAATTAGAGCGGTGTACAGTTTGTCTCGACACGGAACGCGGTACATACAGTATATTTCATATAAGGTATGCTATACATTATTTTTCTAGACGCGTTCCCATATGCTATGTGCAGGAAATGTAATGGTATGTACCAGTGGCGCCACACTGTCTTATGCAGGAAATGTATGGGTATGTACCAGTGGCGCCACACTGTCGTATGCAGGAAATGTATGGGTATGCACCAGTGGCGCCACACTGTGGCTAGGTGAAACAAACCCATTGATGGACTTGTGCATCTACTCTACTGCTTTTTGAAAGAAAGAGAAAGTCGGGATCTGTTGAATGTAGTCTTTTCGTTTAATTTTTGTGAGGTTTATGTTATGGTTATGGGATATTCAAAACCTTTTAGTAGTGCCCATTAGAAATGTAACATACCGTGTAGAGTACCAGTTTGTCAAAACTGGTCACAAATCCATTTGAAAGTACCAGTTCAACGGTACACCGGTATATGGCACACAGCTATAAACTTCACTATCTTGTGTATATGGAATCTCACATTGTCACCCGTGCTTCAAGTCTTGTCAATTAGTGCCTGTCATATGACCTAGTAATGACTGAAAACTGGTGAAACATCAGCTAACGTTACATATGTAAGTTAAAATCCAGGCACCAGTTTCATGAAGCCGCTAAGAATGTTCTTAGTGCTAAGATCATTTTGTTAGTAAACAACGCATTGTTTTCAATAAGCAAACATGTTTTCACACAAACACATGCCACTAAGTAATTGCATAACATAAGCATACTTCATGAAACCAGCCCAGCGCTTGACATAAAAAAAATCTTAGTTAGTATTGTAAAAAATCATTAGGTCGTACTTAGTAGTCCGTTTAACTGTCACGCTAGATATGTTAAAAATGCCTTAGATAATTTCATTTTGAATGTTAACATTTAATATGCATCAATCTTTATATTGGAATAAATATGTGTATTCACAACTTGATGAAAGTTGTGCAGATGAAATGTTCAAATAGTAAACACAACATTAAGCATCCAAGTGTAATTGGCATTTATTTCAGAGATGTACAGATACAATTATCTGTTTTCCACATACACCCCACCATGAATCAGGCGTATGATTATCTCAGATAGTTAACATCGTCTCTATAAAACATATCCACGAACACGTGGTACCAGTTAATTGTGAGATTTAAGCATTTCTGTTATCACGTTCACAGGCGTCTGAAATCGTCATGCTCGGTAACTATATCGGAAATAATAGGGACTGAACTCGGAGTTAATGACTCGTCATATATTAAAATGACAGCAATTTATTTTCCGTTGGACTGGGAGCCTACGGTTTGTTGCTGCGACAGGTAACATTTGTCCTCGTTCCAACGCGTTCTACGTTTCAGTTGTGTTTGTCATTCAATGGAAGTGCATCAGAAACGGTACACGTGCGGCAGTAAATTCACCCCCCTCCCATTGTTACATTTCGGAATGCACTCGTACAAAATTGTCGAACCGTCGGCCCAGCTGCACGTACAGCAGATGTTGCCTGATGACCAGATCTGAAACGCACGTTCCCCTTGTGCCATACTCAGTGTTCTGGAACGTAGGACGTTGCTGGACTTTCTCGCCAAAAGCAATATATTCAGATCAATAGACCGGGCAGAAATTTACAGCCGGGATAGAACTAGATCTCTTCCCAGTCGCTATGTCAAGTGAAAGCACAGGTGACAATTCCCGTGACAGAATGCTGGGTCATGACACCAGTAGTATATTTAACAAGACAAGATTTAACAAGATTGCCACCTAGAGAATCAACTCTAGATGGCAGGTGGACAAGGAAGCCCGTTGGCTTATCGAGAGTCCAACCTATCTATCTAAATGTACACCACCCTTCTTAGGTACATGTCGATTTTATTTTTAAACATTAATACTACTAGCACCTACACAATCAGCCGATAATCTGTTCCATTCATTTACTGTTCTTTGTGAAAATTAAAATTTCCTAATATCTAGTCTACACTGCTTCTTTGCTAATGTAATTCCATGTCCTCTAGTCCTTCTCTCTTCCTTAATGGAGAATAACATATTTCTGTGAATATTTTAATACCCATTCAATATTTTAAGCACTTCTATCTGATCTCCTCGCATTTCATAACTAATATTCCTGAGTTTTGGTATCATTTTGGTTGCTCTCCTTTGTATTCTTTCTAGGATATCAATATCCTTCTTGCGATATGGCCTCCATGCCTGTATGCAATAATCTAAATGAGGCCTAACTACTGTTTTGTACAGCGGTATTATTAGTTCTTTTTCCTTGTACACTATATTTCGCCTAATTAATCCCTTTGCTGCTGCAATTCCACACTGCTCTGATACCTTCATATCAACTCTAATAGTTAACCCTAAGACTTCTTCCTTTACGGTAGTATTTAGTACAGTATCACTCATTGTATATTGTGCGGTTTTATTCCCATGTCCTGAGTGGAGGCACTTACACTTCCCATAGGCCGTGTTACATGAGCAATTAGTTTTAAGATTGTCAGTCAGTATCGCACTACAAGAATTAGCTTCAGTGATTGGCGTGGCCACTTTCTTGTGTGAATGTGTGTAGAGAATTTGAGCACATTTTGAATGAAACAGCAACATTTCGACACAGCTTTTAATTGGGACTGGCATGAGTCTGTATACAAAGCTGGGTTCAAAAATAGACTGGACAGGTAAACTGGATAAACTGTACATTTTATGCAGATTACATGGTTTGTAACAAACATAGAACCAATGTGTAGGTTTGCAAATGAAAGTTAGACTGGCAAACTGTTCAGTTTGAAGACGGCATTATTCACAATGCCTACAGTCAAAACTCGCTCATATCTTTGTTGCGCGTGTTCATGTGTACTGTGTTACTCAACGTTTTAGAATAAACTTTGCTTGTATAAACCAGTCTTGATTCTACTTTTAACATTCTAGAACAATGATTCGTTGAGACACATTGATGGTAACAGATTTTTGTTTAGGTTTATTTTAAGTGATGTTCTGACTGTTTACTTAAATAAACCGATTCTTATAAATAAGGGTAGTTGTGTAAATGTGTGTAATACTTGGTGGGTGTTAGAGATGCACAAAAGACAGTTGGTAGTATTTTTGTAGGTGACACATGTCCCGGTGACAAGTAAGATTTGTGATATTAATTTTTGGTTGAAATTCAGTCAGTGTCAAATTAATAAAAATGCTACCACCTGTTGGAAAGTGAGTGCTGCCATCTGGTGCCCAACTGCAGGCTGTTTCCTTAGACAATTCGGCAGCTGCGAGTATGTATGTGTATTATATGCATGTACCTGTCACTGTTAATCACTCACTTCTTGCAGACCCGACATGAACCTGGTTGTAGCATTCCAGCCTGGTACCGGTGATACCAGCGAAACCAATGATGCGTGCCAGTTGGCACCGCATCACGATTCGCCTATTCTCAGCATCTCTGAATCGACCCCCACCCACACAGAGTGCACGGAGGGTACGCCTAGTTTCACCATGTCTAGTCCAAGTTGTTCTAGTGATATCCTAGGTACGCAATTTTGGTTCTTACTAACTCTACTAACCTGCCGTTGTGATGTGTGTGTCTGCGTTTGCATGTCGGTGGATTTATGTGCATGTGGCACAGTTCTTGTTTAGATCTCGATCGCATTTGGTGACGCCGTGATTGGATGAATATTCCATGTTGCATGCGACCAGATTCCATCACGTGAAATAGGACTTACTCTGTTTTTAAATGTTGCATGCCATGTGAAATCTGAAATCACTGTTGTCTTGTGTGAACCTGATTGTAGGCATAGACGTCATGTCATGTATGGAGTTGTGTAGTTTTGTGTCACACTTGTTACATTTTTATTAGCCATGTAAAATGTTAATTATATTTCAACTCAAAATATTTATTGCAGTCTTTGTACAGTTTGTGGTTCCTTTGCCCAGGTAGTAATGATTGAACTGGTACTAAATTATTGAAAAGTATTTTACTAGTACTGTGTTTCTATCCTCCTGACAACATTGTTGTTTTAACAGTTGGGCTATAAACTGTTCAGGATTTGGTTGTTAGTGACACTACACTGTTAATGACACTACAGTGTTAATGACACTACACTGTGCACACAGTTGAATTGTTGAAGTCAGCTGTATGCAGTCATGCAGCAAAGTAACTTTTCTTTGATCATTTGAAAATCCCATGTGATGTCCCCATTGATGGTTTCCTCTAAACCAAGACTACAAACCCTGAACAGATCAATGGCAAGGCACGTTACATTTGGTTTGCCTTCATTCACAACTAACGGCCATTAAATTATTAATACTAAGCATTCAGTTTTGAAAAATGTGTATATCAGAGCCTTTATCATGAAATTTTGCAGGTAAGACTCAGATAACTACATTGCAGTTATTTGTGTTGTGTATTAACTTGGTTCAGTTAGTGATCATGTGATCATGAGTGTTGCATGAACGCGTTTATACCTTATTATTACTGCATGGTTGAATTAGTTAGCAAAGTCACAAAATATGTCAAGCATTGTTTTTGAGGTTCGTTTGGTCATTAGCAAATTTTGTAAGGAAATATACTGACATGTTGGAGCTGCCTAGCCAATGATTTCAAATTGATGGCAATGGATGGTAAAAACCTGACGCCACATGTTTATAGGCTGCTGAACCAATACGAAATACAAAATATTTTTGGACTTTGCTATCCTTTGAGATCACTCCATACTGACTGCTTTTTCCCATTCACAGTTTGAATTTGGAGAGGAATGTTGCTGTGTAAATGCAACCTGGATAGTTTATTGATAAATGTTAATAAAATTAAATACATTATTGTGGTTATTGCTCTAGTAAAAACATTTCTATGATTCTTCAGAGCTCAGTTAACCAACTACTGATCAGTATAACTAACAATAATTTGAGTTGTTTAAAACATGCATTAAAATTGATAACATTTATGTCATAGTTGTTAAACTTCTGGTACATGTACTTTAGGAGTGACATGTTGTATGTTTTCAACTGATATTTGCCATTTACATAACGCTTGAGGATTGCACTTGACAGATTCGCCGTCGCCTGTAAAGAGTCCCACGGCAGCCCTGCGAGGTCCCACGGCCCCGGCTGTCTCACAGATGGAGTTGAAGCCGCAGCACGCTCGCTTACCTGAGGCCGCCTCGGCTGCAGCAGCCAATCAGGTGGCTTCGTCTAGGGGACAGGCGAGTCCACAGACGGACATTGTAGAAAGTGTAAGTATTACTGTTGTGTCGTCTCTTACGTCTTAGAGTCGGCGCATAAGTCCGCAAAGTGAAAAACATGTAGCGTATGTGTGTTGGGTGGTGGTGATGGATGGTACCACGAGTTGCGAGGTAAATAAATTGTAAGTAAAGTAAATAAATATTGACGGTTTTGTGGGTAACAAATTTGGGAGTTGTATGGGTCAAATGTGTTCCAAACTGCACGGTTTTGGGAGTTGTATGGGTCAAATGTGTTCCAAAGTGCACAAGTATGTGGTATGAATATAAAACCATGTTTTTCATAACTTTATGCACTTATGAGGCCACCTCGTAAATGGACATTATTGCTAACATTTAGTGTTTTAATTGTTTAATATACAAATAATGACGATTGCTTAAATCTCCTTGAGAAATTCTAGTGAAGAATGTTTTGATGGGATTCTTAAACTAAAATTGTCCAGTGGTCAGTTGTGTCCAGGTAGGTAGTGTAGTGTGTGGTCAGTCTGCTGCAGTAGGCGACTAATATGAGCCAGTAGAGAAACATTTCCACCAGTGCACCAGTAGCCGCATCGATGGCAATGTGTTCACCTGCGTCCCTGAAACTGGCAGGTTTCAGAGTAGTATGATGTGCTAATATAGTCGCTGTATGGTCACCAGGAAATACAAACACCTTGAAATTAGGGTGACTTTTGGAAAGTCCCAAAGGTAGCCTTAATGACAAGGTTCCGTTGTATTCTCTTGCCATATAGTACATATTAGAAGAGCAGCAGGTTTGGAAAGTATCTGTGCTCCAATGCTGATGTGATCTCACTCAGCTGATGTGATCTCACTCAGTACCATATGGTAGTCTCGCAATACATTCTGGCTTCTCTCACAAAGTTGGCGATTTCTGTCACGCACAGAGGGGCTGCTGTGTTAGCATGCTGCATGTCTCTCACAAGGCAGTTAGTGTCACTGGTCATATGAACACAGTCGGTACTGGTGTCTGGCATGCACTCATATGAACCCAGTCGGTACTGGTGTCAGGCATGCACTCGTATGAACCCAGTCGGTACCGGTGTCAGGCATGCATTTATGTGAACATTGTTACCGGTCTTGAGCATGAGCTGGCATGGCTACATCTACTGGTCGTGTAACCGAATAGGTGTGTAGGTTTCTAGCATGTACTGGCATGACGATCTTGCTTCGTGGTGTGTGCCCATGTTGGTGGTGATCACAAATGTGTATGCTGCATGGGCGACTGCAGGACGACGTCTCCAGTGTTTTACGCGTCATTTTTGCAGTGTCTGGGATCAAAACGTTAGCAGTGTAGAGGCAGTCTTATGCAAGACAAGCTTGTAATGCACTGATTAAAGATGATGATGAATGTTATAGAGTGACAGGTTTTAGCTGGTTGGTGAGTGTTCAGAATATTGACATGTACCCAGTACTCCAGAATAGGATATTCATACAACTTACGGTATAGTTAAACATAAAATTATAAGGGACCATTGAAGACACACATAAAGCATCAGTGAAAATACATATAGAGCACAACTGGAGGTATATATAGGGTATCATTGGAAGTATGTATAAGGTACATATAGGGTATCTTAACAGGTACATATTGGACACCATTGACGGTGCATATATAGGTTATCATTGAAGGCACATTATATAAGGTATATATAGGGTATCATTGAAGGTACATTATATCAGGTACATACAGGCTATCAGTAAGGGTACATTAAGACATAATTGAATGGTCAGAACAGACTACCAGGAAGTGTACATGTATCATTAACATGTATACTTTGTATGTCGTTTTGGGCATCTTAGAGTGTTGAGATGGGATATCGTTGTGTATAAGTTGGGCATCTTAGAGTGTACAGATAGGATATCATTGTGTACAAGTTGGGCATCTTAGAGTGTACAGATAGGATATCATTGTGTACAAGTTGGGCATCTTAGAGTGTACATATGGGATATCATCGTGTACAAGTTGGGCATCTTAGAGTGTACATATGGGATATCATTGTGTACAAGTTGGGCATCTTAGAGTCTACAGATGGGATATCAATGTGTACAAGTTGGGCATCTTAGAGTGTACAGATGGGATATAATTGAGTCTATATAACAAAGACATTGTTTACTTTAAGGTTATGAAAAGGACATTGTTAAATATACATGTAGGGTATAACAGAGGGTAGTAGATAGGACATCACCTAATGTTCATATAGGATATGATTGGGGTACAAATATGTACATGTATGATAGGGCGTCGTGTGAGATGTCTCTAGGGAAGCAGTCTAGGTGTGTTTGACATTGATGGTGAGGACAGATTCCTCTGCCAGCTGACGATACAGTCACTACACTTGATGGCCGCCGTACCCAGCATGTGGTGGAAGAAGTCCTTGCTGCTTCTGGGATGCTTTCTCGGCTTCATTCGTACTTTCCTGCGTGGCTTGCTTCTGTGTCAGATGCTTGCTTGCTTTTGCCTGTGTGTTGACAACTAACTGTCATCTCTTTGCATTCTGCTACCGTACTGTGTGCTTTTAGGTTGCTTTTCGTTTGTTTATGTTTTTGCTCATAAACTAACCATAACTGTGGATGTCCAAGAATGTGTTTAGCAAAGGAAACAATGAATTTCAGGAAAAAAATTCACTTAGGGTTACCCTAAGACATGCTCACAATTAGTGTCAGTCTAAGGCATCCTCAAAATTAGGATCACACTACAACATTCTCTCAATTAGGGTCACCCTACAACATCCTCACAATTAGGGTCACCCTATGAGATCCTTACAAGCCAGTGGTGGTGACCATGTATATTACCTTTGACCAGTCTGCAAAACTCTGGATTTAAGCTGAACCTGTGAAATCAGCCACCAGATCTGTGGTTCTGACCACCAGGGCAGGTGATTGTAATTTTAACATGGTTCACCCAACTGTGGCTTGTGCTGTTATATTGGGATTCCCACCGTCTTCAAATTGGGGAAGTTATTTGCGCTGTTCTGACAGTTATACAGTCACAATTACTACTTTGACTCAGCTAACTTCTGCATTTTGCATAGGGGATCTGCCAAGGGTAGTTTTGCTTGGCAAACAACCCTGCCGTGTGGGGTTGGGGAATACTTAAGACTGATATGTCCCAGCATACCCTTAATATGATATGCCAAACATACGCAATTTTATCCCAGTCCAAAGGTTGACCCTAATAGTGAGATACCAGTGTATTTTATGTTACTTTAAAGATGAGTTTCAAATTATTGTTATCTAAACAAAACTAAAATTGCTTTTGTTGTAAACACAGTTGTACTATATATTGGGCAGAGAATACCTCTGTGATATTGAAACCCGTAATGAACGCTACAAGTGTGAGTTACACTAACATTCTTATCATAAACTCATAAGTCTGATTTTGCTGTTTAAAATACATTTCACTCATTAACAATGATCTTATGTTGTGAAAACTGTCAACACCACAATATGCCACTGGGACATTTTCATCTGTGTCATGGAAATAGTGTCGTTGATTTTAGGCGGTGGTTTTATGCAGTTTTCAAAGCACCATAAATTTAACAGTAGGTTTTGTTTAATGATAGATGTTTATACGGTCATGCTAGTGTCGCTGTAATACAGTTCCCAGCAGAGTTAACATCCTGAACTAATGCACTATGTGGGCTCAGCCTCTGGTGTGGCTTTGGTTTCACTTGTCGTGCGTGTGGACTGTTTTCTCTGTTCGTCTCATTCACACCGGGTCGTTTCTGGGTCTTTCCATTCACCCCCTTTGTGTTTCATTGTTTTGCAGCAAAAGTAGAACATTTCGCCAATGCCGCCGCACGGCCGCTAGAAACAAACGAACGGCCGAACGCAAAGGGACCTCGACAGTCGGCGCTTCTTCTGCCAACTTTCCCCTCCGCTGCACCGTCTGTTCGCCCACTCGCTACTCTCTCACCCGTGTCAATGTGTCACATGCGTTGTTGTTGTCACATGCGTTGTTGTTGTCATTGTTGTTGTTTACGTTGCTCCGAGGAGGACACTCTGTGTAGCTTGTATGTGTTTCTGTGTATACTCAAGTCTGCGACGCACGCACCACACACACTTCCCATTTTCTCTGCATGTGCAGTATCTCGTCTCTGCGTGTCTGTGAGAAATTTCAAAAGTTTCTTTAAAGCCTGTTTGCGATGAAACGCAAAGATTTAAGTTGTTGGATAAGTCTTGTTTGTTAAAATGCTTGGCTTTGAATGCAAGAATTTTTATGAAATTTAATATGTACCACGGTAATAACAAGTTGTAATTTGACAAAAATGTCTACCAGTTTTGCATGGATGCTTGTCTTAAAAACTGTTAAAGAAAATAACTGAATCTGAGAGGTGCAACTACCTCACGGTAAATTGTTTAACTTGTGTTGTTATTCTTATTTCTTATGTTGTTTGTGTAAGAGTGAGGCATATGTATATATATATATATATATGTATATATATGTATATATATATATGTGTGTATATATATATATATATTTTATAAAGCAGCAAAGGTGGGTTGTTACCCAGCCACGAAACTGACATATGTAGTCGTGTGTACTAAGTGGTATTAGGTGGTACCAAGTGTTATATCATTTAGCAAGCACTCATGAGACATTCACCAAGTCATAGTGCAGGTACATTTTGTTGCCAGATAAAACAATTGCACTAGAGCCCTTATAGTTATGCATTTTATTGTGACTTGAAGATGATGCACCTTGAAGACGAGGTGATTGGTTTCACTTCTGCAAAACCGAGCACTAGAATTTTGAGGAAAACATTTAACATTGAATTATGTATATCTCAGGTTTCCTGTTAACATTTCACTAGTATTGCACATATTTATTTAGATGCTCAGATAAAGGATTTTGTTTTGCATCAAGGAGCATCATCAGCACTTTGTCGCTTGGTGTTGTGCAAAATGACTAGAAAATTAACTACCCTGGTACTTCAGGTGAAAATAGTTCTGCAATGAATTCAAGTGTGACACACATGTAGAAGTAATGTATCATAAATATTGAACATATTTGTACACATTCTTGTAAAAATGTTACAGTTGGTTTGATTTTCTATAGTGATCTAGACTGCTGTAATCATTTTGGTATTCCATGCCACAGAGTAAAATACCTATTACAGCATGTATTCAATTGAGAACATGTAGACGGGCATAGGTTGTGGTGCTTTGCAAATAGGTAAAAATAGTGCTGACGATTTTATTTAAATGAGGCAGCATGTGTGGAAACAACACTTTATGGAGTGGTGGGAAAATGAACAGCAAAACAAGTATAATTATATGTATTAATCGTAATTTTATACTCCATGTCTGAATACTATAACCCTTGTAAATGGGTAACAAACTAACAGCAAAACAAGTGTATATAGAAACTTGCAGTGATCGTATGCTCCATTCATTCCTTAATGAATTTGTGGTTAAGAATCTGTCGATGACATAGGTGGTATGGATTGGTGTGATACATGCCATTTGCACCAGTAGAATTGCCATCATCAGTGTTACATGTTGTCGACGTCTTGTACAAATAGGTTTGGTGCAGGTGCATAATAATGTATGTATATAGGCAGTGCAGGAGAGAATGTTTCAAAAGTGTAAAAATAGTAATAACCCTCTGTATCTCACTTCACGATGATCGTCATTCTGTAATAGCTTTGTCATGTCCACGAGAATTTCTAACTATACGTGTCAAAGCGGCTGTGCTCATGTTGAAGTGTGTGTACTTGAAATATGCTGGTCACTGGTGGACGAGCCACTAGGCCATATGCTTCTACGTGTAACTAATGTATGTAAACGGACAATAAAGTTCTTGAATCAAATGTATGTGGTGATACGAATGCATAATATGTGAAGACCATATTGAATATGTTGTTCATGGCTGCAAGAATGGTTTATTGTAGTATAATTTAACTTACTTTGGAGCTTAATTGTCGAAGATGAGTACGATGTTTCGACCCGTCATCTATGGGCCTTGTTCACGTACTGGTGTCACGTGTGTTGCCTCAGATTTCACATGACACCAGTACGTGAACAAGGCCCATAGATGACGGGTCGAAACGTCATACTCATCTTCGACAATTAAGCTCCAAAGTAAGTAAAATTATACTACCTTGTGAAGACCAGTTATAATGTTATTGATGGCAGTATCTCATGACAAACTGATGTGGGTGTCTGCTATAAAATGTCTTGCTGTTGAACCTGTGTGTCTGGCCAGTGGTCTGAGGAGGTTGATGACTTCAGAGGGTGAGACCACAAGGCCAGGAGACTCACGTCATCGTACTCCCACTCAAAGTCCATGCCTGAATTAACGATAGTTAAAGAAAAGGTCATTTTAAAGCTGAATCATAATATAAGTTGTCACCTCCTATGGAATAAACACAGACAACAATATTTTGATTCCTACAAATACAGTTTATAAATAAATACAATATTTGTGACATGTAGTGGAGAACTGACCGACTTCTGGTGCCTGCCATTTTGTTTTTGAAAACCTGAAATTCTACACTTTCAAGGCTTTGATTTTAAAATGATGAAATCCCATGTTATGCAAGGTGTAACCCTGTGTGATTGGTAGCTGACTGTAGGAAGTGAAAGTGATCTATAGATCGTGAGCCCTGTGAGTTGGTGTTAGCAAGTACCATAATGACTGTATTTGGACACTGTTTTTCAACATCTGCAATTATTTCAGTGTCCTAAGACGGTATTTATAATCTGATTGGACAGTAGAGACCAGAAGTGACCCGTGTAGCTGAAGTCTGCTGTTCTGTTGGTGGATTGCCACCAGTTCACCCGACTGTAAATTACTTTGCTCTTTCTTTCAGACTCGCCTATAGCATGTTGTGTCCTTCCCCTACAGCCTTCGTGTCTACCTGTCATCCGCCAGTGTCATCAAAGATCCAGCAAGATCACGTCAATGACAATCATTAGCCATGCCCAGATGTTCACAGCTCACCATGCGAACATTTAGACCTACTGTGTACAGTACTTGTAGCTTTTTGCAGTCAGGATCTGCAGTATATATTTATTATTAACATGTGGCATTATTTTAAGAGAAACTTGATGATGGATTATATGTATAGCAATTAATGTGTGAGACGTGATTTGCAAATCGATACGCCATATACGTGAAGTCTACACTGTCTGTGTAGACAGCTGTCAAAACGTGCTGATATTGTTGTGAAACTTGGGTTAACGCAAGCTTAATTTACTATAAAACGCCTGCTAGCAATAATTGCTAACCCCAATTAAAAACATGGTCATCTGAAATGCCAACGCTGATCCAGGCAGTTATACATAACTCTTCCAATGGTTCTGCAGATCATATTGTTGGTGCCAATATATTATGACATTGAACTAATACATAAACACATGTACTTTCAGTTTCTGAAAACAGCTATTTCGGAACTAGCTTAAATGGAAAATTAATGACTCTTTTTTGCAAGAATATTTTATTACAACTGATGTTGACACATTTTTCTGGTAACAGCTGACAAACATTCCATAGACATCAAGCATTGCACTCTTCGGAAGCACTGCAGACTCATTGCCAAACAAGTATTATTATATTAAATAGAATGTTGTTCAACATAGTGTGCAATCAAATGTTCTCCAATTTTATGTAATCCGGATTTCCCCAGGTTTGAATCTTCCTCTAGTGTTTAGGTTCTTGTACATTATGCAGGCTGTATTTGCACGTTTATGTTACCGAAGTGTAAGCTCATAGTGTAATTATTACATTAAATGTCAAAATATGCATTGATGTTTGTATTCTGAATGTTGGCAAGTTGGGAGATCCTATCGTCTCGTACAGGTATTGGGCATTTTCCAGTAAACTAATGCTTTGAAGTTTCTTCCGTACCCAGTTTAGCCGATTGCAAATCCCAAATAAAGTGAAGTTGTATCTGTTGCTAAAACAATTGACTTGGGCTGTTAAATGTTTAAATGGCCTAAGGTGGGATTGTATTCTTCAACTTATATTGTCCATGACGTGGTTTTGAGTAAGGAAAGTCTACCTCAACAGTCTCCTACATGATCATATTACAAATTCACAGATAGTTATCAAAACTACTAGCATTCGTAGTGGATACAAATTAGATATGCCTGTTTTTGCAAAATGTATTTCAAGTGACAGACATGTAATTGAGGAGGCATGTTTAAGGGAACATTGATGATCAATGTTAAAAAGAATTTGTTTGGTGGACGGTCAGAGATTCATCTGGCTGCCAACATCAGACACCAATACATTATTGATTAATGCTCAATTAGAATCCATACTGTTATTATAAATATTGATGTCCTTTATTTTGCACACAGCTATTTACAGTCCTGTTTTGTTAATTGTATTTGGCGACATGCAGTGAGGGCATAACACACTTCCCAATGGTAATCACTGAAGTGACTGAATAATCTCTGCAGGATATGATTGATGGTTTGGCCGAGTTTATTAATTTTATAGTACTTAACAAAATATACTGGACAGACAGTACATCTAAATTTGCCTGCTTCCTGTTACAAACACCTTGACTTAGTATTCCAAGAATGAAGGATCCCAGCTGTTGAAATGCATGCTCAGTACCACACTACTACTTAGCACCCCCCCTGCTCTTAAATAATAGATCTACACATTTGCCCACTTAGTTGCTTACATACAGTTGCATACATAAATCTTCCAAACATTTTCTTTCTATCAGATTGTCTAGAGGCCTGGCTCCAATTAAACAAATGTACAGAGATATGCAAGGATCAATACTGGGTAGTTACATTAAATTTTCATGAAACCTTTGTGCTTTTTTCATTCAATCTTGCAATAACCATCTAGTCATCATCACATCACAAAATGTTAAAGTAAAATATCTACACAACTGATTCAGCTATTATTGTAGCAGCAAACATGCCAAACTAGCACATAGTCTAACTGAACATAATTTGTATACACAGTAATTAAAATGTTTGTATGTGGTGCTGAACAAATTGTTTGCTAGGAGAAGCAACAGTGACTGCATAATCTAAGCTATTGTACGTCATGTCCAAGGTGAGTACACTGCCACAAAAGGATTTCACAACCATAATAAGGTATCTCAAAGGGCTTTATTAACAACTCCATTCAACGTTGCAAATCAATACAGCAGGATTCTGTCCGCAAAACCTCTTTGCACACTGTACATGTCACCCTCCATTCTCCTGTTCAGAATCTCGGCGGATGCCATCTCACGGAATCTTGACAAGCTGCAACACAACAAAACAACATGAGAAATGACAATCATGGGAAACAAGAACACTAAGTTTCATTAGGAGGGTAGAGTAATAAATTCATTGTTTGGAACTGAAAAAAGAAACTAAACCAATGCAATATCAGCAATGTACATCATAACCCATATTACAGACAAACGGGCTACTATTTCTCTTCTAAGTCACAACAATGATAGTCACTGATTATTCATTTAGCATATTTCAATATAATATATGTGCTTTTTGACAACAGAAATATGGTTAGTTGTAGACACATTGACTACTCATAGTGCCCTGCCATTTTGTTATGCTAGTATATAATAGTACAGCTGTTGCAATAACACATACGTACAATATATAATTTACACAGTGACGCTTCCTGACACATCTAATCCTTCAACATCTGGTATCTGACGATGATGAATGGAGCTGCGAGTCCACTTCCGAAGAAGACGATGAACCACGCGAGGAGGGAATATCGGTTGTTGATGTTAACCGGCAGTGTCTACAAGTGTGGAAGCAGTCTTGTAAAAGTACAATACAAACTTACACAATACATTTTATGTACTACTGCTTAGTAAACCTGTGTTCATCAGAATTAGTTATATTGCTTAACTTCACACGTACAAATGCATAGATTAAAACAACCCCACAAAGGGCGTGATATTGCAATCAATCGTATACCACAAGTCGACTAAGCATTTGTGTTAGCAGTGGTTTTGCCCAACTAAATTTAGATAAATATTTGCAGCGTACTTCTTAAACTTTTATAATAAATCTAGAAAATGCCACCTTGAAAACCACTTCCAGTTAAGACACCACTTTTACTGTATGAAAATTTATTACTTACTGTGGCTTACAATGCAGCTTTTTATTTAAAGAATTCACGAACAAACAAGAATATAGTTTAGTAACCAATAACTGAATACAACATTGAATTAAAACACCAAACAAAAGTAAACATGACCTTAACTAAACAAACCTGTCAGCATTACACTCTGAAAAGGTACAAGGACAAGGTTATGTGGTTAATTTTAATTTGTAGAAATCCTGATTTATGTTATGCATGCATAATATAGGTGTTACCATTTACATCTCAGCAATGCGGTGACCTGACGATATCAATAATTATTTATGCCAACGATGTTTAAGGGAAATGATGTGGCCTGCAGTGTAGTGATTCATAAAAAATGAATACACAAAATACCATGATTAAATTAACTCGGTACCTATGTCGATTTTGTGAACAATAAAATAACATGGTTTGCATGAAAACAAACATGTCAAATTCAGCGTCGACGTATATCCATTCAGTTTCGTTATAAACCCTGTTCTTCATTTCGGATCGTGATTCGTTTGGAACCTACCCTGGCTTGACAACAAATACAATCGAATCGTACAGCAAGCAACGACTGCATAAGAAGCCGCAACAGTTTGCCAAAGTGTAATAAATACGGCATCAAACACCTTTAATCGATGGCTATCGCATTAGTTGCATCTAACAAGAATATACAAGACACAAAAATGGCAGTAACCAGGGCAGTTTTGTATAAATTTGGCATTAAACTACCGCACATATCTCAAAGGCAAATTTTGACCTTGCGAGCTGCTATTCGATGGCAGTTGGTGGGTAAAACTCGAGGGCTCGCCGCTACTTTCTGATGGTAAAATTATCTTACCGCGCCGGGTACACCCCTCTGTTGCCATGCCTGGGCACTCTTGCGAGTTGCCGTGGTGGAGAACCCCCTTGTCGCCTGAACAAGTCGCGCTAAAGCCCTCATTTTCCTTCTTGCGTCCTGTACAACTGCGGAGGTAATGGCTTACTCGGTCGATATCTCGTTCCGGTCACGCAGAATTAGCGCATGCGTACACTGTAAGTCTTATTGAAGGTGAAGGCCTTTCTATGACTTACCGTAAATCAGTCTTTAGATGTATGCGGTGTCACGCATCGGTCAAAATCAGCACGCCTAATGATAATGTGCATCAGTAAGAGAAATGATGTCTAATAAAGGGTGGCATTCTGTTATATTTTATTTAGGGTATACTTGAAGTGTGGCAGAAATTGCACACGATGTTGGTATAATATGCGAAAGACAGTAGTGTCAGGATGTTCTTTAATGTATCAAAATAAAATCACATTCGGTATGAACAGAACAGAACTAGTTATTATAATTTATTTTGTTGTCTTTTGATATCACAAGATAAATGATAATGCTTTGAAACAGGTTAAGACCAAATGAAAAACGTGTTATGAATTTTTCTTGTACATTGCTCTGCAACCATATATCACTATGGGGGACACATTATGTCTGTGAACTCAAATATTCTATTAATATAATTTTTTTAGTAAAAACAACAGAACTCAAAGGTTTCAATTTTTGTCAGTGTTTTATTGGCACAAAATCCATCTGGGTAAAACATGAATTAAAAACAGACTGTCATCACAACACAAATGTATTCTGTAACAGCCCTAGCCCTTAGCGTGTCATCCATCAGCCAACTTGTTTCTTAGTGGTTACCATCTTGCTGGAGCCCAGTCAGCTGCAACAAAAACACGAGGAGCATGAAAAACACTGGCAAAAACATGCTAAAAATGTAAGTTACTGCATTTAAATAGCAGTGTTTTAACAGTATGTTGAAAGTCATAGTGATGGTAGTGAATAAGTAAATGCAGATAGGCTTGTGGGTGTATGAAATTATACAAAAAGACAAAGACTGAATTAAAAGAATAGGAGTATTCAGAACAGTAAAATCATGATCCAGTGCAATTGTTTTACACAATGCATGCCACCAGACAATTAAAACTCGCACAAGGCAATTGATATGTAGAAATATTTCTATGTGTCCATGGAGTTAGTACAACACCACAGTGCATTTCAGTCTTATAATCTGTGTCAAAGTTAACATTATTATTATTATTATATATTAAGCTTAAATCAATATATGTATGTTTTGCAATAACACTGTTAGGCTACATACATATCTAACCTCATTTTGCAGAACGTTAATGTTTTTGTATGCTCAGACTCTGAGAGTAACTATTTGTTGTGTCTAATACAAAACAAACCAGAATGATTCACACATGTATGGGATCATTAATGAATTGAAATAACATAATTAAAAATACCCATGTTGACTGAGTGAGGCTGCTACAATTAGGTCTTCAACATCTGGTATCTGACGAGAAGGAATGGTGCAGCAAGTCCACTTCCAAAGAAGATAAGGAATGTCACAAATAATTTGGGCCTGCTGTTGATGTTAAGTGGCAGTGTCTGTAAAAGAAAAATTAGTTAAACAGTAACATAATTTATTAAAATGGATTACCAAAAAATACTGTTATTCATAATGCAGTGTTTCCCCTGTTATTATGATGAGCCAAGTGGGTCACCTCACTGTTTTTCTAAGCCACCTGGCCCAAAATAGGCTAACATTGCCACATCATAGCTATTTCCTGCAATAAACATGTTTACATGATGCTACGTTATAGTTATAGCATGCATTTGTTTCCCTTCCATATAACAGGAAATAGATTAATACAAACCATTTTTAAAGCAGTTTAAAAAATAAGATATATGGGGTTGTGCCTCCTTCTTCTAATTATAGCTCAGCACTCTGTCTGTAGTAGCCACGTATGTATGTGACTAGAGTATTGTCGATACATAGTATAATCTATAGAGTCGCATCAGTCCATCCTATCACCTCGGCCTAGCCCATCATTTTACTTAAGGGAGAAACACTGATAATGTATGCTAAATCCTTGACATATATGTTGAATCTGATTTAATAAATTTCGTAGGCACTTGTCTTATGTACAAGTCGGACCCACCTCAATTTTGCTGTTTATAAAACATAAATTGATTGAATTAACAAAATCAAGTATCAAATGTTGGCAAAAATACAGTTATAATGGCAAAATTGAGGTGGGTCCGACTTGTACATAAGTGCCAATTTCGTACACCATCAAATGCAAGTGTCAAGATTATTTTAACATCAACATGAATCACTGTGAGTGTGACTGTACACTGGAATGTGTCTGGATTCACTGCGAGTGTGAATCGTTCCACAACCACGTTAGCGGTTGCACCCCATCAGGCATCACTTCAGTTAGTAGTTATTTGTACTAAGACTTAATCAGACTAGTCTTAATGGCAGCTAACATAATTTTCATGAACAAAACATTTCGCCGCCGATGCCATGTGACGAGGACGTCGCAGACGTAGTCGTTGACCTTGCCTCTCCTTTCAGTTAGAAGCGATGTCGTAGTCGTAGACATGATGATGATCAACAACTCAATGTCATGCAATATCATGCATCTTACCTTTCCTGGTACACCTTTCTGTTGCCACACTCCTTCAGTGTGCCTGCAAACAGATGACGCAGAAAATCTCCTTGTTGTTTGAATTAGACGAGTTAATGCCTTCATCTTGATTTACCGTTGTAAAACACTAACGTTTTCGTAAAGAACGAACGCAGCCTCAATGTCGCCCCGCTTCGAGTAGATCTTTGCGCATGCGCAACCAGTGACAGGCACCGCGTGGGGGGAAATTGTGCTGCAGTCTGTCGGCAAGCAACATTCCCGCCAATCTAGGTCCAGTTTCAGCGCTGCACATTTCTTTCTATGTACGCATTCGTGCGTGTATGAGCGACTGATTTACACGTATTAGTTGTGGCTTATATGCTAAGTTTGCGAAAAAATTGTTTTTAGGTGCCTATAAGTACTGCCAACGAATGACTTGCATGTATTCACGACATGCAGAACAACAAAAGTATACATGGAATCATGAATCTACCAACAATGCAGCAACAAATAAAAATATATTAATATAAATGTACAAGTTATATAAATAATAGAATATTAGATATTCTTTTATCTGTATTTTATTGTTTCGTCTGGAAAACTATTATAACACAGCATACATTTTATATCCTACCCACAATAAGGCTGACCCGGTCTGCAATATATACTTAATTTTCGGGGAAGGATGGGAACAGCGTGGGATCGTATCGTGTAATAAATAAAATAGTTTATTTGGTACAGCGACTAAAACAACCCTTTCATGCGCTTCAGCATACACCGTGTACACTTGGCGACGAAGTAGTGACGGGCAGTTCGCTGAATGGACTTCCTTAATTGTGTGTGGGAATATCGCGATCGTTATGAATATATACCAAAGAGCGTTACCAAGCGTCACATATTACTGTCAGTTATTTATAAAAGTAATGTTTATTTATATTTTGGGCAAATAGCAAACACTGTTTTGGGCCTATAAAACGCATCTGGCGGGATCACACTATCTTTAACATATTGATCATAGTTTTGCAATCGAGCCATTACTTAGTAGAATTTCCCTTTAATTTAATTTGTATATTAAGAACATATCAATATAGCCATTGATGAATGTTTTCAGTTTCTTTTTATTTGCACATATGGCACATGTTAGACATTGATCCACCTCTGGCATGCACGGAACGTAATGTGTCAATGTCGCCACGTTGGCAGAACGAGTGTTGCAGCGATGGTCTGTGCATTTTCGGTTTCGCTATTAACTTAGCGACAGTCACTTCATAAACTAGCGCAGAGACGGATGTTCACGAAGTAACTTGTCATTTCAGGTCCTGCAACCACTGTAGTCATTATCAGCGTGAGAGGAATGTATCGTAGAAAAGTGACGCTTTATCTTCCATAGAAACAATGCTTTGTTTGGAATTGTCTCACAATGCACATGTTTGATTCCAATAATATTTAGAGAGTACGTCGACACACTTGGTACTTTATCCCACTGGATACGAAGCGCATGTCCAGCACACTGTCGGTTGTCAGAGGGTCTTATATCGCTACGGTCTAGTCCGCAAGATTCCGTACCAATTGCTGTGTCGTCACCTTGCCGCCTATTGTCACCTTGCCGCCTGTTGTCACGTTGCCGCCAGTCGTCACCTTGCCGCTTGTCGCCACCTTGTCGCCTGCGTCATCTGCAGCCGATCGTCGCTGTAAAAAAACAACGATACATTTAAACCTCACTAAAGCAACTGAGGCAATTCGGCGTCGTACAATTTCTGGAAAATAAATAATGATGTACACTGTGGTCTGGTCACGTGTTTTGCGTAATTTATGCGTTGTTGAAAAACGTTGATAAACAATGAATTCATACATTACTGAGTAAATTAATGCATACTATTTAGGATGACATTTGGCAACTCAATCAAACAAAGAATTCCAGACTCACCACGGAGATTGCCGCTATATATAAGGACATGAATAGATGTCATGTGACATCCCGCCATGACACCAGCGACGACGAAGAATTGTCCCGTAGACGTCATCATGTTTTTGAAACTCTGGCTCTCTCTGACCTTAAACAACAATAATACCCTTATCAAAATTAGAATGCGTGTAATCTTGCTGAACGTACGTCATCAACTGCCGCGTAAAACGTCAAGAATGTGGTATTTTTCAACCTAAAACAAAGAACAAAACAGCTAATAATATTAAAAAATAATGCTTCCGTATCATCGTGTCCTGTTCAGTGATTATAGGTAGCGTGACATGGCTGATCTGTAACGCCATATAATTACATTTAAAATTAAAACGACATGTCACGAATTGTAATATTACGAAGGTATTTGATGTGTTTAGACTGATGCATTCATAACAAATATTACCTTTATTGTTTCTGTTCCAGCTGCGCTTTCGCACCTCCCCACTGACAGTCCACGATTTGCCACGACTTACGCTGCACGGGTTTCAACATGCAAACAGAACATATGGATACTGTATCTGAAGATCTAATAGACAACGATACCCGTGCCTTTCATTACCTTGCCTTACTGTAGCGTTAAAGCTTCTTCACCGTCACGGGGGGATCGTCAAGGAAGAGTCAAAAGAGAACAGGGCTTCCTGTTGCTTTCAGCTGACGCCTCCGACGATGCATGAAACAGAAAACATACACAGTGAAACTGACCATTATCAACATCACGATGTTTATAATATTACCATGCAACAGAATAACAAATAACAAATAACAAAATAATGGAATACCAGCCCGGAGACACACAAGAGTCTACAGCAGGGGATACATGCGTACCTTCGCTAGACGCGTTGTATTTAGGTGCCCGCGGACATTATGAGCAGTTCTTCAGCATGAAAGCAGAAAGAAAACAAAACAAGTGTGCAGTGACATCACACTACCGGCAGAGTCCTACCTGCCGAACTAGCGCGGTGTCATGTCAGCAACTCGGCTCGCGACCCTGTCTGGGAACATCTGAAAAGCAAACAACTTCAGAATTAACAAACACAAACGCTGTAGCAGCATATGTGGATGTGACAAATACATAACTACCTGTTGCTCAATGTTCTTCTTCAGATGTCTACTGACGTCACGACTGATGCGTTGCACAAACAACAGAAACACGACAACTTTAACAGGGCAACGGAGAATCTGATGCAACCTGAAATCTGAAAGGCAATATAGACAAGTTGCTAGATAAGTTAACACTTACCCTTTGCAAATATTCATTCTTCCGATGTCCGTCCGCTGACGTCACAGCACATGAAAACACAAAAAATAACGGGGTTAACAGATAATGAATTAGTTAGTGGTTAGTTTCTCTTCAGCGTCCTCTTCTGTGTCCTCTTCTGCGTCCTCTTCTGCTCCATCTTCTGCGTCCCCTTCTGCGTCCACTTCAGCGTCCTCTTCCGGGTCCTCTTCAGTGTCCTCTTCAGCGTCCGCTTCTATGTTCCTCTTCTGCGTCCCCTTCTGCGTCCTCTTCTGCTCCATCATCAGCGTCCTCTTCAGCGTCCACTTCTGCGTCCCCTTCTGCGTCCCCTCCTGCGTCCCCCTTTGCGTCCCATTCTGCGTCACCTTCTGCGTCCACTTCAGCGTCCTCTTCTGCTCCTTCTTCTGCGTCCTCTTCGGGGTCAAAACACCTTAAGCACAAAACATCAGTTAAGAATTAGTGACTAACCTTTTGCTGGATACTCCCACTTCAGGTGTCCGCTGACGTCACGGCTGACGCTATGCTTCTGCAACATAAAGGCGAACACAATTAACAGAGCGCTATGTAGCCTGCTAGCAAATATTGCCATTAGAAAACTACTATCGTCACACCACCATAATACTTTGTTATCTTATATCTGCCTGTCTAGCTGTAACTGTAGGGCATAGGCGTTTAAAATAAGCATACCGTTACACGAACAATTTATTCACATTGTAACGATGCAGATATTTCATAGAGAAGCACAAGTTGAAACATACATGCAGTGTATCACGCATGTGTTGGTGGAACGAGCGTCGTAATTATCCATAACGGGACTAGTAAGGCATATTATAATTGATAAACATTACTGTTCGTAATGAGAATACAAATCGTTTGCCCGTTAATAAAATGGTGACCTGAAGTCCCGCAACGAGAACAGCGAGTCTATACTATGGTGTGACGTAATGCCCACTGCGCGACGATGACGTCATATCGACGAAACGTAACCGAAATTATGTATATTATTATTTTTACGCTATTTTTATAACATAGACAGTCACGAAATTTTAAAACATGGTTACAGGGCCTTCTTATTTGAGTGATTTTTGTGATAATGGCCCTGAACATTCAAGATGTGCTCGCTCTCGGTCTCGGCTCCCGTCCAATCGGTTACGTTGCAACACTGCCAACAGCATTAGAACAAAACATTTTCGTCGTTCCTCAAGCTACATCTTATAGTAGAACGTAGATCTATATTACAATATATTTTATTTCTGCAAACTTACTGTGTTGGCGAACGCTGCACGTTGCTTCATCACCAGACCTACGGGGCGCCTCATTCTCGGTCGTTCACCATGGAAAATGGTCACGCGTAGAAAGTTATCGCGTCATTTCCGTTCTAAACGGCAAACCTTGCGTTTGCGCATAAATTGCAATCATATCTTTTCCGTTCTAGACGATAAAGGGTGATTTAGTAACTTACATAACATGCATACTTTAAAATAAAAAAATAGTAATAAATGATACCTGTAATTAATATATGTGGCATCCGTCTGTCTTGTCAGATATTGGTTTACGCCGCAATAAGTTCGACTCCCGCATGGAAATCTTCACCACATCTGGGGCAGATGTATTTCTACCTTCTCTTCTCCCCTTTCATGCTATTTTTTAGCGTTTTCCACGATCACTGGCGACGGTCTCCCAGTTATTAGTGTCAATTCCTGCCATATTCATGTCACGCTTGCAGGTGGCTTTGTCACGGAGATAATATGGTCGGCCAACGGTGCGTGTCCCATTGACGCGTTCGAATCACCATGCAGGACATCTTTAGGTATACGGCCATTAATCCTTCAGTGAACGTGACTAAATATATAAATACTAATAAATAAATATGTACATTAAATAAATAAATAATAATAACACTAGTTACATTACTGTTTTAAAATGTTTTAATTAAACTACATATCTAGATTATTGTTGCCGGCTATATCTGACGTGCTTTTATACTACATGTAGGGGTACTTTACGGTCTGACAGACTGACAGCCCAAATGCAGGCATAACTTGCTATTTGTTTTACCTTGTTGTATTTCCATGTTCAGCCAGACTATCAGTCATACATTCAAACCGGGTCTAAAGGTAGGACGCCTACGTCTAAAATCTATTGTCAGTGTGTGAGTGTATAATATATATATGTATTATATATATATATATATATATATATATATATATATATATATATATATATATATATATTGGCAGTTGTCTTCATTGGATTAGTCCGTTTCTGGCACTCAGTGTCTAACGAATTGTTACGTCTCGAAGGATGTGTCTAAATTTGGTCACACTGGAACTCCCAACTATGGGAAGAAGAACCGGAAAAGAATAATATTATGATATAATATATCTTTTTGCAGATAAATGACTCAACGTGTACAGTCTGTTTACACACAGAATGAATGAAAGTTATAAGAAGAAATTGGCGAGGATCGAGTACATGGGCTGGTCATGTGGGAAAATGGTGTATGAAAAACTGGCAAAGAGAGCAGATGCCCAGAAAGTGGAGGGGAAATGGAGGCGAGTAAGACCGAAATTGCGATGGGGGATTGGATTAAAAGTGATGTGGAAAGAGTGGGAGAAGAATGAAAAAAAGTATAGAGAGAATTAATTGGAGACTGCTGACACAGAACAAAGTAAGAGAAAAGTGAGAGGAAGAAAAAAACAATGAAAAAAGAATTCATGGTCAACTCACCCTTGACAAAAACGCAATTTGACCCATAGTTCAGTAACGGGGCAACAACTATTTTGAATCCTTAATAGCCATTCATTAGTCATCATGCACGTTGAGAATAATGATATTTCCATTGCTCTGTCAACTCTTATGCTGCAGCCAGCGACAGAAGTGGAGGATTACAAACATAAGCCTATTTGAATGATTACAATTGTTTTGCGAAAGGGTAGGACTGGGAAGGAAAATCTTACACATGCATCCTGAAGCCCACTGTACTTTGTGACTCTATGAATCAGGCAGCCAGTTATTGGTCCTCCGTTCCCCACCATCCTATTTTTTTCCGGGATTAGGGGGCCATACCACCCCGGCCCCGCCTGTGGCGCTATATAGTCTGGGAGCCAAATGCCATTTTTTCCCTTAACCTTGCATTGTTGTATTAAGTTTTTTTTACTGTTGATTTTGGTAGCCAAGGGTCTCTAGTTTCATAAACTGCTTGATGACATGTTGTCATCCTTGAGCAATTTGAGAAATTCAAGATGGCGTCCAAGATGGCCACCATTACCTATAAATGACCATAACTCCCTACCTATTCACCATAGGAAGGTGATTTTTGTCTCTGTATCTAGGTTTTAGGGGTCAAGCTATTAATTAGAACTGAGTATTATGTTAATATCTTATTACATAATGGTAATTTCCAAGATGGCTGCCAAGATGGCCGCCGTAACACTAAAAGTGGCACATCTCCTTAACTATTTACTGCAAATTAGTCGTGAAGGTGTTTATCACTGGGTATTTTGGAGATACATCTATCTGTATCAGATCAAAGTTCTTATACTGATGATGTCATCTAGAAATCCAAGATGGCGTCCAATATGGCCGCCATTACCTATAAATGATCATAGCTCCCTACGTATTCACCATAGGAAGGTGATTTGTGTCTCTATACCTAGGTTTTAGGGGTCAAGCTATCCATTAGAACTGAGTATTATGTTAATATCTTATTACATAATGGTAATTTCCAAGATGGCTGCCAAGATGGCCGCCGTAACACAACAAACTGGCATATCTCCTTAATTATTTACTCCAAATTAGTCGTGAAGGTGTCTATCACTGGCTATTTTGGAGACACATCTATCTGTATCAGATCAAAGTTCATATACTGATGATATCATCTAGAAATCCAAGATGGCGTCCAATATGGCCGCCATTACCTATAAATGATCATAGCTCCCTACGTATTCACCCTAGGAAGGTGATTGTTGTCTCTATACCTAGGTTTTAGGGGTCAAGCTATTAATTAGAGCTGAATATTATGTTAATATCTTATTACATAATGGTAATTTCCAAGATGGCTGCCAAGATGGCCGCCGTAACACAACAAACTGGCATATCTCCTTAATTATTTACTCCAAATTAGTCGTGAAGGTGTCTATCACTGGCTATTTTGGAGACACATCTATCTGTATCAGATCAAAGTTCATATACTGATGATGTCATCTAGAAATCCAAGATGGCTGCCAGTTTATTAGCACTGGTATATCTTCTATACTATTCAATCTTGGGAAAAATATGAAAATGTAAACGACCGCAGGTGTTATATTATAACAAAAAGGTTTTCCCAGAACGTCAGAGAATTACGAATGGTAGCTGAAGAGGCACTTCGCGGAATCATTCTGGATAAACCACTACATTGCAATGGTGACCTCATGCAAATTCCTGAAACCGAAGCCAGCCAGAGTTAAACTACTAAACTTTGGGTCGATGTCTTAATAAAACCTGTCCTGCTCATCATGATGTTCGTACGAGCTGAGCGCGAAGGTGACTGGCCACTTCATCTATGCGATATGTGTGTTGTGCTACCTTCGTGAGATGGAACGGCTACCACAAGAGGTGTTGTCATGTCATACACCATTCTGCTGGCTTATGGAATGGCATCTGGAACGATATGATGAGTGAGACGACCTACATGCGGTATGGGCATGCTCCTGGGGGGATAGTTGGCATCACGCTTAAGCCAGAAACGCTGAAGGTATGGGCCCTTAGTCTGCATGCATGCAGCTGGTTGGAATCTGATCTGGATGACATGACGGATGAGGACACTGAACGCAAGGTGGTGACAACACACAAAGAAGAGGCAAAAGCTAGGATCGCTGAAGACAAGAGAGACCGAGATGGAATCAGACATAAAATCGACACTTGCATTAATCCCTTAGATTCTGCGGCACACCCCAGTGGTATAGTCAATGTAGTTAGCGGCCAGATTGGTTCAACTGAAGTCAATGTCCACAATGCTGTCACAATCGGGACTGAACAAATGAAAGTTTTCGAAAGTCGGTTACCGCAGGGACTTTATGAAACCATCACGAATAGGGTTGTTACTATGGATCATGCAAGGAAGCATGTGAAGGCCGGAGCTATGAAAGTATTTGATACCAATTTGATTTACTCAAGGGTTATTGGCCTACAGGCTCGTGAGTGGGACATTGACATTAAGGATGTGCTTGGTCATGAACTTGCGCCAGTTCCAACGTCCATGTTTGATGATACTGGAGATATGAGGATTGCGAAATCGAAATCTACCTTGAAGAAAATTCTCAAAGTTGAGGTGTCTGATAGAGTTGCTGGTGGTGCAAATGTTAGTGTGCTCGGTGGCTCAGCAATACTCTGGGTAGTTCCTTGGCCTGCTGATGGGTCTGTCAACGACTATATAGCGAACTTCAAATATGCCATAGAAAAAAGGTTACGGGTCGAGGACATGTATCTGATATTTGACAGATACTATGATTACCGCACAAAGCGTGTTACCAGAGGATCTAGGGCAACTGGTGTCAGTAGGGTTCATCATTTGCAAGTTTACAGTAAACTTCTAGCGCAGAAGATTCTACTAGCCTCTTCCAAAAAAAAGAAGCAACTGATGCAACTGATAGTTGATGATCTAGTCCGGGATAAGAAGTTTCACGAGGAAAACACACGACATCACAAGTTAGTGGTAACAGGAGCAAATCCGGTGCCAATCGAAATCAGTGAAGGTGGAATTGTCATCTAACGGGCAGATCTGGCAACTTCACATGAAGAAGCAGATAACATCATTGTCCAACAGGTCTTGAGTTGTGCCGCGGAAAATGAAGAAAGCAAAATCATTGCTGTTGCCGATGACACTGACGTCTTTGTACTGTTGCTGCATTATCATCACATGGCAAATCTCAAGAATGTTGTATTGATGGAGTCCCCCATCAAGGGAAGGACGGTGGTTGATATAGGCAAAACTGTGCAGAAGCATTCTGAGATAGTCGAAGGAACACTCCCGGTACATGCACTTTCTGGCTGTGACACCGTTGCCTCCTATTTTGGAATTGGAAAGGCCACTGTACTCAAAACACTTCGATCGGGACACTCACTTAACTTGTTGGGTGCACCAGGGCATTCTATGGAATATGTTATTCAACAGGCTACCTCCTTCATTTCCGCGTGCTATGGACAAACAAACTGTAGTACAATGTCAGAGACAAGGTTAAAGGTATGGCTGGCAAAAACAGGCAAAGGGTCATCAACACCGAAGTTGTGTACCTTGCCACCAACAATTGAGGCATTCAAAGAAAATGTTAAAAGAGCTCACAATCACGCTTTGTCACTGGAAGCGCAGAATCCACCCGAGTTGGACTCAACGGAATATGGTTGGGCAAATGATGACCAAAACAAGTCCCTTCAACCAGTCACCCTCCCTGAGGAAGTCGAACTAGTCCCAGAAATGGTACTACGTCTTATAAAATGTGGATGCCACAGTACTACTCCATGCAGTTCAAGTGCTTGTAGTTGCAACTATGCAAACATGAAATGCACACAATTTTACGCCTGCTATAATCAGGGTTGCTGTAACCCGACATCATAGTTGATTGCATGTCTTTGCGATGCACATGGGCAACGCAATGTACAACAGCGTAAATTACTTGGTGAAGTGGTAGCCATCCTTAAATAGGAATTGTATAATATGCTTTTGGTAGTCTGTGTGAGAATTCAGATTAAAAATTAAAGAACATTTGTTATAATATAACACCTGTGGTCATTTACCTTTTCATATTTTTTCCCAAGAATTAATAGTATAGAAGATATACCAGTGCTAGTAAACTGGCAGCCATCTTGGATTTATAGATGACATCATCAGTATATGAACTTTGATCTGATACAGATAGATGTGCCTCCAAAATAGCCAGTGATAAACACTTTCACGACTAATTTGGAGTAAATAGTTAAGGAGATATGCCAGTTTTTGTGTTACGGCGGCCATCTTGGAAATTACCATAATACTTAGTTCTAATGGATAGCTTGACCCCTAAAACCTAGGTATACAGACAAAAATCACCTTCCTATGATGAACAGGTAGGGAGTTATGGTCATTTATAGGTAATGGCGGCCATCTTGGACGCCATCTTGAATTCCTCAAATTGCTCAAGGGTGACAACATGTCATCAAGCAGTTTTTGAACATAGAGACCCTTGGCTACCAAAATCAACAGTAAAAAAAACTTAATACAACAATGCAGGGTTAACCCTCTCTGCTCCCGGACTAATATGCCATTGGTTGCCGATCATTGATTGAACTCTTCAAGTTGCTGGATGTGGCGACCGTAGGTGGTAGAACAAGTGCTCAGGACGTTACCACTGCTCCATATATATATACATAACAATCTGTGAGTCGGATTCTGGGGTGTCTCCATGGTCTTGCCGCAATCGCTACGCGAGTTCTTTTGAAGGTGGCGGATGGCGAACTCCATATGTCATTTGGGCCACTACCTGCTCATATAAGCCGGATTGTGATTAATGACGTCAGCGACATGCATGAATGATGTGGGGATGGGGTTGTTATGTATGGTATTTAGACGTGAGAAAAATCACTTGAGTTTCTCTTAATAATCCTCACCTCTCAGAACAGACAACGCTGCTTCTTTATGGTAAAACAATACAGTTCTCGAAAGTGTAAACATTTAACTCTCAAGAAAACGATCAATACAAACAATACGGTTCCGCAGGTGTTTGTAAAACCATATTTCTGCCAGTTTTGCAATCACGGGGCTAAATTTGTATTCTGTGGCAGGCCAATTGTTTGTAGATTAGGTTTGTCCGAAAATTCGTCTGAGAGAGAAGGGTCACTATATATAAAAAAACGCTTCTTTTCGTCAATTGTGCGTGGCTGTGTCTGACATGCATGTGATCAACAGACGCACCTTTCCCCAACTAGGCTAGATAAATACTGATGGCTGATCTGGAACCAGAGATGTAACACAGACACGACTGCTGTATTTCGAATGTGCCACTTTTAATATCAGACTGAAGGAATGTGTTAACATGTACACTGTGATGTTACCATTCTACATTTATTCTGACATCCATTGTGCTTGCACTTACTAGTTCAACATAGTAGCCTATTCCGGTGCCGACAATTAACAACATGAAGAAGAGTCAACAAATAAAACACATGCTACTAAAATAAATATTGTAACAAAAGATAACAACGAACAAAGTAAAATCACGTTTCTTTTCGTTTTGACTATCGCAAAACATGGAGTTGATTGCGCTCTTAAATACACTGAAGACTAGAAACAATAGCAGTTGTCGTCTGGGTGGAGCGGCAACTGATACGTAGCTTGTACACAAGCTTGAGCTTCGGCTCCGTCGTGCTTTATTTTATTCAGTGAAATGTGCGTATTGTTGATGCTGCACGACTATAAACACACACCCTGACGACGCACGAATTAGCCCGAGAGCACCAGATGGATTCGTTACCTCACTGATAATAAAAAAATACAAACATGGTTTGTTGGGAGCCTGAACAATTAACTGGCATGTAGATATGTATCGCTACAGTACAGAAAATTATTTGTAGCCATGACTACCAGTAGTAGCAATGTTGTAAGCCAGTGAAATAAGACATACAAGACACGTATGCAAATGTAAACACAGAACACTTGCGCTACTGTTATGTGGACTATTGTTAAGCAATATGCAGCAACTGTCAAGTCTCGATACGACCACAATTCCAGTTAATAGTAATTTAATTACTTCGTAACATTTGATTTTAAAATGCTCATCTTGTCTTCTGTGAAAACTAGTCAGTGTATAATTATTTTCTAACAATTGTTTTATTTCTTAAATATTATTAAGTTAAACTGTTGTCCTACTTTTGCAATTTGCAAAACTGTAATATAAAAAAATCTGATAAGACGTCAGAGCTTTAAAAACACATCTTTTTAAACTGGTGTATGTCGGGCGCGATTGAGTCACTCGTTTTACCGACATTGTAACATACCAGTGGTTAATTTATACATGTTTTATGTGTACAGTATATGTATTTTATATGTTTATTTATTACGACTAAGTCAGCTCTTTTACATTATTTGTATATGTATTTTCAATAATTAATATTTTATAGTTTTATAAAAAAATTATGCAGTTCTATGTAAAGTGCCCAGGAACATTTGTTCTGATGTGGATTTGGACGCTATATAAATTTCCATGTTATTATTATTATTAAGCAACAAATCTATTACTGACCACACACTGGAACAGATACATTGCATACAAAACTGTATGCCGACAGATTTTCCTCAGTAAAATTTCCCTAATTTGAACAATGTTTTTTTGCGTTGATGAAGTTTCATACGGCCGAAGGTTTGCTTCTTCGATAGGTCTTGAGGGCAGCATTTGCATACTGAACGACGATCTTGTCAAGCCAAGTGATCGTGTCAGGACACACGAGACCCCCTTCAAAGAAGCCAAGATGGCCGCCATGTTGCGTCTTGGCAAAGATGACATCACTGCGGCTTGCTGAAAACACAACCAATAGTAATATCAATGTCTATTCAGCAAATTATTTCCAACTCCATGTAGCAAAAATCTACTTAAATTATAGCTTTTAATATCTTATGAATAGAAATATTCAAATTAATTTAAATACTGTGTTGTTTGTACTTGAAAACGTGTGAACAATCATACCTATATGATTTCAAATTCACTTTTGTTCAACATCACTTGAACAAGTCCACCGGGTCCTGTCTGCTGTTGCATCAACATTTAGTACCAATTCAAAATTTAGAAAATCAATTCCAATTTTCCAAATTGAAAGTCCTTAGTAGGCGTGAAAGTATTATAATGTGGCCATATAATATTAATTATCTCATTGACGTATGGCTATATAATTCACATGTGGCTAACATGTTTTTAATTAGCATACTTCACCACCAGTGTTTTCAGTACACACGATCACTGTTAATAAGAGTAATTTAATTTAAAGAGAAAAAATAAGGAGATAACTAAATTTTATAGACCAAAATAATATAACATAAGAATGTAAGTGAAGCCGTCCCTTATAACATACAGTAACTTGTGACTTACATGCAAGTTTATATGCTGGGTCAAGGAGCTCCTTGGGAACGATAGGGTCATCTTCAGTGTTGAGTATCATCATAGGGATCTCAATCTGCAATAACATATTTATAAAACATAACACAGCAGCATTAATGTTGTCAACACATGGCACTGAAGATAGCCAGAGACTAGAATTTAAGATGATGGGAGAAACGTGGGAAAGACAAGCTGGATAAGCAATAGAACGATAGGTGTGTAGCTACTAGATTCACCACAAGGGCACGGGGACATTAACAACACGGTAAAACAGATACACATGACGTGGCTGTTTTGTATCTTAAGCTTTTTCTCAAAGTTGCTTTGTATCTTCATGGGAAGTTGGGCCTTCACGGGTTGATTTATTATAATTTTGAAGAAAGGCAACGTCTTTTAATTCCCACTGATTAAGGGTCCTTACCAGTTTTAGGGTTTTTACCAGAAGTTAGATAAACATTAATAAATTGTTCACAAAGCTTTTAATCTTTTCTGTGATTATTCAAACGTATTATATAATTAGCAAAAAATTGCTAACATTTATATCACAACAAACATCCGGTACTGCGAGTAGTGTCATCACTGGTCTCATCAGGTCTGTCGGTGCATTCCAGGGAAGGCATTTTACTATGCAGGCTTACATTTTTTATACTAATTAACACAATTTTGCAGCCACTACACCTCCAGCATGCACGCATGTACGGATGGTATAGTACCTACAAAATTGTGTTTGACAAAAGCTATAAACAATGTTGAAAAAACTGAACTTTTAACCCAAAAAAGCAGACAAAACAATCAGATAGACAAATACATGTATATCAGTAACATAACAGACATGGGGTAGTTCTACTGTAAACATCTCATGATGATCAGCATGGTCTTGATGTCCCACTTTCAAGTGAACCATTCACATGAACTTCCTGCTACTGGGTATGTAACTAAATCCCAAGTCATTAAAACTTGATAAGTAGCTTCATTTACTGATAAATGATGACATTTTCTTAGGAATGGCCACCAACTTGTCTGGGCATTATTTGTAAGATTAATGGTTCTTTGATATTTTTATTTCCATTAATACAGTCCAATAGAGCAGTTTTCATAACAGTGTAATGTGAGGTAAATTCCTAGAATTTCCAGGAAAATTCATAATGGTAGCGTGGTACTACCGGTCACTGAGCGCAACTGTTTTTTTTCAATTGCGCATTTTTTAATACAGATCATATCTTAACCTAAATTTTTTGTCTTCAGTATTATTTATTTGTTATCTTTATGAAAATTGCATTGTTTTTACTGGGGTTGCAACATATATTGTTTTTTAGCTTAAAACAAATTGTAACAACTTACATTTTGATTATTTTTATGTTTTGCTGGACTAGTAAAACTTTTGGCGGACTAGTAAACTTTTGACTTTACTAGGCCTGCGGTCTAGTAAAATAAATGCTGAAGTTCTACCCCTGTACATGTACTGTGTACATACGTTGTGCATGTAGTGGACGGAGCTGGCCCACTCGTAGTACTTGTACACGGACGAGAAGCCGGCCCGGCGTCGACTGTACAGCTCGTCGATCTCGATCATTGTCGTCGCCGCAAAGATCTTCTCCTCATCGAACTCGCCAAACTGCTCCTTCGCCTCGTGACCGAACACCATGTCACGGTGGGCACGCAGCAGGATCTGCTGGTGCTGGGTCATGGCCCAGATGTACATGGGACGCAGGTGTTCCCACGTTCGCAGGAACGGCTGCGCGCTGGTAGAAACACACAAGGAGAGAACAGTAAAGTAACTTTGATAAATTGTCATTGCTCTATATGTAGGTAAACAGCTAACATGTTTGTCGCCATGCCAATATTATGAATATAGTTTTCATTGTATACATGCAATATGGATATGTGTAAAATATTGTAAAGCCTTAATTTATTCTTTAGATCTATTTATTTTAATGTTTTAAAGTATTTATAATTTTTTTATAAGTTTAGTCAAATAATCACAGAAAATATGTTTTAATGTTGTAAATTATTTAAATAAGTTTTATATATACATATATTATTATTATACATATACATATATATTTCTTTTGTACTCATTACCCGCATTTTATATGTTTTATTGCTGTCATTTTAAATACTCTGTATGCTTTTTGTTTTATGTCTCGTTGCTTTACACTTGTTTGTTGGAAAATAGCTCAGATGAGCTAATGTTATCAAGTTCACATGTAAACCAATGTTAAATAAAGCTTCTTGTATCTTGTCCGTTCAGGCGAGCAACACCTCTGGGAAGTATTCAGTCACACAGGAATTACTACTACACAAAGACGATTTGTCCACAGATGTCCATTGCTACTGTCTGTCACCAGACACCCAGTCATGCAGCCGAATGAATTTGAGTATGGTGGAATGAAATACCTTGCCCAATGTTTGAAATGGCAACAAGATGATCTAATCGAAGAATTTCTCAATTGAGAGCGCAAATCTGTTAACCACTACGTCACTGTCAACATTTTTTGTTGCTTCAGAGGTGACCCAACGAAACTGGCTAAACACTATGTGACCTGTTGCTTAGCAACAGATGCATCAATCCATGAAAAATGGATGCTGAACATGTTGAGCATTCCCATATTCCACTTTTTTTTAAATTCTGGTAACGAGTTTCTCTGAATAAAACAGGCAATTTTATACAGGTGTAAGCATGTGAGAAGGTTTGACCTAGGTATCATGCTACAACAGCAACGTCATTCCTATAACTGTCTTCACCTGATTAGACAACGGAAAGGTTTGATGGAGCTCACATTGATCAACCTGGTTGTCATGTAGGAAACCATTATATAATGGATCGATCAACTGAATATCAGTCAGTCTGACCAATTCGATGATCTGTGTAACTGAAAGTCAAACGAATTTCCAATACAATGAATAGAAAATAGCAAAATACAACAAAAAGTCGCTCAACTCACAGGGCGATGTCGAAGCCAGTGCAGCAACAGAGGGCACAGACAACCTTGGACTGGTGCTCCTTGTTTTCACCCAGGTACTTGAGTATGATGTTGCCGCCCATGCTGAAGCCAACGGCAATGGGGACAGAGTCGGGGTACATCTGGGCCACCTTGTCCAGCATCAGCCCATACTCCTCCGTGTTACCTACAGGCAGGACCAGTTCAGTTGCAAAGGCTTATTATCAGGGTCTATACATATCTGGACATTTGAAATCCAAGGCTATTCAAGACTTTTCAAGGCTATTTGAAAAAGAAATTCAAGACTGTCTTAATGACATATGTACTTTTAAGCAATGAAGTTAACATTAACATTTTTACTCGACTAAGAAAACAATGGCACCTACTACAATGAAATGCCAATAGATCAATGTGCACATGAGTTATATTTGTGCATAGTCTTTTCCTTTTCCAGCTGATATTCATCATAACAATTGAGTCAAAACAATATTTTATTGACCACAATTAAATTCTAGACTATTCAAAACTTTCAAGGCCCCGTACGGACCCTGTATTAGGCACATTAGCCAAAAAACAGCTTTCTATATGACATTACATCAAGGTAGTGATTTCATCAGAAAAGCATACCTTTCAATGTCCACATTATTTTCCTCAAAAACAATACAAAACTACTAAAAAACATGCTTATATAGATTAAAAAGACGACATGTTTCAAAAGCACCTTGTTTCTCAAAACATTGTTTCTTTAAAGTATACCTTAAAAAACAGAATACATTTCAATGAGTGAGGTATCATTTTAAAGATCATAGTAATGGAATCAAAACAATGACTGCACACACCGAAACCTTTGCTAAAAATAACATCATAACATGAGTCCAACATGAAAACTTTGGAGATCTTCTGTGTCTTCAGAAGATGGATACTTTTGCTGGTATCATAATCAATGAGTAACACAGCTTTATGCGAGACCCGTCTACCCATCATTTGGATAGGTAAAAACGAATATGGGTAGAAATATGGGTGTACGGGTGGTGGACGGGTAAAAAAATGAAGGAGCAAAAACAAATAAATAAAATAAAAAAGGGTCTTCCAAAACCATAGATATTGTTAGTTATCCCTTGAAAGTGAGCGTAAATGGTGTCACATGTGTTTGTAGTCCTTTTTAGGTCAAAAAATACATTTAAAGTTTGTGAACTGGCTTAACAGTTAACATCCACATGTCCAACCAAAACATGTGTGACTGGCAATAATTTGATCCTGCATAAAGCCCTGATGAGTAAAGACGAGATAACATGACAGTGAGTACTTCTCACCGTAGGTGAAGCAGCGAGGCGAGGTGAGGGGGACGTCCTTCAGGGCCCCGAGGTGGTTGAGTACAGCGACACGGAAGCCCTGACTCTGGGCATAGTGGACACACGTGCGGATGTACATGCTCTCACTGCTGTTGGCAATGCCAGGACACACCAGCAGGGTACAGTCCTCTGAAAGGTCAACATCTATGTTGAGATAACGGAAAAGAAATGGAACACAATTGTACAGCCAGCAAACAAGGAACCATTTCTGAACCAGTTGGCACGTGTCATACTGATTCATAATTGGTACTGCTCCACCAGTACAGATTTTCTTGTGTATTCATGTGAATACACGTGTTCTGCCTGTTGTCACAAGTCATACAGGGTCAGAACTGGTACAGTTTCACTGGTACATGTTATCACGTGAAAAACTCGTAATTTCACAGTAAACACGTACGGAAACATGTGAACTGAGCCAGTTGAACTCGTGAATTCACTTATAGAACATGTGAAATCACGGGTTGTTGTTTGCTGGGCAACCCATAAATAAAAAAATTAAATGCGACAGTGTTTAAGAAACACTCCCATGGTCAGAACACCTGAATCTACCAGAGTCTGTCTCGTGGCCTGAATATACCTGAGTACACTTAAACTGAACACCGCAAAACAGTTTCATCCAATAATGGCAATTTCTTGTTATGACACAGCAAATAATAATACTGAAGTTTTGCTGGCAAGTGTCAAAAGTTAGAAATGCTGGCGATTTCCATAGTTAAATAGTGCCAAAAGTCATGATTACAAGTAAGATAAAGTATATGAAATTAAACCTAACTCAATACTAGTCAACCATAGAAACAACGCTGTGTGAATGATGGCACACACCTACAGAACGTTTATTTGGTACAAAGGTTCTTACTCATGATCCTGAATTTTGGTCAACAGTACTGACAGATTCAGAAATACAAGAACTGGCTGTTTTGTACTCTGTACATTACTTTTAGGCTAGGGGGACTTTAGGTACTTATAAGGATGATCTTAGTTTTATTATTATAATCATGATAAATAATAATTTTTTTATCATCCTTACTTTTTATTAATTAATTAATGTAGCAGGACCATGAGAGCTGTCTTTATAATATGCTGGTTTGAGCACTTGCTAAAATTCTTATCAACATATATTCAAATGTAATGTTGTTTACATGTTCACAGATTATGTTATTATCTTTCATCAATACAGATGATGCTGTCTTGACATAACTGCCAGGTTCCAACAGGTGAACATTCTCTCCCATCTGGACATGCTCATAAGTACTTTCTCATAAGTATTTAAATTTATTGGTTAAATCTATATTTAATTTGAGGTGTTCATACAAAAATTATGCAAAGCACTGCACAATAAACAATGTATTACAATAATTAAGCAATGCTTCAAGTGTTTATATGAGTATGCCCCACACATTCAAGTTTGTCCTATCCACAAGGCAAACAAACAACTGAAACATGCATGCGTAGCATTGTTGCATCGTCATGTACCAACGGTGCAATTGTCTTTTTCCCCAGTGGATCGACGCGAACAAACACAGGGCTCAACTTCGTCCAGGTTGCCACTTAAATCAAATGACAACTGTGGCCTTGTACATCTTGTAGAGTGGCTTGTGGTCCCTGGGTAGTGGGTACCACAGAGCTCTACCGTACTACAGCTCTAACACTTAGAAAAATAGATTCCGTAAAAACTTTATTCAATTGATGTTGTTTATATTGATTTTGCAAATCACTTGACATTGACTAAAAATAAATTTCTGGACACAGCTGAACGTCACAACTGAGGTCACCAGAACAGAGGGGGCATGAGGACTGTCCCAGGGTAGCCTTAATTATGAGGTGGATATATATATACTGTTTATACATTATATATACATTATATATATATATAAACATATATATAATGTATATACATAATATATATATATATATATATATATATATATATAATGTGTGTGTATATATATATATTTAACAAGATTTAACAAGATTGCCACCTAGAGAATCAACTCTAAATGGCAGGTGGACAAGGAAGCCGTTTGGCTTATCAAGAGTCCAACCTATCTATCTAAGTATACCCCGCCCGTCTTAGGTATATGTCCATTTTATTTTAAAATATATTAACACTACTAGCACCTACACAATCATCTGATAATCTGTTCCATTCGTTTACTATTCTTTGAGAAAATGAAAATTTCGTCGCCATGCTTATATCCAAACTTAGTAAAAATAAATCACCGGGACTCGATGGTATAACTGCTGAACATCTTATTTATGGCAAATCATCGTTACTGTGTTCACTGCTTGCATCACTGTACACTATTATACTATCCAGGGCATGCGTACCTACATTATTCACTACTGGTTTAATTGTTCCCATACTAAAGAAATCTACACTTAACGCGAACATTGCAAAGAATTATCGGCCAATTACTCTAAGCTCTATACATACTAAGATGGTAGAAGCACTGATCTTACCAGATACTGATTTATCTGACACTCAGTTTGGATTCCGCGAGAACCGAGGTACAGCATTTGCATGCAACTTACTAAATGATATTACATCTTATTTTAAATCGCAAAACAGCCCTGTGTTCGTAGCCGCCCTTGATGCAGAAAAATGTTTTGACTCTATATGTCACGTGTCACTGTTTCTAAAGTTAATTCATGTTTTACCTGTACATGAGTGGTTACTATTGTATAACTGGTATGATAAGCTGAATGCTGTAGTCAAGTGGAACGGTTCATATAGTAAACCGTTTGATGTGACACGTGGTACACGACAAGGAAGCGTTCTCTCGCCGTATCTGTTTAACATTTTTATTAATCAACTTTTATTAGACTTGAATAACTGTGACGCAGGCGTCAGAATAGGTGATACACTGTACAATTCTATGGCTTACGCCGACGATATTACTCTATTCTCAACTAATGTTCAAGATCTACAGAACCTAATTGATGTATGTGATGCATATAGTAAAAGGTGGAAATTCAAATTTGGGGTTGAAAAATCGAAATGCATGATTGTTGGAAAGTGTCCGTTATACCAAGACCCAAAGTGGAGGCTTGGTGACAAATGTCTATGTAATGAAGAATCGCTTAATATACTTGGTAACGTGTTTAATCAGGGTGGTAACAATGCCAGCCATGTCACCAACAGACTAACAAAATGCAGACAGTCATTTTATGGGCTTGGTAATGCCGGTATGTTATACCCAGGAGCCACTCCTGGTGTTCAAGCGTATCTTTATAAATGTATATGTCAACCAACGTTAACATACGGTTTAGAGTGTATGGGCAGCACCGCCATCCAAATGCGTCGACTTGAATCTGCACAGGGTAAATTAATTAAACAAAGTCTTGGATTAAGCAAACTATCCCACAACACAGCCTTACTTAAAGCACTAAATATTGAAAAGATCGAAGATATTGTAAATAGAAATGTTTTATCCTTGTATAGTAGAATATTTAATGTGGAAAGTCCAGCGCGTCGACTGATGCAGCACTTACTGTCTCGTTTTATATGTTATGGTGAAACGGTACCTGGAACCCTGTTGTATAAAGTAGTATCTATGGGCGAGTCACCCAGTAAACGAGCCTTTAATTTAAATCAACATGTACCACAAAGTAGTGCGACAAATGATGGTCTTGTTGACTCGATTAGACACCTTTTATTTACTGATAATTTTAACAGACCATATTCACATGAACATCTTTTAGTTCATCTCTTAACCACTGCACTCTAATATATTACGCGTCTCTTTATTTTAACTGATATACACAATATACACTGAATTTTATATATTATACCATGCCACTGTATGTATTGTTGTTATTTATTTTATTTTATCAGGTTTTTATTCTCCACCGTGTGTCTTTTATATGTGATTGCACGTATGAATATGTATGTAATGTTTCTTCTCCGGCAACGGAGGCTGAATAAATAAATAAAATATCTAGTCTACACTGCTTCTTTGCTAATGTAACTCCATGTCCTCTAGTCCTTCTCTCTTCCTTGACCGTGAAAAAAATATTTCTATCAATATTTTCATACCCATTCAATATTTTAAAAACCTCAATCTGATCTCCTCTCAATCTTCTGGTTTCTAGTGTTGTTAGACCACATTCTTTTAGACGCATTTCATAACTAATATTCCTGAGTTTTGGTATCATTTTTGTTGCTCTCCTTTGTACTCTTTCTAGCATATCAATATCCTTCTTGTGATATGGCCTCCATGCTTGTATACAATATTCTAAATGAGGCCTAACTATTGTTTTATAAAGCGGTATTATTAGTTCTTTTTCTTTGTACACTATATTTCGCCTAATTAATCCAAGAATTTGGTTTGCCTTCGCTGCTGCAATTCCACACTGCTCTGATACCTTCATGTCAGCACTAATGGTTAACCCTAAGTCCTTTTCCTTTACAGTAGTATTTAGTACACTACCACCCATTGTATATTGTGCATTTTCATTCACATGTCCTGTGTGGAGGCACTTACACTTTCCAAAGTTAAACAGCATTTGCCATTTCTCAGACCATTCTATCAACTTATTAAGTTATTAACTTATTTGTAAATGCTGTCTATCTGTATCACTTTTAATTTTCCTAAACACTTTTGTGTCGTCCGCAAACTTCAACACCTTGCTTGTTATGTCATCATCCAAATCATTGATATATATTAAGAATAAAATAGGTCCCAAATCCCAATACTGATCCTTGCGGTACTCCACTCAAAACAGATTTCCAACTTAAAACCTCCCCATCAACTACTACTCTTTGTCTTCTATCAATAAGCCATTTTTCTATCCAGTTAATCATACTATTTCCTATGCCATGGGCCTTTAGTTTAAGTAGTAATCTTTGGTGTGGCACTTTGTCAAAGGCTTTTTTAAAATCTAAGTAGATTATATCTACTGGTGATCTCTCATCTACCCACTTTGTGACATCTTCCAAAAAAAATTACATATTTGTTAAGCATGACCTCGCTTTTAAAAACCCATGTTGAGATGTGTTTATCAATTTATTTTTAACAAGAAAATCAACCAAGTGATCTTTAATTAGTCTTTCTAATAGTTTGCAAATCACCGATGTTAAACTCACTGGTCTATAGTTCTGACTTTTTTCTTGAACCTTTTTTAAATAATGGTATAATGTTTGCTTCTTTCCATTCTAACGGACCTATTCCCTCCTCTAATGACAAATTGAACATCGTCGCAAGTGGTATGCTGATGTGTTCTACAATTTCCAGTAGTAATTTGGGAGGAATCCCATCCACTCCTGGTGATTTATTATTCTTCATATCTCTTATTTTCATAGCTACCATTTTTAGGGTTACAGTTAGTTGTCCTAAATAGTCACACTCTCTCCCTTCAAACTTAGTCTCTAGTACTGGTAATGTACTAATATCTTCCCTGGTAAACACCGAACTAAAGTACTCATTTAGGTTTTCTGCCATTAAGAATCCCTCCGTTATTATGTTTCCATCACTACCTTCTAGTGGCCCGACCTTATCTTGAACTTTCTGTTTACTTCGAACATACGCATAAAAACTCTTGCTGTCATGTTTTATATTGAAAGCTATTTTTTGTTCATAGCTTCTCTTCGAATTTCAAATTTCAGCTGTAGCTTGATTAAGTGCTTCTTTATAAATGGCATAGTCTTCTTCACTTCCAGTATGTCTATATGTCTTCCACATCATTTGCTTGTACTTGATTTTTCTAATGGCTTCCTTCGATAAGTGTTTCTTCTTTGACCTTTTCCCCTGTTTTTTCAAGGGGACAAATTTGTCAACGACGCAGTCAATTTCCCTCTTTAAGATATTCCAGCATTCTGTTGCTGTCTTATTCTTCAGTGTGTTATTCCAGTCTATCTTCGCTAAATATTCCCTCATGTCCTTATATCTTCCTTTGTGAAAATTTTTCCTGTACCTTATTTTTCTGTTCCGTTCTCCTTTTACTTTGATGATAAAATGTATCTGGTTATGATCACTACATCCCAATGGCTCACATATATTGACATTATCAACAAATTCCTTCTGTGAGCTCAAAACTATGTCCAACACGTTCTTGTCCCTGGTTGGTTCCAACACATGTTGAAAAAGGAAACTATCTTGTACTAAATTTAAAAACTCTTGATCCTCTCTCCCAGTACTCTGTAGAGATGTCCACTGTATATGCCCATGGTTAAAATCCCCCATAATAATACAGTCCCGTTTACTCACTTCTTTTATAGCGTTGTGCATTTTTTCATTATCTTCTATGCTTATGTTTGGACTACGATAAACTAACCAAACAGTTAATGTTGAGTTTCCTGTAACTATGTTACACCAGACAGCTTCTTCACATTCTGCTTCTTTTTCTAATTTTATTTCATAAGCCTGGATGGATTCTTTAATATATAAAATAACTCCGCCTCCCCTTCTTCCTAATCTATCTTTCCTAAACATTACATATCCTGTCATTCCTAATTCGGCATCTGATATATCGGGGGTGGCCCAAGATTCAGTTATACCTATTATGTGAGGGTCAATATCTTCTACCATAATGTTTAGTTCATTTCTTTTGTTTATTATGCTCCTTGCAATTAAACAAACACATTTATAACCAAATGCCGTAGGGCTTTCCAGGCTGTTCTTTGCTGATTTATTTTTGCTGTCTTTAGCTATGTCTCTAGTATTTGGCTTCTCTGTGTATCCCCCCTGCGAAACTAGTTTAAAAAGTTGCAACCTGTTCCTCTGTCCATAGATTGAAGCAGGTTCTCGGAGAACACTGCTGCGCCCTTTCCGCTTAGATGGAGGCCATCTCTCATATACATATTTTCTTTTCCAACAAAGTATCCCCACAAATCTACAAATCCAACTCCTTCTTCTTCACACATCTGCTCTACTAGTGCGTTAATTGCCATATTCTTGCAGTTTCTATAAGTTGCTTCCCTTCCCCTCATCACTGGCAATATTCCTGAGAGAATAATCTGTCCTACTCTTGTCTTCTTCAGTGTCTCTACCAACTCTCTGTATCTCTGTACTATCTTGGTTGTTCCATCCCTGTCTGCATTGTTCGTCCCTACATGTACTAATATAGATCCTCCCTGGCCATGCCCTAATACATTCTCTACCCGTTCAGTGACATGTTCTATTCTTGCCCCCGGAAGACAAACAACGTCTTCTCCTTTGCTTAACGTCCTGTCCGTCTTGCGCAAAATGGAGTCTCCCATAAATAGCCTTTCTGTTCTCAATGCACCCTCGATCACTGCTTCCGAGTAGCTCCTCCGTTTTGCATCTCCCTGGTTGCTGACTTTCCCCCCTGCCGCTTTCTCTGTTGTTCCTTTCTTTCCTGTATCTTTTCTTCATGACATCTTCCTTGTTATTGACTTCCGTTTGGTCATATCTACTCTCAGTTACTTTCTTCCCTTCGTCTTTCCTCCTGTCGCATCTACTTCTATCATCTCCTGTCCCCTTGTCCCTCCCTCCTTCGGTACTGTCACTTTCTCCACTGTCTCCTTCATGCATGCCATGTTTTCTGTTGTTCTTTCTCCATTTGTTTTCCTTGCTATCATCCTCCCTCCTCTCTCCATCCCCTTCACCAGATCCGTTAGCCTAGCTAGCTCTGCTGTCAGACAGTCCACTTTCCAACACCCTAAACATTGGAAAGTAAACCCTTCCTCCATTGTCTCTGACCAAGACTTTCCGCACCCCGATAAGGCAAAATCCACCAAGCTGTGGCAGTGATCACACAGCAAGTGCCTCCTTGCCTTCACTTGCCGCTTGGAAGGTGCCATATTACGATTGATCAAAATCAACTTAGTTTATACCAACTTAGTCTTTAGAAAGACTGTTTGTTTATTGTGTACAGCAACTGCAGCACACTACGTGTTATAAACAACTTACTACCTATGCTACCATGAACAATAAGTTTATTATGTACTGGTACCGTTCCCTAGCGGATACTTTGGACACTACCTATATAAACAAACTAGAGTTTCCTGCTAAAACACTTGCTTATTTTTAATAAAAATGGCGTCGAATCAAAGAATTATCTATGTATGTAGCTGTTTTGCTTATTACTTTATCTGTTATATATTATATCAATTTATCAGATTTGCTAAATTTTGTTTACAATCTTGTTGAAAGCTAGATTACCCTATTTTACCCACTATAAATAATAGTCTGCACAAACTAAGGATTCCTACTAAAAAGCTTGTTTATTTTTAATAACAATGATACCTATTCAGAGTGTTACCATACATATATAGTTGTTACGCTTATTGCTTTATCTGTTATATACGATATCAAATAAACAGATTTTGCTCAGTCTTGTTTACAATTTGTCGAAGGCTAGATTACCCTATTATCACCCACTATACTAATCTGTTCAAAAATACTGTTAACTAACCAAATTTAACCAAAACTGCTACTCAATATATGTCTAGTATACCTTTATGAATAACCTTAGCACAAGAATAATACTTATCAATCAATATTTCCGCTTGTTTTTCAACTTTTATACACCACCAAATTCAAACATCTGCATCCGCCAATTTTCCCGCCAATATATATATATATAGATACACACACATTATATATATTGTATATATATGTATATACATTATATATATATATACATTATATATATATATATATGTGTATATATATATATATATGTATATACATTATATATATATATATATGTGTATATATATATGTGTATATATATATATATATACACACACACAAATTATATATATAATGTATATATATATATATACATTATATATATATATATATACATATACTCCTAAAGGCAGCTAATGTCGACCGATTATGCATATAGGACCGGCTTATGTAGACCGCTGTTTTATGTAGACCAAAACTGGTCTACATCAAGATTCGACGTGTTAGTTCACAACTAACACAATTGAATTTATCAGTACCATTGCTTGTGCACACAGCTAATATGTCAGTGAAGTATTGTGCATAATTAATTTTTAAATGAACAACATCTTAAGTGATTTTTAGCATGTTTTTTCCTGAGCCATGCATATTTTTGAGTATATTGTGTGCCAGGGTTATGTAATGTTTACCCGGTCCAAGTTCTTATAAATCTATATTTATGGTATATACCGAACGAAGGGTTAGAGTTTCGTGTTTAGTGTATGATATGCTTCAAACTGATGCAAAATAAGCCGGTCCTCTAGGCACTGGTCGACATAAGCTGCCTTTAGACTTATATATATGTATATATATATAATATATATATATGTATATATATATATATATAATGTATATATAATGTATAAACAGTATATATATATCCACCTCATAATTAAGGCTACCCTGGGACAGTCCTCATGCCCCCTCTGTTCTGGTGACCTCAGTTGTGACGTTCAGCTGTGTCCAGAAATTAATTTTTAGTCAATGTCAAGTGATTTGCAAAATCAATATAAACAACATCAATTGAATACAGTTTTTAAGGAATCTAATCTAGAGAGACACAGTGGCAGCTGAGGCAGTTGCAATTGAGTTGGAGGTAATGCATTTGCTGAAAATCACCCAGGGTTTGGTTGGAATTTCTGAATACCTTTGGGGCATTCAAACCACTCACTTCAAGGTTCCCCAGACGTGGGTTGGCGTGGCTAAGGTGGCCATTAATTTGAAATACATAATTCATTGTCTAGTCCAGTCCCCCATGGATAGACTAAAACCTAATTTAATACACTACGATATGTAGTTACACATATCTGTAAACTTATGCACGATATACACCAGACATGTATACAGTAATATTGAGTGCCCTTGGTGAATTTATGAACATTTGTTGAAGGACTGCAGTTAATATGTTTTTTATTTTGGGAATGCATTATAGGGTGACACTGGCTGTATAACAATATCATTTCTGATGGCATATTATAACAGTATATAGTTCTAAATGCATACATACATGTGATTCTTTTAGCTTGTTATTCACCTGCCAATTGCAATATTAATAAGGTTCCAAAAATGACCAAAAACATCAAATGTGATCCAATGATGCAATGATAGTACACAATGCTATGGTTTCGACTGACATTCCCAAAACAATCTGGAGTTGAGGATAGACATATTTTTCCTCCTCCATTATAAATCAAAGAATGTTCTCAGTAGCTGGTCCATGACTGTGGAACTCTCTCCCTGCCGAGATGAAGAAAACCTGTTGCCTCGTGACTTTTAAAAGACTACTGAAAACCCACCTATTCCGGGCTGTGTATGAAGTGTAGACACTTGTCAGTTTATTTAATTTGTATTTTATTTTTATATATTTATTATCTTTTACATGTTTTACATTAATTTGATAAAATGTCCTAAGTCATTATTTTATTATCAATATACATTTATTTTAATAATTATCTTTAGCTAACTTATTTTATTATTTATTACTATTACTTTTTATACATATTTTAGGTATTTTATTTACCTTAACAACCTTTTATATTATAATTCTATGACACATCTATATATACTCATGCACAGCGCCACCGAATGGATATTTCTAGATTTATGGCGCTTTATAAATGTTCTTCTTATTATTATTATCAACTTATTTGTTATTGAAATCTGAATGGGTCACTTGAGAATCACCTGGTCAGCTGACTGTCCATACCTCCATCTGGGTGAGGGTTCTCAGGCTCAAAGATGTCAAAGGTCAGTGTAGCCTTGTCCGACATAATGATATTGTACCGGACTCCACTGGGGAAGGGTGAATTGATGCGCCCCATTGTCCCATACAGGATGGTCTGTATGTGTCCACTCTTGCCCCATAAGGGGGGTGGCTTGTACCTGTGGACACAGTACCAGAATACGAATGACCTACACAGTGTCCACTGAGGTCAGCACACATACCATAATATTATGATAGTCTTCTGTTATTTGTTTGCAAATTCCTAAATCGTCACTAATTATTCAACTGCAGTTTTTATATTTACGTGCAATTAGTAAATGTTGACCTATTCATTTCCATGGTTTGGCCATCAGTGGTTGAAACATAATTTTGTTCATGACAATGGTTAGATAAATCATACGTGGCATCAACTAAGAATAAGTTATAACCATACAGAAGGTTAAAAAAATTGCAATTTAAAAGAGATATACTGCACTGGACAACACAAATTAGCATTTGGTTTAAAAATACACCAGATAACAATCAGCAATATAGCTGTGTGATATTTTAAATCTATGCTCTCACTGTTATGACACACTTGTAATCTTAAACAATACAAATTGGCTACATATACATATAGCATTTTGTTCTGTTGAAGGTTAGACATAGGGCATATTATGTAAGCTAGGGTGTGTGAAATAAGAGAAGTGTGGGACTCATTCTGTTTACTCTATCAACATTAACCCAAGCCATGGACTTTACCCAAGTTACCAGGTGAATGCTGACCCTGTGGTGTGGGATATAAATAGCAAATGTCCACTCCAGTGTCCAGTAGTTAGCCATACAACTTATCGGTTTTGCAATCATTAAAATTAATGATGTGATAGTCAGTGTATGTGCACATATGCATGCTGTGTACGTTTGCATGTTTACAGGTTCATATTCTGGATATAAATGGCAAAGAAGGTAAATTGGATTTCTGAAGTGTGCATTGTTTACCTGTCCTAACTGGATTGAACTCTAGTGTGTGTTCTTTGCTAGTGACATTATGCATTGTAAATTGTTACATCATTAGACTGAATTGGCAATCTGCATAGTTCTAAACAAAGTAGCTACATAGCTTTATATTATGCAGAAGTAACATTTACCAATCTTACACATATTACAATTTACCACTCCTCTTGATTCATATTACACTATTATGTTTGCACTTATTAGCTAGTATTTTACATACTGTTTTAGTAATGAATTTATCTGTATTTTCATTACTCTACTCCTGTATTTTATATTTTATGATGAGGAATGCTGCAAAATTAATTTCCCGGTCCGGGACAATAAAGTTTTATTGTATTGTATTTAGTTACATATACACTGTATATATCCATATCATATTTCGCTAAATTTATGCAATGTTATTGCTATTCTTCTCTTGTGTGTCATTCTAACAGGGATCAGGATGGCCTCACTATATTTAGTGGCCCTTGATTTAAAAAAATTCTCTCCTAGCCCGACTGATCTTACATTAACATTGTTGTCTTCACCAGTCGTCTCCACTCCCCTCCACCTTTAATTTACTCTCATTCTCCAGTCCTATCCACATCCCCCTAGATTTGTTTTCATCATTCTCAAATTAATGCAAAATACATTGGTACATACATGTAGGGATGTTTTTACGAGTCTATGATTGATCACCATAATATATAAGCAACACTTTATACAAATATTTTTAATTGACACAATCAACTCAATTATTTACTTACACTTCCTTTAGCAATGGACATGCATCAATGATTTTCTTGTTGACATCCGATTCGCAGTAATATAATTCTGGAGCGGTTGTTTTGCTGGTCAAGTGAAACACCCTAGTAGTCAGGTAGAGAACACATACAACCACCGCTAGCAGAAAGAGTGATGCAACAGCGTCATTGTAGGCTTGTAAGACCCTTTCCACGGCGTGGTTCAACATGTTGGAGAATATCACCACGATGAACGGCTGGGCTGTGTTGATTGTAGTAACTGTTATGCGTGAGGCATACTAAGTCCACTCACGCCGGCGCCCCGTTGCGACGGCCTGGCTTATATAAACAAATTACGGTAATCAGACTGATCAATGCGCTCTTGGAGCTCTCATTGTATGAACGACGCTGCTACCGGCTATCGGGTTGCGAACGAAAGCACGTTCCTTTTTTTGAAAGTGGCACACACATACGCTTGCAGTCTTTTACCATGAACTATGTTCAGGATTTTTTCCGGCGATCCCCCTCGAGTGTAGTCGTTATTTGTCGATGGAATGACCGCAGTGTAGTTGACTCACCACCGCCACCATTCATTCGCCAGGCCAAGACGATCGATACGCCGCGTCTGGCAACCGGTGATCTCCGTAATGCGGCGTCGAGTCGGCCGCTTGGCGTTTATGTAGGAGTCTGCAAACGTTGCCGCGAATGCTCTGGAAGTTCACGTGGCTGATGACCGGCGCTGACCAAATCCTAACAAGCGGCAACTGGGCAGACTAAACGACACCGGCCGCACAACCGATCGTCGCCTGCTGGCGAAGTTTGTTTTCCTACGCCTCCGCGGAAGATGCCAACGCCCTTATTGCAGAGACACGTTTTTTGTAACGCGAGTCCAACCATTCGTTTTTTAAAACTTTTAAAACCATAATATTATTTTTCAAGAAACTATTGTTGATATATACTACTATAGTGCAAACCTTAACCTCTACTTATACACTTTTCTCAGCAGTTCGGTTTCTATCAAGTTTTTTACTAGATAAAACTCGGGTTATGTTAAAAAAAACGTGTAACATGCGCAAAAAGTAAACGACACAATCCTAGATATATATATATACCAGGCAGCAACAACCCTCTTGAGGTTACCAAAAAATCTCCAACCGTGCAACACAACCCCATTTGAAGTACAGTGAGGATTTATTTTGTAATATTTCATAATTTACTTAGTTATATTACAATGTAACCTGATTATATTAGTTGTGTTTGCAAGGATGCATAAATATGAGCGATTTATAAATTGCATTTATCGATCAACAACAAACAAAACTATACATTTAAAGTACCATCGTGACATGCAGTGTATGTTAAAATACATTGTAATCGGACATTTGAGCAACGATTGAACTTAACAAGTATGTTGTGCCTTTTTTAAATAATTTTATTTTCTAACATTACTACAGGAAATAATATGTACAAACGAACCATTTAAATGGGACGGTAGTTCTGGGTACTGCCAAATAAACCTCTAGGCCCAGCCAAGTAATTATTTGGTTACAGCCACTTACTAAGAATACACAATATAAAATAATGAAAACAGACTGGATATTGATCCAGTCAGGCTAATCCACTCATTCTACTGTTGTATTAATAAAATACTTCTCTTTGTCTTGGCACAGTGACAATAAATTAAGATCACTGACCTGACAATTATTAACACAACAAACCATGTAACCATAAACTAAGATATCAGTTGTCATTGAAAGATAACTTAAAACCAGTTTAGCCATACATTTTGCAGTCTTTGAACTCATTCCAATATACATCACATCTCATCCTCAGCCAATCCTCATTCATTTCAGCAGTCACTTTCAGCGACTTCCCAACAGCAGATCTTACATAGTCACATTCCTGATATGATAGTTTAAACACGTTTATAAAAGTCATAACTTAAATAAAATTACAAACCAAATTCACAAATGCAACATTCGTAGATGTCACATGCACGAAAGTTATTTCTACAAGCTAACATACATTATAGCATATTATGTATTCCGCATTCGCACGGATCCACTCATGATTATAATCGACTCATCATAAATGAGTTACATGATCCAGCTGTTGTTTAGTCATTTGTTTCTCTTCTGCAGACTGTTTTTTCTAGCTTATATTATTAATCATAATATATACTTCTTCCGCATGGAACAGGATATGATAAAAGTTATAATTAGTAAACGCTGTCAAGAAAACTAATTCCATTGACTGCGAATCTACAACAGCTAGCATATGTGTAATATACAAAGCATATTGCATGATTTCTATATAAATCGCAAGTGCATGATGATCGTGGGCAGTTGTATCTGTCTGCAATCACATGATGTCTGTTGCAATGTGAGGGAGTAATATAATGTTCGTGGGTTATGAAGATCATCTGCTGTGCTCTCAAACGGCTGACTGCTTCGGTCTCCTGAAACCAACACAGAAAACAATATAGGTGCAGACACGTGTTGTAGGAACATATCTCCATATCCGTGATAATAAATTAGTACATAAAATTATTATTACAATTTTTTTTTACAATACATGCATACACCATGCAATGATAAATTTTAATTAAATAACCACACAGTCTTTCTCTTCTACTGCACAGGATAAATGAGTTTAATTAAATATATTTCCATGGTGGCTCCTATGAACGCATCTGTAAAATATCAATAGGAGTCAGTGATACCATCTTTCTTTTTTATCAACGATAATGTGAATGTAAAAATCAACTTTATTTTTCTATCAATCAGGTGACAATGTAGCCCAGACAGACAGACAGACAGACAGACAGACAGACAGACAGACAGACAGACAGACAGACAGACAGACAGACAGACAGACAGACAGACAGACAGACAGACAGACAGACAGACAGACAGACAGACAGACAGACAGACAGACAGACAGACAGACAGACAGACAGACAGACAGACAGACAGACAGACAGACAGACAGACAGACAGACAGACAGACAGACAGACAGACAGACAGACAGACAGACAGACAGACAGACAGACAGACAGACAGACAGACAGACAGACAGACAGACAGACAGAGGTCTTACTTTGGAATGCCGTGGCCTTCAATGCCAATCTTGCATCTCGTCTCCACGTCTGTCCATTCGCCTTCAAAGTCCTCAGGACGCAGACTTTCTGACTTTCGCTTCCTGCAATACAACACTCAGAATTATCATTAATGTCATGCAATAGTTCAATCGATGTATTATTTACAAATGAAAATAGAGTTACAATAGCTCATTATTTCCCGAAGTCAATATTCAATTCCATTCACTTTATTGCCCTAAGAAGGATATTTGTCATACATCTCGTCTTGTAAACCAGAAATTAAATATAGTAAATATTAAGTGTATTTAAAAAAACTTCAAAGAGAAATGAAAAAGTGAAGGGCTGTCCTTCTAAAATAAATGAAACTTGACACATAACATTGGAATTCTTTAAATACAATCATAACAGTTAATAACAAGGGCTGAAGTGTCTGTTTCGGTTACAAAATTGGGCCCAAATGGATGTTTATCACATTTTCACTCAGAAACCTTTCAATAGTTATTTCACTGTTACAGAATAATACATCGAAAATGTTCAGTCCAGTGAGTCCACATACCAATTCATTACAAATTATGAAAGTTTAAAGGACAACACATTTGACTAACAATTTATCAGTTCCAACCAAATTCCATGTATTTACATTGTTCAAAGTTTAATTTTAAATGAATGGCAAATTCCCGAAGTCTGCATTTATCGACTTCAGAAATGCCAGAATTATGCACAGAATAATTGAAATGTCACTCATGACAATGAAGTTAGACAAGCAACTTAGATTATCTCTATATGACAAACAAAGCCAATTGATTAGAGAAAATATTAATAACTGAAACAGGCATGCGTGAGTGTTAGTTAAGCTCAGATACTTCAGAATGACTGTAAATGTTAATTCTGACAAAGAGCAAAAACCAAGGAATGAAGCATAATAAGATATACATCCAAAACAAACTGAATCAAATTGATATTTCCCTTGTATATAGAGCTTTACTATAATACACAGTGGTATTCATCTGAATGAAATCATTACAGTTGGTCAGATAGTACAACCAAGATGCCTACACTAAAGCAGCAGTTTTGGTCTGATTATATAATCCAGCATTGTGACCTATCATCCCGTAAACACCTCAGTGATTGGTCAATGCCTGAAATGTTGACCAATTTGGCTGCACAAGTCAATCTTGCATTTATGCTTACATTAGCAATGTTCCTCTATCAGAAAGTACTCCTATCAGACAACATAACAGACACAAATCACTTGTTTAAACTGACCTTAAGCATCTCTGGTTCAGCAAATATCTTTTAGCGTTTACTGAATGACTTTTAATTGTGTATTTTAATGAAAAGCTGTTTGTTGTAGCATGCTTGTAGTAAACTTTAGACACCTAATCAAAGGGCCAAACTTACCTAGTTACACAGTATTTGTGTCTACCAGCAACACAACATAAAACAATCAAAACTCAGAAAGAAAATAAATAATAGTACCAAAATCAATAGTGAAAAGAAAACGTTGCCAACAGAAAACCAGCTCTTAAAAGCTCACAAAATGTTTGTTATTGTTTTCTAGCATAGTACCTCTGTGAAGAAATGGAACTTTGTGTGTGTGAAACGGGAGAGGAGTCGGGGGAACAGAAGGGGCTAGGGTGGTGGGGAAGGGGAGGCAGAAGGGGGAAATCAAAGAGCATCTCCGTGTCGGTGAATAAGACAGTGAACCCGCCAGTGTCCTTGACGACAATGTCGCCCTGGAATCATCCACAACAGAACTATTACAGCCACACATGAAGCAAAGCTATTCTGCTCTAAAGTCAAAGTGAAGCAGGTCTTATTATTCCATCACCTGAACCTATTAGCAACTTGTCACGTTAAGCATTATGCCGAATCACCACATAATTGTAACATTTGGATTTAATTAAAAAAAACTGCATTGACCCACATATTTCTTGCCACGTCACATTTTGCACATAAGAACATACCAATATTTTAATTGAAAGGAATTTGGTGTTACAATAAAATATATCTCAAACAGAATGTTTCTTGTTTCTGTAGCAGATTTCATGTTCAGGTTAGGGAAGATAAAGGCAACCAATGAATTTATTGGTGTAAGTTATAAGATCGTTGGTTCAAATGATGGAACAAACAATTCAGCTATAACGTGTTGCAGTACACCAGACAACTATGTGCGGGAGGCAAAGAGCATGCACCACCTGTCACCACGATGTCAACTATAGAGTTCTACGAGTTGTGTTACCTCACAATATCACTACATTACAGTATATCATAGCCACACCAAGCAACCGGTATCAGTAGTCGATCCTCAAGTGCATTATTTTACCAAATAAAATATCATTACAAAAGTATTATTGACCAATGAAAGCATTGACATCCCATCACTCCTGGCCAAGAACTTGTCCATTCTCACAATGTCAAATGTTTCAAAGTGACAAAGTGTGAAACAAACTGGCAGAAGTACTTCAAAGTGTGCATGTGTGCAGAGACATAGGAGGCAACACAACAAAACATGCAGTTTCTACTAACGCATGCAGACTGAAACAATTTGACACCTGTCGCCTGGAGAAATCTGCTGCAAAGTCTCAACATCATTGAAGACAACTGCGGTGCCTCCCCCTGCGGTGGGGACCATGGACCCCTGAAAATTTCACATTTTGTGGTAAAGAAACGGCAATAAAAATCCTGTGTAATTATGGAAGTTTGAACACTGAAAATAGATTCATTGTATACACATAAGTATGTAAAGTTTCTGAAAATGCCAAGAAGTTATCAGTATATGATAGTCTTTCTTCATTACATATTTTGCCACTTAGATAACGGTTTTAAAATAAAGACAATTTCACCTGGTTGCTATGTTGTTAGAACAGGCAATAGGAACAAAATACTAAGGTGATTTCCTATAAAAAAAATTCTGCATTTAGCAAGATACTCCAAAATTACATTGATAATCTGTGGTATCCATAAGACGGTTAATTCTAAACCATGACTTTGCATCACTTCCTGAGAACGTACCTTGACGAGGCTGGTGGTGACGGCTCCGTCAGAGTCGACCTCCTGGTGGGTGAGGACGTACTTAGACGACTTCTGTGTGTCCTTCGCTGTCAGGCGCGTCACAGAACGCTTCTTTTTCATCTTTGGCTGCAGTAGCGTGCCTGCAGAAACGTCTCGCATGAATAACAATACTAAATAAGTAACTTCTGTGGTGTCAGTGTCCCCAGAAATTGAGCTGAGTGGCGCAAAATAACCTTGGATACAACACTGTCATAGTAGAGGGCAGTGCAGAGGTTGTCGACAATTGGGTGGGTGGGCTAAGAAGCTAGGGTGGATAGGGGAGATACAAACAGACAGGTTTTTAGGTGATGGCGCAATGTAATAATAATAATGATCAAGCTCAGTGGCGCGACAAAACCAAGGGATTAAGCAAACTGGTAATCGAAAACAATGTGTGAGTTGTCAATGGATGGATGGAGAATCTAGGACGCTAAGGAGGATAGCTGATCTAATGTTGTCAGGAAATGTATTCCAGAGTCAGCGCAGCGGCAAACATTGCTAACTGAGGGAACAAATTCACATCTGTTTCATTCAGCTTAGATGTCTTTTAAGTAAATTTTTTGTCCTTCAATGTGAAGTTTCCTTTTCATAGGTGGGATCAATATCTATGATTAATTTTATATAATTTGATTTCTGCCATGGTAATGTTACAAGAAATAAGTTAATGGTAATAGCTTCACAAACTAATAAAATGGACTTTGCCATGTGTCATTTAATTATCAGAAGCAAGACTTCTATTCTATAGATACTGCAACTGTATATTATTTATAAACCCACCCCAATATACTATCGGAACGGCAGTGTGTACACATCTTACTGACTGTATAACTACAATGGTAACCAAGAAAAGTTTGCAAATGTATTGTACGTACATTAACGCAATCTGACATTGATATCCTCTGATAATTTAAAAACTGGTTATACCCGTTTCAACGGTGCCTTCAGGTCGATGTTCGAGCCATGTGTCAGCTGACCTTGACCTTCGGTGATAGCGAGTGTTCATCATAGGTTTCTACAATGAAATAGAACTATGTATCAAATCTATCAATACCCAATGTCCGTCATGCCACTTCCCGACAACCAGATATCTCTGACGACTACGAAATTTCTCAGCAAGGTAGTCCTGCTGACTACCAGAAATTTTGGAGTTATTTCTACCCCGCTTATAATTATAACAGTTGGAGACTAAGACCTCGAAGATGAACTGAAACAAAATGAAATGGTATGCACTCGTAAAAAAATGTGATTATGTCAACGACCCAAGTTGCATATTAGTCTCCCACACCCAGCAATCATGTAGGTTCCCCATTACATGTAAACAGTTCTAAGAAATATTCTTTTCTCGGTTAAGGAAGAGAGAAGGACATGGAATTACATTAGCAAAGAAGTAGTGTAGACTAGATATTAGAAAATTTTCATTTTCACAAAGAACAGTAAATGAATGGAACAGATTATCGGCTGATTGTGTAGATGCTAGTAGTGTTGATATGTTTAAAAATAAAATCGACATATACCTAAGAAGGGGTACATTTAGATAGATAGGTTGTACTCTCGACAGGCCAAAGGGCTTCCTTGTTCACCTGCCATCTAGAGTTGATTCTCTAGGTGACAATCTTATTAAATCTTGTTAAAGTCATCGCATTCTTACTGGTTTCACCGGGGGTGGAGACCGTGCCCGCGTCAGTCGTCTCGTCATGCCCTGCTGTGAGTACACACTGACGGCGGGGCGATGTGGGGTTGTCCGAGGGGTCACTGGGGGTCGCCCGGAGTACGCTGCAGGGTTAGGCTCGGTGTACACGCGCGTGTGGGCGCGCCGGGGCAGGGTGTTGGGGGCCGAGGACACGGTGCTGGCGGTCGACACGCTGTCGAGGTCGCTGTCACGCTCATTGATGATGTTCTTGAGCATGTCGAGCTTCTGTTGTTTCTGTCGCAGTCTGGCGCTGCTCTCGTCTTTGATCCGTCTCTTGGTGGCGTCCTGGAGCAGGGGGGCGGTTATATTAATACAATACTGATATAGTGAATATATTGTTCATGGCTCCAAGAATGGTTTATTGTAGTATAATTTAACTATCTGTTTGATGTATATGGCCTCCTTCACTTTCACTTCACCATGAACAGAGACCAGGGATACCATTTGCCTTCCATCTACAACCAAATTATGCCGCCGAAATCTGAGGCAACACACATTATACCAGTACGTGAACAAGGTCCGTAGCTGACGGATCGAAACGTCGCACTCATCTTCGACATTTAGCTTCAAAGTAAGTAAAATTACACTACAATAAATACTTATAATAGTACATGATCAATTAAGAATTGCTCTATGGTGCTTTACAAACATGTGCACATATACGTAACACGGTGTACCAAGAAATACACAAGAAAAATATGCCTAAAATACTGTCACTAAAACATTTTAATTTATAGATAATTAGGAAGAAAAATTATTTAATTTTTTGGGTTACATATAGTAATTCCAGCAAAATGACTAACCTAAAGCAAAAACTAGTAAAACAAAATCAATTGATAAAAGTGACTTATGATCTGTAAGTATGGTTAACTCACGATCTGTCTGTTGTAGGTCTGCTCTGTGAGACACAGCTTGGCCTGGTAGTCCTGCCTCAGGCGGTCCTTCTCCGTCTTCTCCAGCAGAATCTTCCACTCCCTCTCATCCAACTGCCACAACAAACCATCACAATCACAGTCAGACTTCTCTACTACGTGATATGTCACTCTGGTAGTTTATTAATTTTCCACTTCCACTTGTAAGGTGGGTTTCAAAGTATGCAATATGAGAAGTTTTTATAAATTTTCATAGATACTGAACGAAGTCAATCACACACAGAGACGGCCATCTTAAAGGGCAACATGCACGAGACAAGCCACACATGGAAAAACAGAAGGGAAAGCTGATCCCTGGGGAGTAAAAGGATGCATCAACCGAGATCTAAACTGTGATGGAATGATTAGGAGGTATTCGGAGGAGTGGAAAACAAAAGCGAAACATAAGGGAGCATGGAGACGATTGGTGTAGACAGAAGTATGAGATGAAATGCGGGGACAAAACAAAAAGGAACCAAGGACACGCATCAAGGCCAGTGAAGAGACCAACTGACCTCCTTCTCCAGCTGGTGTCGGTCGTTCTCGTAGATGGACGCTGTTTTCTGGAGCATGGTGTAGGCTTTCTCCACCTCCTTCAGTCGCCTCTGTGCTTTCAAAGCGTCCGTTTCGCTCATCTTCAGCTGAGACTCGAGTTCCGACACACGGAGCCTCAGTCTCGTCTGCTCCTTGTCTACATCCAGCAGCCGATGGCGGAACCTCTCCTCTACAATAGTCACATGATTAGTGTTAAATCGCTATGCACAAAATAAATATTTAAACAAAGATCATGTCTAAATCAACACAAGCTGTTAAGAAAAAAATGTTGGAAGGAAAGTTTATTTATATCCATGGCGATATAAACATTGAACTGCTGAATTCAAGAGTTACCTACCCACATATAGCAGTATGCCAGAAGACTGTATGTGCATGATTTTAATGGTAAAACCAACTTCCATTTCAAACTAGATTTGTTTATAAATTGAAACACAAGTTGGAAAAACGTAACAAAGACCCAACATGGTGATAGCAGCATTGTAATAGTGACATGACGTGTAATGGACTTAATGTTTGACTCATATCTAGACAAATGTTCTGAAATATTGTGTTAATCTGCAGCCAGTTGTCTATGACGCTCCCCCTACCTTTCTGTGCATAGTCAGAGACGAGAGAAGCTCTGCGTAGCTGACGCTCCCGCAAGAACTCCGACAATTTCTCCAGACCGCTGTTCTCAAATGAATCGGCCGACTAGAGGAATAAAACAACAGTGAATCATAGAAATACATTATGTGAGCAATTGACAAACATACCAGGTAATGTTTACTTTCCAACATATTTGACACAAGATCCCACAGCCAAAAGATGTGCTCTCGGTTATTTGTTGAGTAGGTAGGATATGCACACACTCGTTTTGTTGAAGTTGATCAAAATGTTAAATGACCATAATTTTGGTAAAAATATAACAATAAATTATTATTCATGATATAGCTAATATGTGTCATAAAAATAAATAGAAAAGTTTTTCTTAAATGCAGAACATAATATTGATATGTGTAATTGTTAAGTTAAAGTGGAAAATCTGAAAATCTGTACCATATCATTATTTTACTAAGAAACTTGTTTCAACAGTTAGAAAAACAGGATCATCATAAAAACTTCTTAAAGGTTTAATTTATTACAATAAAGACCTGTAAGGTGCCATATACTCACACGCAGTGGCGGGAACGGCGGCCACGTGTATACAATCATCGGGGGTAACATCGGTGGCTCCACTTGAACAAAAAATATGGCATGTTCAATTTCCTGGAAATCGCTTGAAATTCTGACTGTTATAGTAAGTAGTGAATTAAAGTGGCAAGGTAGTGCAATTTGTTCTGTGCATTTCTTTAATAAAAACATAGAAACCTATTGGAACGTGAAATAAATCAACCGTAAATTTTGTCAAACACCATTTTAGATGTTGTATATCCCCTTATGAATGCTGTAAAAATAATCACAGTTGTCACAGATGCGTTAACAAATTGCATTTCAACCGACATAACCGTCTCTCGATGAAATTGTACTGTACACAGTGATAGAATGTTCTCAGTAGATAGTCCACGACCATGGAACTCTCTCCCTGCTGAGATGAAGAAAACATGTTGCATCGTGACTTTTAAAAGACTATTGAAAACCCACCTATTCTGGGCTGTGTGTGAAGTGTAGACACTTGTCAGTTTATTTAATTTGTATTTAATTTTTATCTATTTATTATCTTTTACATTAATTTTACAAAATGTCATACTCATTATTTTATTATCAATATACCATTTATTTTAATAATTATCTTTAGCTAACTTATTTATTTTATTATTTATTACTATTTCTTTTTATACATATTCTAGGTATTTTATTTACCTTAACAAACGTAATATTATAATTCTACAACACATGTATATATACTCATGTACTGCGCCTCAGAATTCTAGACTCCGAATGGCTATTTCTAGATTTATGGCGCTTTATAAATGTTCTCATTATTATTATTACACAGGTGTGTGACTGACCTCCGTTGACCGCCGCCTCGCTGACCGCGTCCTTGTACTCCTGGTTGCGCCTCCTACGGCCGGGGGTCAGCCCCCTGAAGACAGTCGTCTGGGGGCGGGCCACCTGCACCTCCTGGGTCATCTCAGCGAACCGCATCACTTGCTATTGGGCAAACATGTGACGCTAGGTTAGGCCATCAAGAGCAGGGTGGGGGGTAAGTATTTCTACCAAAGTGTGTTTCAGTATGTACTTCTTACATATTACAAATAAATTTATTTCAGGTAAAAACCCATATACAATTTGTACATACATTAGCACATCTAAGTAGCCTATAAAAGATAAAATATGTTTTAAAATGAATAGATAAAAATAAATAAGGTTATAAGTTAGATAAATGTAAAATTGTAGAAAAACAGATAAAATAATGAGCAATATACAGGATGTGATTGTATAATAAATATGCAATTAATACATGTAAATAAACACCGTTTGAAAAATAAGTCATATAAACAACTTACTGACTTAAAAAATATATATAATAATAAATAAATAATACTAAAGTTATGTGAGACATGATGACTATCTTACAGATTATTACTGTCATCATACTTTGATTTTTAAATGGGTCTGAAATTCTTCTTTTCATCTATGGACTCTTTATAAATATTCCTTGGTAGGACTGTGTGAGTGTCTAAGATTTAAAAGGTGATAAATTCGGTCTGCTGCCATCCTGTATCAAGTTCAGGTCTGTAATTGTGCTCACATGGATCTGTTGGATCGAGAATGTTTGCAATCATGGCAGCCTTTGTTGCTTTTGGATCCAGATTGAGCGGATAAAAGTTGTGAAGCCATACGCACCATTTGCTCTTTAATAAAGCATGCTTTTTCAATTATATAGTCATTTAGACAACATGACACAAATGACAGAAAGAAGCTGTTGACTCACAATGGTTTCATCGTACTCGTTGGCGTGTGGGTTGATACAGACGACCATGCGAACTTTGCCCTCACCATCAAAGTAGTTCTTGAAGAGATGAGTGAGGCGAGAATCTCGGTAGGCGACCATCTACAGTGACAAGGAATTCTGAAGTGTTATCGACAAATAATTTCTGGTCTAGCCTTTGTTAGTGATTATATTACTAAAGCAGCACCTCTGCTCAAACGCTATATCAACTTGCCTAGGAAATATTCAGCCACACTGCTATATCAACGCAGTCTATCCACATACAAATATCGACCATTGTGTATTGCTAAGTACATATTCAACAGCTGAGGCAACTGGATCAAAGTGGAATGATCCAGCGTGATTTCATGTTACATTAGGGTTTAAACAATTTATTTATATCCATCTTGAGAACAGTAAATATTCTTAACCTATGGAGAATTTATACAATAGTCAACATATATACTCTATTCAGATCTAGGAAGAAAATGTTAACATACGTATGCTAGCATGGTTACTATATATTGGTTAGTGACACTACTTTGTCGACACACAGACGCGTCACCAGACCTTATTGGTGCCGTTCTTCTGGTTGTCTCTCAGTGCCTCGATACACGTCCGTAACACCATCAGTGTCTGGTTGATGTTGCCTACAGCACAGGAAGAGGTGCAAAGTCAAAACTGAGATAAGGGATGGTAATAACAACAAATTGTACATGCTCATAGTTTTATGGTATGAGTGAACCCTGCAAGGTGAATTGATGGTTAATTTTTTATTTAATTAAATTACATTTCTGACAGCAGAATATCAGTGCTGACCACAGTAGCAAAGTAACACGTGTACATATTTCTTCAGACACTTTAGTGTGTTTCTTAATTTTATAATCATTAAACTACTATAGTGCCTCAACACTCAAGGATTTGAGCTCAGAGTCATGAAAATCAAGTTTCCTGACATGTGACTCATTTAATTAGAACAGGTACTAATATCCTTAACCGTGACCCAGTTTTGAGAAAGCATGCTTTAGACAAATATTGCCCGTGTAAAAGAGATCCTCACCAGCCTCCCTCAGCCTCTCCCCGTAGTTGCCGGTCCTGTTGGTGCGCTCGCTGCCGGCCAGATCAACCAGAGCAAACTGACTCACAACTATCTTCTCTTTGTCCTGCAACGTCATCACAATGTCTACAGGTCACTTGTCACAGACAATGTCTACAGGTCACTTGTCACAGACAATGCATTTGTCACATAGTTTCTTCCAGCACACAGCAGGGTTCTGTTGGCTGACTAGTTTATATGTATTGTGATTACAACGTTATGATCTTATATGGTTTCATTGATCCAGTCAGTCTTTTTCATAACACTTACACCAAGGTCAAGCCGACCTTTCTATGATGGCACTGATGGTGGTCATTGCCAGGGTGCTTGTTGTCCTCAGTGTTTTTTTTTTGCATGCCAAATTGAGATTAGACCAACAATTACGTGATTCTCCGATTCACGAGGGATAGTTACCAACATTGAGAACCAGGTTTTTTTTTACATCAATTGCCTGCCATGACGGAGTATTGAACCTAGACAACTGGCATGCCAGATGGGCATGCCAACCACTACAATATCTATGCCTCTCGTAGGTAATAACCAACCTAATACTCCCTGGCAGACCTGTTCACTCAAGACACTATTAACTTCTCTGAACCATTCATCCTTATTCCAATTAATGCACAGACTTCTATTACAAATATCCACCACTGCATGTAGCCAAGTATTCACTCAAAGAACAATGTGAACTGGAGCAATGTACAGTGAATGACCTTCCCCAATGCTCAATATGACAGCACAGGATTCAAACCTAGCCATGTTTTCTAGATTAAGAATCTGATGCTCTACAGCCATTCGAAATTATTAACTGGACATTAGCAAATATTTTCCAGTAATCTTCCTTGCACAAATACAACAGCTACCAATTTCGCTTGTATTTTGTACATAAGGAAAAACATTAAATGAGTTAATTTCGATCCTAGTGTCATTAGTTGATAAACTTGATGCATTAGTTAACACTTGGCATAGAATTCACTTTAGATAATTAGCTGATACAGATTTTTTATGTTAATTGGTGCCTCTACATTGGTGTTTGGTTATGAACATGGAAGGCAGTTAAGGTCGTACCTGGAGCACCTCCTCCCCCATGGAGTCAAGTGGAGCTTGCACCAGACGGATGTTGAAGACGCTGTGACTACGACTCGACTCCGTATTGAGCACGGTGTGAGCCACCTTCCTCCGCTTCTGACCTGCTCCGGGGAGAAATATAACGTGAATAAACTTCCTATTTACCCAGCAAACAAGGAACCATTTCTGAACCAGTTGACATGTGTCATACTGGATCGTAATTGGTACCGCTCCACCAGTACGTGTTTACATGTGTAATCACGTGAATACCCGTGTTCTGCCTGTTGTCACAAGTTTTGAACGAGTTTGACCCGAGTCGTACTGGGCTCGAACTGGTACGTGTCATCACGTGAAAAACTGATTTCACGGGAAACATGTGTCGACACACCACATTTTTTCACAGTATCCGGTGAATTCACTTACAGAACATGTGAAATCACGGGTCATTGCTTGCTGGGTAGAAGTATGCTCGCAAGTCAGGGGTGTTTGCCAGGCAAACTACCTCTGGCAAATCCCCCATGAGAAGTGCTCGATTTAGTCTAGTTATTAAACGATTTTATTGCTTAAATGATAACAATTTACAAGCATAAGTCATACACATATATTTGTTATGTGAAAACAGTATCTAAAAAATTGTATTGTAAAAAGTTACATTTTTATTAAAAAAAGATTGATGTCAACAGATGATGTAATAATAAGAAATACAGTATTTGTCTACGCCATACCTCTAGCAATAAAACCATTTAGAGGCACATTACACTTTACATGAATATACAGATTACCTAAAAATTTAAAATAGAGACATAGTTGTAAAATAAGTAGATCAGTAAAAAGTTCAATATAAATAAATAATCTTAATAATACTAAAATACTAATAAATAATAGTTAATTATATTATAATTAAAAAAAAAATATTGATCAATAATAGATATTAAAAATTGTAGATAAAAAAATCAATAATAGTTAATTATATTACAATAAATAAAATTAATAAAATAGTTGATAAATAGTACATATTAAAAATGTTCGGATATTAAAAAAATTCTTTTAAAAAGCTCCATGTAAGGTGCACAGCTGTGTAACTAAACATACCCTTAGCGATGATCTCGTACGCCTCCTCCGTGGTCTTCACCTCCACCTCAACCACCCCACTCACGTACATCACGTGGTTACTGTCCTCCCTCAGGATCTTAGACTGTGGTGGTCTGTGATAAACAAACACTACAGTTTAAAGGAAATAAAAACACTATATGAGTGAATTCGTGTCATATTACATAGTGCTATATATTTCCATGTCCACCAAACCAAAAAATCATAAAATTTCAACGAATTAGAAACATCACATTTTATACTGTAACCCCTATTTTTAATATACATAATTTTACTATGCTTTTGCAATGCCCAGATGTGACGTCATTGTTGCTAGCTCAAATCATGTATAACATAGCTTCCAATGTTTTCATAACACGTTTACAATGTTTTTTATTGTTGTGATATTCCGATGAAATACAAACGCTAGTCACCATAGAAGAATAATTATCTTATGGTTCCACATTAACCCAATTTTGTTGAAAACATTAAGCCAAACAAAGCTTACACACTTTATTGTATATGGCTTCAAGACAACCATTATGAAAATACGAGGTTTTATCTGTCAACAAACGAGAGCAAACACTGTCTTCCTCAAATCAGAAACTCCCACTTAATCCTAAACATTTCTGAACATTAACACCAGTGTTCCCCAAAGAATATCCAGTCTAATATACGACATTACAAATGCTAGTTGCACGGCCTCACTTGATGCCGGTGATCGTGTCGTAGACGGGCTCATCGAGCAGGTCGTAGATGTAGTTGTTGTAGATCTCTACAAACGACACAAACACGCTGTAGTTGTTGTCCTCCTCCAGGCCGGCGATCCGAGACGTGTCTCTCGTGCGGGGCGTCTTGTTCGCGTCGTACCGCTCCCCCCGGGGCGTGCCACCCTGGGTCATACGGGGGATGATGTCACGGCGCTGTCGCTCCATCATAGCATCCGCCACTGTCTGCACGTCAAAGCCATCCTTCTTGTCTGGCTTGAACACCTGGACACACAGTGGTTATATATATATATTGGCATTCGGGCTCTACTTTAATTTCTTCATATTACATCATAATGATACATTTTTTAAATCACCACCAGAGGTCCACAGAATAACTTTATTAACGTTTTAATTTTAATTAGTTAATATAAATTTTGTTTTTATATTAACTGTTTTAAGAAAGCATACACCCCCCAAGCGCACAAGCTTCGATTGGACTTTTAACGCACAGAAAGGGCCCAGTCCAGTATATGGAAGAAGAAATATTATGTATGTATATATATATATATATATATATATATATATATATATATATATATATAAAAATATATATATTATATATATAATTATATATATATACACACACACATATACTGTGTACTGGTGGTTAGTTTAAGAAGTTCATTGCCTGTTTTATAGTTAGAATTCCATTTTTAGCAATGGTGACCATTTCTTTATGTAGAAACCCAGTCCTTCTGTCATTTGAACGGGAAAAATATGTTGTGAAGGGGTAGAAATATCACTGAATGGGTCTCAATCGTTAGATTTAGGCATCCTTGGATCCCATGTTTTGCTGTAGGGACAGTTTTTAAACACGAATACTGTCAGGGTACTGTTAACAAAAGCGGTATAACGTGATATTCCAGACCACCATAAAAACACTACAGTTACTTAGGTGTTCATTCTGGAATTTGGGATAAATTCTAGGCTAAAAACACGATAACTCACATATTTCTTTGCCTGTAGATCACCAATGCTGTTGAAAATAACATCAAAGCAACGAGGAAGAATGCCCTGGTCCTGTGGGATTCCCGTCATCGTGTGGGTCTTCCCCGACGATGTGACGCCATATGTGAACAACAGTGCTACAATCAGAGTCAAACACATGTTGGTATTATACTGGTGTATAGTTGTAATTCTATAGAGGTTCATATATGTCGGTCAATTTTTATAATCCTTAGGATTGCTCAATTTACTTCCTGGCTGACATATTCAGTTGAATACTGTCTTGAATTCCTGAGGAAGCATTAGTCAAATATAGAAGTGATTAGTCAAATATAGTTGTACATCCATCATGTTGAGTTTATGTCTGACAAATTATCAACAGTGTACTGACACAAGAGAAGTATATCAGAATTATACAGGTGAAATAAAAATAATTAACCATAATTAACCCTCTTGTGATCAGAATGCCCAAATCAACCTGAGCCCCTTTCACAGCCAGATCCCCCGAATATGCCCGAGTATAGGGGCACATTTAAACTGCATACCGCAAAACAATGTCATCCAAATTCTGTTACATATTTGTTAATCTATGACACCCTATTCTTGTTTTCGCATATAAATGTCTATTAATAAAGTAAATAAGATTATTTTTAAATTTACATTGCGTAGATATGAGTTAGTCAAACCAAAATGCACCTTGGACGTAATATGGCGGCAGCCAGTGGTCAACGATATCCAAGGGTGAAAAATTATTTTAAATATACAGTGGCTCTGTGCTCATCAAATCATGGCCACATATCCTCTAAACGGTATTTTCTTACGTTTCGGCAACGGCTGTTGAAGTGTTTCAGCCCATGTTTATAAACATATTTGTTTACATACAGCAGCTTGTGAACATTTAATTCCGCCCAAATACTCTCTACAAGAACTTGGTTTTAGTCCAACCTTTACACATAAATAAATTTACAATCAACACAAGGGTGGTTGCATTGTGATAAAAAAAACGTAAAAATGGATATATGAGATCGCTGATATAAAAAGAAATGTTGCGAGTCAAACCATTCTTTCCAAAGAGGACGTCTTCCACCAGTGGCAGTGCGACCCGATCAAACACAGCCTTCTGTGACGCTTCCTCGTCAAACACGCACTCAAACTGGTACTGTGTCTGCAGAACAAAATGGACGTACATGTGTAAGCCATGATTGTTGGGTCCTCATGGGAAACCAATTCAAATCTGACATTCACATCTGTTTATATACTCAAACAAAACAGCACTGATTAAACATTAATATTATAACAGGGCTCAAAATTCCGCTTTTCCGCAAGAACAGTATTTGCCACAGGGCCAGTGAAATTGCTACTACTTGTTGTCCGTGGGACAACGTAACTCTTTGCAGACAGGATTTGTAATCATTACTTAATTGTCCCCTTTCTAAAACATTTTGCATAATTATAGTAAATCGTGACTTCAGTTAATGTACTTCTCTTGGTAAACAAACACAAGATCATATTGGCAGTTCAACATAAATATGTGTTCTCTTTTAGTCTTCACAATACCATCTCCCCGTCTCCATCTATATAATTATGTTAGAGAGATTCATCATACTAGTGCACTGGGCTACATATGTTAATGTTACAAAATAGGTATTTAAATTTGCAGAAATAAATTTACTTACAGAGAAGTAGGTTTTGAAATTATTTGATCGTAGGACAAGTCAATTGTTGCATGGACAAGTGAACTTCTGCTTCTACTTGTCCACTGGACAAGTAGACAATTTGACAAATTTAGATCCCTATATAATATAACAATGGAAAGAAACACCAACAAATTTGTTAATTGTTACCACAAGTGATGAGACAGATTCTTTTTGTTAAATAATCACATCCATGTAACTTGTTAAAAAAAAATTAAAATTAAAGTAAAAGCCAAATATTTAGAACATGGATTTTATACACAAAACTATTTCTGAACAAGCTTTGACGGCACCCTGCTAATATGTCTGATATTACCTCTCTGATTGGTCCGCCATTTCGCATTGCATGAGAGTTCTGCAAAGTGAAATAGCATCAAATAATCATTATCAGATGATGTCATGGTGAGATTACTTAATATTTCATCAAACATACTCATTATTTTATGTTATGCTGATGATTGATCTGAAATAAAATGCATATCATTTATTTGATGTATCGTTGTTCTCTTGTAAGCTTTGGAAGGAATTCCTTAGACCACTGAAAGATTATTTCATCAAAAACAATAATTATTGTTGACTAATGACTACTATACTGATATCAAATAGAAAAAATGTGTTTATTTTATGTTATACGTTATGTATACACATTCAGTTATAAATTACCTCTGTTGACGTAACCTGCACAGTGGTGGAATTGAGGACTTGAAGACATATTGGAGCAGACGAATCAAACAGTGGGCGAATGCGACAAAACACCTGAAACACACAACCACAGGGATGTACTCGGTCACTACGTACTCTCAATCGATGCAAAGTCTGATGTATATAAGCAATGAATAACTGTAAGGCCGACAAGTTCTGGTTTATTTACTGTTGGACCAGAGAGCATTAAAACATCTCCCTAGATGTGTTCATGAAGCATCCATTATAGTTATATGTCATGAATCACCCGTGTTGATTAGTTAATTAGCTATACAGTCCATACTACAAACAGTAATTGTCTATTTGAAACAGAAACTGTTTAACTTATACAATTCTTGAAATAAGTTTACCTCGACTGGGTCAGTCGGCTGTGATGTCCGCCTGGTGGCCGGTGGCTTCCTTGGTGTCTTGCCTCGTCTGTAATGATAACGGTCAAGTTGGGCAAGGATTTCAACAGCATAAGTGAACATTCATGTGTGTACTGTGTAGTATTACTATAATTCTTTGTCAACGTTTTGCCACTATTGTGCGTGATGTTCATGACACTCTTCAAGAACATTCAGTGAAATTCAAGAACATTCCAGGATACTCGAACGGAAAATTCAAATTCAAGAACATTTCGGCAATCTGTGCCTGTGGCGACCTGGTCCCGGCAATGTCTGGTTACGTCTACGCCATGGCCCACGTTACTCGCCAGCAACTTGCTAGAAGGTATGCATTTGTAAGGTATGCATTTGCTATGTAAGGTATGCATTTTTATACCATACCTAATTACCATACATAAATATTTACAATGAAAAATGTAGTGCTATTAGCAATACTCAATAGGAAGTAAATTTAACTTAGTTAAGTTGTCATGTGATTGTGAAGTAATTGACCCCTGGTGAATCAGGTGGCAGGTCTGAACTAAACTACGTATAATTTTACTAACGTTGAATTAATAATCTAGAGTAAACCAGTTCGGCAGTTCTAGCACGGGATATTTGACATGAGTGTAGTTGCTTTCAGGTTAGGTACCTGACTCCCACGAATGGACCTAGCTAATACGGCATTGTTGACCATGATGTTGATTGAAAATAAACGATTCACTCAGATTCAGAACATAAAAACGCGCCTATTTATAAATCGACTATTTTGTAAATCTAAGTTACGACTTATCCAATTTATTGCGCTACCGTAGACAATACTTACTGTGGCTTCATTGTCGATAATCGTACCTAATTGCGATTGCGCTAAAAACCTATAAAATTCTGAGTTTGCATTCAAGATTGAAAATCAAATCACGCCAACAGCTTTCAAATCTAGCCCCTTTATTTCTCTCTTCCAATCATTGGCCGCTAAAAATTGGCAAGCGCCCTCTGGCGACAGCATGTGCTCGCCAACTGCGCCACCTGGCGAATGCATTGAAATCCCGCAATGGCGCTAGCGAGAAGCTGCCGACAGTTAGTCTCGCTTAACCGACTGTCGGTCGGCTGCGGAACTACGCCGAGAAGACAGTCTGGTGACATTTGCCGGCTTTTGTTTGGTATCCGCGTGATCTATAAAATGCTGCCACCTCACGGACACTGCCGTAATATTTTTTTTTATAAACAACTGCAAATTTGTATTTCTATTTATTTTGGGTTAATATAAGTTTAATTTTTAATAGTTTTTATAATACAGCATTATTTGATCAAAAGGTTTCCTTATTTAATTTGTATGCTATCCGTGTCGGGCTAGACAATGCTGCCACCTCACGGATACTGGTTAATCCTGCCGTAATTCTTATTTTATAAACAACGGTAAATTTGAATTTTTGCTTACTTTTGTGTTAATATAAGTTCAATGGTGAATACTTTTCATATGATATTATTATCTTGTAAAACTATATCGTTATTTAAATTTTTATTTCATAGTTGGCCTGAGAGCCAATCAGCGTCTCTACCCTATTCTGGGGTAAGGCTGCTCGGATGTAGAATATACTGTCCCAGGCAGAGTTGAGGGGGCTTAAAAGTGCTGCCACCTCACGGAGTCTGTGTAACCGAGGCTACCGACAGTCTGAGCATTACTGTGTTGCAACTATGGAACAGTAATTATATAACTATCATTTAGCTGCATGAAAATGAATTGCTCAAAAACAATCGGAACATGTTTGCAGATGTGTCCAGAAAATGAAATAAACATGTGAGTACCTCCAGTGACAGAGTGCAACGCCAACAGGAATATTGGCGGGGGCGATAATACAAGTTTTTACACGGTCTAGCAGCTATCATACGCCTGAATCCTACTTACTTGACTATCTGTGCCTTTTGTTTTGAAATGAATACACCTTATGTGTTATGTGTTTCACACCTTCTCTTCGGGCACGTCAGTTTGGTCGTCAATCGATGTCTCCCCCGCGCAAGAATTCGTATATATTTATTGCCAACTGATCAGATTGTATCATTTTGTTGTTGTTTTGTGGATTTGGACTAGGTTGTCATTGCCAGTATTACAAGGATAATTTTAAATAGCATACTAAGATAATGCCATCAACAAATAACAATTATTTTTAATGATGGCTATTTGTGGCAGTACTACAGGAATCCGATGTTAACCATCTGAATAACATGATGGACGAGTTGGTAGGATGGGCATGGCCACCCAGAACTATTTTAAATAGTACGTGAGCCGTATCTTTAGACCCGTGGCCTAACTGTACATGAGGATGCGCGCGCACCTGTTTTTCAATTTTGCGCACGCATGTTGCGTCCATCTCATCGCATCGATATGGCAGTTTTCAACATCGTTAGATTAACTGACAGCAACAGGACTATATGTCAACTTGAAAAAAAATACACAAAATCTCATGTACATTTAGAACTGAGTGTCAAAAGAGCTTCTGTTCGTATGTACATCAACATGCACGCGCAGAAAAACTAACATTCTTTTAGATTTGTTTGTTAAAGATACATCATGCACGCATGGAAAAACTCACGTAACCGAAAATAAAAGCATATGCAGGCGCATAATGAATGCTGTACTTTTAGACTGGCGGTCTAAACATACGGCTTATCTATGCGTAGTCACTGCCTTTTAAAAATTACCCTCAAGGTGGTGCATTCTGAAAGGTGTGGGATATAGAGAGAAACAATTAAATGTATAACTACAAGGTAGCAGCATGTAAACATGTTATTAGCAGGAAATAGCTATGAGGTGGCAGTTTTGGCATATTTGGGCAAGGTGACTTAGAAAAACAGTGAGGTGGCCCACATTGCTCATCATGCAGCAAGGAAACACAGTTAGACAGTCCACCCAAAATAAAAATACACTGTTATTGGGTATATTATTTTATAATAATCTATTAGGAATATGCATAAGCATTTATTGACATAGTCAATTTTCAGATATGATTATCCCACAGGGTATGTGCAGTAATTGTGCATATTTCATGTGCTAGCATGAACATTTCATGACCTATATGGATTTAACTTTTGTTGTACATGTACCTGTCACTATATATTATAAATTCGTGTTTCATTTTCAGGAGAGAGTCAAGAAGATTATTACACCCATTTGAAATTCTTGATGGAACACAAAATAGCAAAAGGTAAATTCCAATGGTGCAAGTACTAACATCTAACTGTCTTCAGTAGATCAGATCAACCCACATCATTGTAACTTGTCAAATATCAGTAATTCTATTTAGTCTGGTGAGTAAAATTGTCAGCTTGGCCAAATGGGGACTTCTATCTACTCAAGATTAAAGCATAAACGTTCTGTTGTACATATTTACACATTGATCATTCAGGAAATTACACTACCACCATGATAGTGTTTATATATTTTTACATCCAAATTGTACCCTGACATAAAAATACAGTACGCATCCTAATTCCTAAATGAGGTTGCTTGTCTGTACAGGCCCAAAGCTGACTACAAGAAGATGGTGAAAGAATATTCAAGACCAGCAGCTGGAAAGCTTGACACAGATCCATGTGAACTCCGACCTCCAGATATTCTCCACAAGACCATATCTTATTTGATAAACAAGTGAGTCACAACTACATTTGCTTTACCACAGCCATAAACAGAAAATGGTAATGGATACACAATTCACAACAGTGTAACATATAGAAAACATTAACTTGGAATTATGTAATATGTAACATGCAGTTCAACTTGAATCATTCAAATAAAACATAATTAAAACATGTTTTGGCATTTAAATGCTTAGATTATAATTCTATACAACATGAGTTGTGGACAAAAGTGACTGGGTTGTGTACCTGCATGTGATTACTTTTGTTGACAGTGTCATCCCACTGTGTGATAGTAACTGGTACCGCACGTATGAATACGTGTTTGATCGCCTGCGAGCGGTGAGACAGGACATGGTCATGCAGCAGGCCTCTGGGACGGACGCAGTTTGGCTCTTGGAGAAGATTTCTGACTTCCACATCTATGCTGGATACAGGTATGCAGAAATACAGTCTTTTTCTTATGGTTAGCTCATCACTCTATGTTCGCCACATGACTAGAGTATTGTCGAGCTTGGTTTTCGGAGTTGTCCTCTAGAATTAGTGAGTCTACTACAGGTTACACATTTACCCCTTGTGTGAGATCTTTTACTTCCCCTGGCATAGACACCAGGTAGAAGGGACCACCGGCGTTTGGTGTCTCTTCCGAAAGACACAGGCAATGTGAGGTGAACGAAATTGCCCAAGTTTCGAAACAGCAGCAGGTGGGATTGAATCACCGTCCCCTCGATTGACAGTCCGGCGCTCTACCATGCGACCTCCGCTCCTCACCTAACAAAACGTATCAGAAATTAAAGGGTGAATGAGCAATGAATAACCATTACTCAGTCATAAGAAGATAAATAGAAATGCATATTTTCAAAGATCGTATGCCTATAGTAAGCGCTGTGTTAGTTTGTCACCAAGAGTAGAGTGGTGCCAACTGTAGCATGACACTATATGCCTATAGTAAGCGCTGTGTTAGTTTGTCACCAAGAGTAGAGTGGTGCCAACTGTAGCATGACACTATATGCCTATAGTAAGCGCTGTGTTAGTTTGTCACCAAGAGTAGAGTGGTGCCAACTGTAGCATGACACTATATGCCTATAGTAAGCGCTGTGTTAGTTTGTCACCAAGAGTAGAGTGGTGCCAACTGTAGCATGACACTATATGCCTATAGTAAGCGCTGTGTTAGTTTGTCACCAAGAGTAGAGTGGTGCCAACTGTAGCATGACACTATATGCCTATAGTAAGCGCTGTGTTAGTTTGTCACCAAGAGTAGAGTGGTACCAACTGTAGCATGACACTATATGCCTATAGTAAGCGCTGTGTTAGTTTGTCACCAAGAGTAGAGTGGTACCAACTGTAGCATGACACTATATGCCTATAGTAAGCGCTGTGTTAGTTTGTCACCAAGAGTAGAGTGGTACCAACTGTAGCATGACACTATATGCCTATAGTAAGCGCTGTGTTAGTTTGTCACCAAGAATAGAGTGGTACCAACTGTAGCATGACACTATATGCCTATAGTAAGCGCTGTGTTAGTTTGTCACCAAGAGTAGAGTGGTACCAACTGTAGCATGACACTATATGCCTATAGTAAGCGCTGTGTTAGTTTGTCACAAAGAGTAGAGTGGTACCAACTGTAGCATGACACTATATGCCTATAGTAAGCGCTGTGTTAGTTTGTCACCAAGAGTAGAGTGGTACCAACTGTAGCATGACACTATATGCCTATAGTAAGCGCTGTGTTAGTTTGTCACCAAGAGTAGAGTGGTACCAACTGTAGCATGACACTATATGCCTATAGTAAGCGCTGTGTTAGTTTGTCACCAAGAGTAGAGTGGTACCAACTGTAGCATGACACTATATGCCTATAGTAAGCGCTGTGTTAGTTTGTCACCAAGAGTAGAGTGGTACCAACTGTAGCATGACACTATATGCCTATAGTAAGCGCTGTGTTAGGTTGTCACCAAGAGTAGAGTGGTACCAACTGTAGCATGACACTATATGCCTATAGTAAGCGCTGTGTTAGTTTGTCACCAAGAGTAGAGTGGTGCCAACTGTAGCATGACACTATATGCCTATAGTAAGCGCTGTGTTAGTTTGTCACCAAGAGTAGAGTGGTACCAACTGTAGCATGACACTATATGCCTATAGTAAGCGCTGTGTTAGTTTGTCACCAAGAGTAGAGTGGTACCAACTGTAGCATGACACTATATGCCTATAGTAAGCGCTGTGTTAGTTTGTCACCAAGAGTAGAGTGGTACCAACTGTAGCATGACACTATATGCCTATAGTAAGCGTTGTGTTAGTTTGTCACCAAGAGTAGAGTGGTACCAACTGTAGCATGACACTATATGCCTATAGTAAGCGCTGTGTTAGGTTGTCACCAAGAGTAGAGTGGTACCAACTGTAGCATGACACTATATGCCTATAGTAAGCGCTGTGTTAGTTTGTCACCAAGAGTAGAGTGGTGCCAACTGTAGCATGACACTATATGCCTATAGTAAGCGCTGTGTTAGGTTGTCACAAAGAGTAGAGTGGTACCAACTGTAGCATGACACTATATGCCTATAGTAAGCGCTGTGTTAGTTTGTCACCAAGAGTAGAGTGGTACCAACTGTAGCATGACACTATATGCCTATAGTAAGCACTGTCTTAGTTTGTCACAAAGAGTAGAGTGGTACCAACTGTAGCATGACACTATATGCCTATAGTAAGCGCTGTGTTAGTTTGTCACCAAGAGTAGAGTGGTACCAACTGTAGCATGACACTATATGCCTATAGTAAGCGCTGTGTTAGTTTGTCACCAAGAGTAGAGTGGTACCAACTGTAGCATGACACTATATGCCTATAGTAAGCGCTGTGTTAGTTTGTCACCAAGAGTAGAGTGGTACCAACTGTAGCATGACACTATATGCCTATAGTAAGCGCTGTGTTAGTTTGTCACCAAGAGTAGAGTGGTACCAACTGTAGCATGACACTATATGCCTATAGTAAGCGCTGTGTTAGTTTGTCACCAAGAGTAGAGTGGTACCAACTGTAGCATGACACTATATGCCTATAGTAAGCGCTGTGTTAGTTTGTCACCAAGAGTAGAGTGGTGCCAACTGTAGCATGACACTATATGCCTATAGTAAGCGCCGTGTTAGTTTGTCACCAAGAGTAGAGTGGTGCCAACTGTAGCATGACACTATATGCCTATAGTAAGCGCTGTGTTAGTTTGTCACCAAGAGTAGAGTGGTACCAACTGTAGCATGACACTATATGCCTATAGTAAGCGCTGTGTTAGTTTGTCACCAAGAGTAGAGTGGTGCCAACTGTAGCATGACACTATATGCCTATAGTAAGCGCCGTGTTAGTTTGTCACCAAGAGTAGAGTGGTACCAACTGTAGCATGACACTATATGCCTATAGTAAGCGCTGTGTTAGTTTGTCACCAAGAGTAGAGTGGTGCCAACTGTAGCATGACACTATATGCCTATAGTAAGCGCTGTGTTAGGTTGTCACAAAGAGTAGAGTGGTACCAACTGTAGCATGACACTATATGCCTATAGTAAGCGCCGTGTTAGTTTGTCACCAAGAGTAGAGTGGTACCAACTGTAGCATGACACTATATGCCTATAGTAAGCGCTGTGTTAGTTTGTCACCAAGAGTAGAGTGGTACCAACTGTAGCATGACACTATATGCCTATAGTAAGCGCTGTGTTAGTTTGTCACCAAGAGTAGAGTGGTACCAACTGTAGCATGACACTATATGCCTATAGTAAGCGCTGTGTTAGTTTGTCACCAAGAGTAGAGTGGTACCAACTGTAGCATGACACTATATGCCTATAGTAAGCGCTGTGTTAGTTTGTCACCAAGAGTAGAGTGGTACCAACTGTAGCATGACACTATATGCCTATAGTAAGCGCTGTGTTAGGTTGTCACCAAGAGTAGAGTGGTACCAACTGTAGCATGACACTATATGCCTATAGTAAGCGCTGTGTTAGTTTGTCACCAAGAGTAGAGTGGTGCCAACTGTAGCATGACACTATATGCCTATAGTAAGCGCTGTGTTAGTTTGTCACCAAGAGTAGAGTGGTACCAACTGTAGCATGACACTATATGCCTATAGTAAGCGCTGTGTTAGTTTGTCACCAAGAGTAGAGTGGTACCAACTGTAGCATGACACTATATGCCTATAGTAAGCGCTGTGTTAGTTTGTCACCAAGAGTAGAGTGGTACCAACTGTAGCATGACACTATATGCCTATAGTAAGCGCTGTGTTAGTTTGTCACCAAGAGTAGAGTGGTACCAACTGTAGCATGACACTATATGCCTATAGTAAGCGCTGTGTTAGGTTGTCACCAAGAGTAGAGTGGTACCAACTGTAGCATGACACTATATGCCTATAGTAAGCGCTGTGTTAGTTTGTCACCAAGAGTAGAGTGGTGCCAACTGTAGCATGACACTATATGCCTATAGTAAGCGCTGTGTTAGGTTGTCACAAAGAGTAGAGTGGTACCAACTGTAGCATGACACTATATGCCTATAGTAAGCGCTGTGTTAGTTTGTCACCAAGAGTAGAGTGGTACCAACTGTAGCATGACACTATATGCCTATAGTAAGCGCTGTCTTAGTTTGTCACAAAGAGTAGAGTGGTACCAACTGTAGCATGACACTATATGCCTATAGTAAGCGCTGTGTTAGTTTGTCACCAAGAGTAGAGTGGTACCAACTGTAGCATGACACTATATGCCTATAGTAAGCGCTGTGTTAGTTTGTCACCAAGAGTAGAGTGGTACCAACTGTAGCATGACACTATATGCCTATAGTAAGCGCTGTGTTAGTTTGTCACCAAGAGTAGAGTGGTACCAACTGTAGCATGACACTATATGCCTATAGTAAGCGCTGTGTTAGTTTGTCACCAAGAGTAGAGTGGTACCAACTGTAGCATGACACTATATGCCTATAGTAAGCGCTGTGTTAGTTTGTCACCAAGAGTAGAGTGGTACCAACTGTAGCATGACACTATATGCCTATAGTAAGCGCTGTGTTAGTTTGTCACCAAGAGTAGAGTGGTGCCAACTGTAGCATGACACTATATGCCTATAGTAAGCGCCGTGTTAGTTTGTCACCAAGAGTAGAGTGGTGCCAACTGTAGCATGACACTATATGCCTATAGTAAGCGCTGTGTTAGTTTGTCACCAAGAGTAGAGTGGTACCAACTGTAGCATGACACTATATGCCTATAGTAAGCGCTGTGTTAGTTTGTCACCAAGAGTAGAGTGGTGCCAACTGTAGCATGACACTATATGCCTATAGTAAGCGCCGTGTTAGTTTGTCACCAAGAGTAGAGTGGTACCAACTGTAGCATGACACTATATGCCTATAGTAAGCGCTGTGTTAGTTTGTCACCAAGAGTAGAGTGGTGCCAACTGTAGCATGACACTATATGCCTATAGTAAGCGCTGTGTTAGGTTGTCACAAAGAGTAGAGTGGTACCAACTGTAGCATGACACTATATGCCTATAGTAAGCGCCGTGTTAGTTTGTCACCAAGAGTAGAGTGGTGCCAACTGTAGCATGACACTATATGCCTATAGTAAGCGCTGTGTTAGTTTGTCACCAAGAGTAGAGTGGTGCCAACTGTAGCATGACACTATATGCCTATAGTAAGCGCTGTGTTAGTTTGTCACCAAGAGTAGAGTGGTGCCAACTGTAGCATGACACTATATGCCTATAGTAAGCGCCGTGTTAGTTTGTCACCAAGAGTAGAGTGGTGCCAACTGTAGCATGACACTATATGCCTATAGTAAGCGCTGTGTTAGTTTGTCACCAAGAGTAGAGTGGTGCCAACTGTAGCATGACACTATATGCCTATAGTAAGCGCCGTGTTAGTTTGTCACCAAGAGTAGAGTGGTGCCAACTGTAGCATGACACTATATGCCTATAGTAAGCGCTGTGTTAGTTTGTCACCAAGAGTAGAGTGGTACCAACTGTAGCATGACACTATATGCCTATAGTAAGCGCTGTGTTAGTTTGTCACCAAGAGTAGAGTGGTACCAACTGTAGCATGACACTATATGCCTATAGTAAGCGCTGTGTTAGTTTGTCACCAAGAGTAGAGTGGTGCCAACTGTAGCATGACATTATATGCCTATAGTAAGCGCTGTGTTAGTTTGTCACCAAGAGTAGAGTGGTACCAACTGTAGCATGACACTATATGCCTATAGTAAGCGCTGTGTTAGTTTGTCACCAAGAGTAGAGTGGTACCAACTGTAGCATGACACTATATGCCTATAGTAAGCGCTGTGTTAGTTTGTCACCAAGAGTAGAGTGGTGCCAACTGTAGCATGACACTATATGCCTATAGTAAGCGCTGTGTTAGTTTGTCACCAAGAGTAGAGTGGTGCCAACTGTAGCATGACATTATATGCCTATAGTAAGCGCTGTGTTAGTTTGTCACCAAGAGTAGAGTGGTGCCAACTGTAGCACGACACTATATGCCTATAGTAAGCGCTGTGTTAGTTTGTCACCAAGAGTAGAGTGGTACCAACTGTAGCATGACACTATATGCCTATAGTAAGCGCTGTGTTAGTTTGTCACCAAGAGTAGAGTGGTACCAACTGTAGCATGACACTATATGCCTATAGTAAGCGCTGTGTTAGTTTGTCACCAAGAGTAGAGTGGTACCAACTGTAGCATGACACTATATGCCTATAGTAAGCGCTGTGTTAGTTTGTCACCAAGAGTAGAGTGGTACCAACTGTAGCATGACATTATATGCCTATAGTAAGCGCCGTGTTAGTTTGTCACCAAGAGTAGAGTGGTACCAACTGTAGCACGACACTAACAAAGATGTACATTTGTAGATTGTGCACTGAGCCAGTGGCCACGTTTGACCCGAAGATGAATGACACACACACCCAGGAATGTCTCAAGCGCTTGCTGTGTCTGTACCAAGACGAGGACACCTGTCATTGCCGCATGGGGGCATACGTGGCCCTGTACATGTTGTTCAACTTGGGCAGTACAGAGGCAACATTGTGGGGTCTGCAGCTGAAGCCACGCATTGGGTGGGTGTTGTGGTTGTCAGTAAACCCAGGTGATGCACTCGAATGTTTCAATATGCTATGGAGCTATGTGAACTTGAGGCTAAGACAGTTTGCTCAAGAATGTTGTCAGTGCTATCTACATTTAAATATTTGCTTGCAACAGTATATTGGGCAGGGCATTAAATTGTGTAATAATTATTGTGGAATGGAGTTTTGTCCTTTTTGGATTCCACTGATTAGAAGTACTAAAGTGATGCTTCTTTTGTCGAAACATTCACAACTTTTTTTATTTATTCCTACAATTGGACCATACTTGAAATTTTTTTTCTCGTGTTTACATTGTCTTTTAACCTTTTATCTGTTTGGATTATTTGTCAAGGAAATTAAACCAAATCATTGAAAAGATTATTACGTATACACTTTTGACAAATAACATTTATGGAATATAACACAGATAGTTATTTTTGGTTTGTATGTCAGCTAGGTCTTTGCAACTTAATACCCAATTCACTCTGTCAGGTCATAATTATATTGATATGGTAACTTGGATGATTGCATAGTGAGGGTTATAAATAGGTGGTAATTGTCGGACACAACTAGCCTCTCTTGTCCACATGTTCAGTTCTATTTCCTGAGGTTCATCTGTGAGTGTTGTCACGTGGCCTCCTACGGCTGTCCTTGTAGGAGCTGTGCTGTGTATCAGATTGGGTGGGTGTTGTGGTTGTCAGTAAACCCAGGTGATGCACTCGAATGTTTCAATATGCTATGGAGCTATGTGAACTTGAGGCTAAGACAGTTTGCTCAAGAATGTTGTCAGTGCTATCTACATTTAAATAGTTGCTTGCAACAGTATATTGGGCAGGGCATTAAATTGTGTAATAATTATTGTGGAATGGAGTTTTGTCCTTTTTGGATTCCACTGATTAGAAGTACTAAAGTGATGCTTCTTTTGTCGAAACATTCACAACTTTTTTTATTTATTCCTACAATTGGACCATACTTGAAATTTTTTTTCTCGTGTTTACATTGTCTTTTAACCTTTTATCTGTTTGGATTATTTGTCAAGGAAATTAAACCAAATCATTGAAAAGATTATTACGTATACACTTTTGACAAATAACATTTATGGAATATAACACAGATAGTTATTTTTGGTTTGTATGTCAGCTAGGTCTTTGCAACTTAATACCCAATTCACTCTGTCAGGTCATAATTATATTGATATGGTAACTTGGATGATTGCATAGTGAGGGTTATAAATAGGTGGTAATTGTCGGACACAACTAGCCTCTCTTGTCCACATGTTCAGTTCTATTTCCTGAGGTTCATCTGTGAGTGTTGTCACGTGGCCTCCTACGGCTGTCCTTGTAGGAGCTGTGCTGTGTATCAGATTGCCCTCGCAATGAGCCTAGCTTGGATGAATAGCAACTACATCCGCGTGTTGAGGCTGGCCAAGAGTCTCCCATATCTACACATGTGTGCGTTCCACAGACATCTGGCACTCATAGAGAGGTGGGTTCATAGAGTTGTGTCACCATATACAGTGTACATGTTCACACGCTGCTTTATCGTAAGATTACAAGTTGTTTAGGTCAATTTTGGACACCCACAACACACACGCATGCGCGTCCGCACTCACACACATACACACACAACACACACAATACACATGCATGAGCGCCCGCACACACACACATACACACACACAACATGTACACACACACAACATGTACACACACACACAACATGTACACACAACATGTACACACAACATGTACACACAACATGTACACACAACATGTACACACACACACACACACACACACACACACACACACACACACACACACACACACACATACACATACATACACACACACACGAATACACACGTACACACACACACAACCTATGTTGTTTCACCAGATAACAGCCATGTTTGCTGGTGGCTGTTACAGACGCATCCTGCAGATAATGAACATTGGCTTCAGTAGCAGGAACCTCAAATATTCACTCTCAGACCTCAGTCACATCTTACTGATGTCCGAGACTGAGACCGAGACATTATGTCGACAGTATGGACTTGAATGTGTCAATGGCACTGTCAGGTTCTTCAAGGGATCGTTCAAAGATGACATCATGGTAGGACAAGTTTCAACAATAATAATTGTGAAGTGCAGTGGCTGGAGCACTGGACTCAAGCTCAAATCCTGTATCAACACATGGACATATTCATTCACTCTACATTGCTCCATTTCACTCAGCAATATGAATTTAAGTGTCTGGGTATAAATAGTCTGTGCATAGTGATTGCAACATGGTAGGCTGCTTCCCAGATAAGTTGAGATGATATTTGGTTGAACAAGTCTGCCAGGGAGTAAAGTATATTGAGCAGTCGAGAGGAATAGATACTGCACTGTATAAGAACATGTTTTTTAATGATGATACACTTTTAATAATATAAACAATGTCTGCTGATTGGTTCACCAAGATAATACGTTCATGTGGTTTTGTTCTTTATGGTAACAGTAACATTGCTACCAAAACATATTTATTTACTCGTATATACCAAAATGAGTGAATTATTCAGCAAACCATTGCCATGATAGATAGTCATATTGATGACGTTTGTAATCTAACAGGACATTTATTTTTGCAGATGCAACCACATGGATACACCTTTATAGATGCCAACCTGACAACCTCTCCCTCTGAATGCCTGCGTGGGGATGCTGAATGCAGCTGCGAAAGACTATAACATTATTTCACCTGTTTTTACATTTTTACCTCTCATTGCTACTCTTTCTGCCCCAGGTTAACCAAACACTGCTGTTGCAATCCATAGTAAAACCGCTCAAAATGGCCGCCACACTGAAATAGCCATCCCTAGAGTATGGTCAGTCAATCATGTTCTGCTTTTTCCATAGAAAACTGTGGCACTGGCTACTGTGCTCATATATATTGTGCACAAATTTAATCAAATTACTGCATGTTACTTGCATATGCTGTTGTTGTAAATATCTCTGGAGAAGATTCGAAATACAGCTAGTTGCCTCGGCATCAAATTAACTGCAGTCAAATGATTTTTAAAATATGAAATGTAGTTAATAATGTCAAATACCTTGACAAGTTATATGCATGTACATATTGCAGCAATCTACATCTGGTGAGTCTCTCCAATCAGGCCACCTATTTAAGCAGGCCATTTTATATCAGCCACTTTTGTGGCTACTTTTATGGAATTCTACTACAGGCCTGTATACTGCCATTGCAGTAATTGTATAAGAAGATATTTACACACATGGTATATGTTGGACATATTTAGTCATAAGTTGCAAAAACATAAATCAGCTATGCACATGAATGATTTATGTTTTGAAATGTACATATTTTAGAGAAACTGTTGTGTATTAGGTGAACTGTGCAAAGCATTTATGTTTTTAGAGTTTATAATTTTATATTTTATCATCCTTGCATATCTTTATGTGTCATTGTTCATATGTATATACATTCGTGTATAATAAAAAACTGATTACTAATGACACCATCAAATCTCACTTTATGGTAAGTTGGAATTAAAAACATTACATTCGGCTATTGTGACTTTAGGTACAACCTTTGTAAATTTCCGCCAAGATCCCAATCAGACAAAGTGAAATTCAGCATTGTTTCATTCACACTTTAAATTTGTAATGAGTTATAAATGTGTGTATGTATATATATATATATATATAATTTAGATATATAGAGAGAGATGGAGAGAGAGGACCAACTGAATCAAAGGTAATACTCAGTTAAAATAAATTTCAATTCAATTCAAAAAATAATGATGATTAGTTAAACCCTTTATAGACAATAAGAATTATTTATATGTACTATGTCTGTTTGTTGCACTAGTTTGAGTTGGATATTTGTAGCATCATTTCACAAGTCCTACTCTCTAGTAGTTAGACCTGAAGCCACACCTTCGGAAACAGTGGCTGCCACGTAAACAAACTGATTCTTCCCAAAACAAATTCAAACAAGATTTAAATAATTAAAACATCTTGGTGGGTGGTATTCTATTAGTTTAATTTTTTAGTTTGGAAGTATTCTTCATAAACTTATCTACATTCGAGATGTACTCTATTAAAACATAATTTCCCTTAACTTAAGTACTTTTTCTGCTACTTTTGTCAAATTTATGCATAACTTGAGCCAGTACACAACTGTGTCACTGAATATTTGATGCCACGGGGTTGATTAATTATGCAGCCCGATTATAATGAATATCCATGCACACACATTGAACTATGCAATGAGTGTTGACGTTGAACTCGAATTATATTCCAAAGAATTAAAAATAAATATGTGTCAAACATGATCGGCAGATGGCGCCATCTAATCACAACCGCTTTCATTGCGTCTGTCTAGCTACTGTAAAGTTATGTCGTTCGGAATTCAGCTAGTTTTCGGTCACTCGCCTTTTACCAGCTTGTCGAATAACAGCAGACGTGATGAGTGATCGCATGCAGCATCGAGTAGACACCCTGGCGGAGTGGCTGCATGCTTATTCCACCGTCGTGTCCGGAGACCGGACGCTGGTTCCAAGGTCTACCATTACGGGCGCAATTATCTCGTTAGGCCTGCCCGGTTTGCCCAGTGCACGACATCCCTCGAATGCCCCTATTCCGCGCGGGAAATCATCAGATAATGTCGTGTCTTTGTATAGCAGGCACGGGCGTCGATCGGTGGGGGACGGGGGGGACGTGTCCCCCCCCACTTTTCAGAGTGGGGGGACAGCATAGGAATTGTCCCCCCCACTTTTCAGTTCAGAAAAATTGCGAGGCATATAGCGTAAGAGGCTGCACACCCTAAACGCTTGATGATTACCCCTGAGATTCTGATCCTTCTGAAAGAAAATCTTTAAAATGTAAACTCATGCAACCAACAACTTAACACAGTATGTTGAACAAAAACGCTGGGCAACATCATGAATATAGGCCGAGATCACTGCCGCACAGGCCGAGATCACTTCCCCATAGGCCGAGATCACTGGCCGAGTTCACCGAAAACAGGCCGAGATCACTTCCCCACAGGCCGAGATCACTGCCGCACAGGCCGAGATCACTGGCCGAGATCACCGAAACAGGCCGAGATCACTGCCGCACACTGGCCGAGATCACTTAGTCGGAGATCGCGAAAGTCCGATATCACCGGGTACCCTCAAAATACAATATGTTTGCCTCGTGTTAATTTGCGATAAATAACTTTGCTGAACTTCATATCGCGAGTTTATTGTCTAGCTAGTCCTATGTAGCAGCTTTTAATGTGTTGAACGAAATATTAGACAACTCTTCGAAGTAGTCATCACAGGAGAGTTATCGAACAGCCCGTGGCATTTATACCAAAAATGCTTTGTTATTCAGCTGCACACTGATGATTTTTAATTTGTCGCGCATACGCAGAAAGGCCAATCGGAAAGTTTATAACTACCGGAAAAAATTAAGCCGCTGCCTGGCTCTATCAACCTTGTGTTGATATTATTAATAGGCTCTAGCCATCAAATACATTTTAAGTGATGGAATTTGTGTTGCACTTTCACGCCTCGCCTGCTTGATGCTTATCGCCTACGGCAGAAGCGGAGGATTCTTGCACTTTGGCACAGGCACAGGCACAGGCACAGGCACAGGCACAGGCACAGGCACAGGCACAGGCACAGGCACAGGCACAGGCACAGGCACAGGCACAGGCACAGGCACAGGCACAGGCACAGGCACAGGCACAGGCACAGGCACAGGCACAGGCACAGGCACAGGCACAGGCACAGGCACAGGCACAGGCACAGGCACAGGCACAGGCACAGCATGGGCGTCGATCAGTGGGGGACGCTGACCACCCCACGGCTTGAGGGGGTCAGCATAGAAATGTCCTCATACTTGTTCAGTTCATAAAACAAATTTATTGGCATATATAGCGAGACTAATCACTCCCCTCTCTTAAACACTCTACATCGATCTAGTAGTAAAATTAATAATAAGATATAAACTTCCCATTACCTACTGGAAAATCACTAGACAAATTGCTTGGTTGGCCTTGATCTTAGTCCAGTAAATTGTCATTTTGCACCCTTGTGTTGATATATTAATAGGCATTAGCCATCAAGCACATTAAAGATTATAAATTTTTGCTTGCCCTGTCACCCCTCGGATTGCAGCCTGGTCGCCCTGATCGATATTTATATCGCCTACGGCGTAACCACCGGATTTATTCACTTTGTGAAATTTGATCTCATTTTAGTGATGACATATTTCTTTGCCAAAAGGTGGGATTGGGAAGTCCTATACTGGCACCCCTGTAAGCTCTGCATCTTGTCACTCTGCGAATCAGACAAGCAGTGTTGGATCGAAAGTCTACCCCCAAATCTTCAGTGATTGCGGTGGGCCATGGCCCCTCTTCAAATATATGTTGCCAACATAACTATTATAAATAGCATAACATAAAGGCTTTTTTAGTTTATTTATAATTAGAACCAGACCAACAATGAATTATGTTTTATATTTACCAAAAAATAGTTACGTGTATTTCAGGTCGTATATATATATATATATATACATACACTTATATATTATGCATGTCATAAATATACATATATATATATACATACACTTATATATATATATATATATTATGCATACATATATGGGTATATAAATTGGTCCCCCGTCCCCCCCCACTTTTAAGACCGGATCGACGCCCCTGATAGCAGGTCAAAGAAACTAGCCGGAGAAGATGCGGTCTAACTGCACTTGCAACGGTCAAATTGGAATCCCAATGATTCTTAGACTTAGCCGCATCCTAAGGATATAAGGTATCGTTCCAGGCTGCCGTAAATTAACACCTAGATCGTGTAGCGATCACATTCAGTGTAGAATCTGTATTTCTGCTTTAGTTGCAGATATCTGCTGTTGAAAGCATTAAGCCATCGGCGGAGATGAAATCGGGGATAACATCCTACATTATTTTTGTCTTCCCTTGAAGTATTCACAAGTTGAACAACCTTCCACCAGAACGGTAGTTTATGTATATTAGACACCGTCGTCATACCTTCTGAAGCCATCGGACAGCATGGCCATGAACACCATGCTGCACAGTGTAGACCCCCTTCACACCATTGTTGCCAACTGGGAAATTGTCGTTCAAAACCTGCGGTCGCACATGGCCTTATTTGCCTCGTGGAATTGTCTAACCATGCCAATGAACTTACCAGGACAACCTACCTTTTTCATCATTTGTTCCGAGGCTTATATCGTGGTTCATCGTGTCAAACTCTGGTCAGCTGGACACACTTGATGTAGAGATCATGGGGCCTATTACGCACAACATAAAATGTAAAGTTAACACAATTATAGTTTGCCTGACAAAAATACATCCAAAGATGTCAGGTCCACGTCAGTGAGGGCAAATGACCCATTAGTTGCCTCCCCCGGACAGCCATGCACGTGCATTTATTGTTGGTAAATTACTGCATGCGGGTATATATATATATATATATATATATATATATATATATATATATATATATATATATATATATATACATACATACATATATCTATATATATATATATATATATATATATATATATATATATATATATATATATAATACAACACACTCAGACGCTAACAATACAACTAAATGCGGTTCAGTTATTATTGGCGATTTGGTGTGATGTATTAATTTTTAATAACGGTCGCTTCACATTATCACAAAGTTCCATCAACCACGAAGAGCTCCGCTGTACATATAATCTACACACTACGCACCCCGCGCGGCGCCTCCAGTACAGTCTGCACATAAACAACGCCATGGCGCTGGCGTAGACCTCATTACGCCGCACGCGTCTAGCGCCGTGTGTCCGCCGGCTGGAGATGTAAACACTGCCACTGGCATTCGACTCGCGCGCGAGTCAAGACTGGCTGTACAATGCCCTGGCTCGCTCGCCTTTTAGCTCGTCTGGTACGTACACTGCTGAATTACACGGTTGTGACGCCAATGTTATGAACTGGATAGCGTCATTATATCTGGTAAGTGGTATTGTCGTTGCCACAGAGAAGACTTGTAGTCTAATGATGCGCTTTCGCTGTGGTGTTCCCGGCTACTCATGGGTCGTGCGTTTTCCATCTCCCGCTGACCTCATAATGCTATCATCTACGCTACACCAGGGCTAAGAAATCGCGTTCCATCGACTGCTAAACGGACGCATACATATAGAAACAATAGCTCTGTATTGTATTATCTGTCTCACTAGCGTGAAATGGAGAATTGTGAAGTCACCGGATGTGGATTACATGGCCCTGGCTGTGCAGTCACTGCAGTGTCCGCCCGATCCATGAAGGCATTCAAATGCTAATTAACCTGACCTAGTTACGGTGGACTCCGTGGAAGCGGCGACGGGAGGAGTGTTGGCATTGCCATCGGGATAACGGGGAGAGGCTGGGACGGGGTGGGATGGGCCAACTATGGCAGCTACACGGTGGATTGTCACGACTGGCGCGAACTTCAGGTATATAAGGACACAACTAGTGTGCGTCCGCCATTACATATACAATTATAGTCCTTATTAAAATTTGCGTTTTAGTGTGATAAATGAACATGTGGGACATGTTGGTAGTACGAATATTGAATCTTTAGTATTGTGTACTGCATTAAAGAGCCATATATATATATATATATATATATATATATATATATATATATATATATATATATATATATATATATATATATATATAATAATAATAATAATAATAAAGCTTTATTGCCATATTCAACGTGTAAAAGTTACATGATAAATTGGAATGTAGTCTGGCGTTGACTTACATAGTGCCTAAATATACAGTAAAATAGAACACGGCAAACAAATATAAAATATAGATATAAAATATACATTGTACATGATATGTTCTTTAAAATAAAATAAAAAAACATTTTAATATTAAAAAAATATATTTTAATATAGTAAATAACTAAAGACAACATTAAAATAATAGATTATCTATTTAACAATAATTGTGGTGTAAATTAGTTAATAAAATAAATAAATAAATAATTAAAAAAATATCCTTTAAAAATAGACATACACTATAAGAGGACTAAAATATCATTTTAAAATTATATTTACAATTACAATTGAATTACAATTGAATGCGTCCAATTTTGTTTAAAAATATATATTTATACAATTATTAAGTTAAGCTAACATTTCAGGAGAAGATAAGATTGTTGCTCAGCACCACCGATCCGCCACTGAGAATAGGTACACCCACACCCCACACGCGTACAGCTCAGCCACACCAACCAGCACCAGAAAAATAACAATTCCGCCAGAGAGGCGAAAACAGCCAAGTTTCCAGGGTCTTTACAGCTACGTTCTATATTTCACTCCTGATAAGGCTGCTACGGCACTCGGGTAAAAACTGTTTCTAAAGCGATTTGTTTTCGTACGGATGCACCTATAGCGTTTCCCTGAAGGTAATAATTCGAACAGATGATGGGCGGGGTGAGTTTGGTCTGAGATAATTTTGCCTGCTCTTTTTTTGGATCTGTCTTTATATATGGCTGTTAGAGAGGTGAGTTCACTACCGACAATTTTGGAAGCTGTTTTCACCACTCTGTCAAGCCTGCCCCTCTGGCGCTGGCTGATGCCGCCGAACCATACACATATTGAGAATGTAAGAATACTCTCAATAGCAGAACGATAAAACTGAACAAGAATTTCTCTCCTCAGCCCGAACTTCTTTAGTTGGCGCAGGAAGAACAGTCTTTGTTGGGCCTTTTTGACGACAGCATCTGTGTTGTTTTCCCAAGTTAAGTCATTTGATATTATGGTGCCTAGAAATTTAAAACAATCCACCCTTTTGATAGAGTCGCCGTTAACAATAATGGGAGCAAGTGGGCTTTTTCTCTTCCTAAAATCTACGATCATCTCTCTAGTTTTGGACGCATTCAGTTGTAGGTTGTTAGTGTCACACCACGACACCAGGCTGCTAACTTCATGGCGGTATTCAGACTCATCTGAGTCCGACACCAGCCCTATTAATGTGGTGTCATCAGCAAACTTTAACAATGGTACAGAAGAGTGATGTGAAACACAGTCATTTGTAAACAGAGAATATAGCAGTGGGGAGAGGACACATCCCTGAGGAGTCCCCGTGTTCATGATAATAGTGCTGGAAACTATACTGTTCATCTTAACAACATTATTATATATAAATGGATGCATATATGCATGGATGCATGACATTTCATCATCATCATCATCATAGTCATTGTGCAACCGTAGTGTTCCGTGATTAGGCGAAGGCCTCAACTTGCTGCTTCCACATCTGCCTATCTTGTGCAGCTATCCTCTGCCAGTAGTCGTTTAGTTCGTCTGTCCACTGTCTTGCCGGCCTTCCTCTAGGTCTTTTCCTTTCGTAGGGTTTCCATGTGGTGATACGCACTGTCCGTTAGTTATCTCGTATTCCTGCCCAGGCCTATTTCCGTCTTCGGACTTGTTCAATCAAGTCTGTGACTTTGTCTTTTCTCTTAGCCAGATGTTTGTTTTTCTCTCCCGGTATGTGATGTTTAGCATACTCCTTTCCATCTTTGTTTGTGCGGCTGCTAGCTTGTTCTTTGCTTGGGTGGTGAGTGCCCATGTTTCCGCGACGTATGTCATAGTTGGAATACGCAAGAGTTGTAGACTTGTCTCTTCAAGCATGTTCCAATGTTACCCTTGAAGATTTCGCGGGCTTGGAGAATGATGTCCATCCAGCCGTAATTTTGTTTGAATCTCCTTGTTTTGTCTCTGGTGCTGTATTATCTGTATATCTGTCCCAAGTAGATGTAGCTCTCAACGTTCTCGATCTGAGTATTGTTGACATAAATATTGTGTCGTTTTCCATCATCACCTTTGTCTTCGACTTGTTCATCTTCCGACCATGCTTTTCACTTTCATCAGCTAATTCATGTAGCATTTGTTGTAGTTCATGGGGTGTATTAGCGCATATGAGTATGTCGTTGTCGAAGCGAAGATGACTAAGATATTCGCCGTCTATTTTCAAACCTCTGATTTCCCAAATCAGTCGTCGGAATATGCTTTCGAGTGCAGCTGTAAACAGCTTTGGCGATATGGTATCCCCCTGTCGTACTCTTCTCCTGGTGTTGATCTTGTTGCTTTCTTTGTGTCATCGAGCTGTTTGTGTAGATTTCTTTCAGGAGTTCGATGTACACATCTTATGTACCCTGTTCTTGAAACGAGGTCAGTGCTGCTTGAGTTTGCACTGGGTCGGAAGCTTTCTCGTAGTCGACGAATGCGACGCAGATTGGGATATTATATTCTCTGCACTTCTCCTTCAGTTGGTTTACGGCGTGGATGTGGTCTGTCGTTGAGTATCTGCTTCCGAATCCTGTTTGCTCTCGTGGCTGGTTTTCGTCGAGTGTGTGATAAATCAGACGTTAGGATGAGAGTCAGACATCGTCAAACATGTACCGACAGCACGCGCGCGCACCGAAAAACGTGTGAAAACACATCGTTGTAAGGATATTCGTGTGAACTGGGTTCCCCTCATTTTCTATGCTTAAACGTTCCTAAAACAAAAGAATTTTTGATAGATAACATGATGAATCCTACTCCTGCCAGTAGTCTAGCTGTGAACAGAGTGTGTATAAGGAAAGTCAGACAATGCAAACAAAGTACCCCGGCACCATCAATGACACTAAGCTCACGTTATAAGCCAAACTATATCTACATGTGTAATTAATAGAAGGTGCCAACATAAGCTGTATTTCTTTCGCAAACTCATGTCACTCGAAGTCTGCACACATGTCTTTCAAACCTTCTGTAAATATGATATCGAAAGGTCAGTAACGTTTGGTTTCCTTATCTTGTGCGCTGGCCTGAATGCCATGCATCGCGACACGTTGGCGCGACATGGCAGAGTTGGTGGGAATACAGCAAACCAACCTAGACGATCTGCACAACAGAGAGGAAGGTGTCTTGACTGTAAACAATCCCTTTTCCCATAGTACTAACTGCTTTCTTCTGGCCGATGCTTTCAACAGCCAGAATGTAAACGCAGCCATATTGAAACTTCTTTGTTCTCTCCTCAATCAGAATAATGAATGAGCAACTGTCCTTGGTTCCCTCCATCTTTGCCAGCCTCTTTTGACACTGAGTGAGCTTAAGTGAGTCCGATGTGATGAGATGTGGCTCTTGTTGTGGTTTGATTATCTATGTATTTAATCAGTGCATTTATGTATTTCAGTAATCGAATGAACAATCGAATGAACAAAAATCAAAGACGAAGACATTTCGTTAACTGTTGCTCAAAACAGACCAGCAATGAGAACCACGCGCGTGCTTTATTGGTACACATAGTTGAAGTCTCACCACGACAAACTCGGGTTTTGACAGTAAGACATAAGTGCGCTTTTGATCATGAGTGGTTTTATGTATTTTAATAATGCCGACAATTATGTTGCGGCTGAATTGTTAGGAGCTGTAACGAGAACGGAATACGTTGCTACAAGCCGTTGTTGACCATTTTCAAGACGCGGTGGCTTTGTAATTGGCCGAAGCCCTAGCGGTAGCCGACGCCAATTCTCTAACGAGAGTGTTCTTGTCAATTTTCCATCCTGTAGTGACAAAACAGGCACTAAAAAAGGAACAAACCCAGCAGACTGCCGGAAACGCTGTGGGCAGACGTCTCATTACGCCAGGGTCCCGCGTCGCACAGAACAACCCACGTTGTTTCTCTACGTGAAGTGGGGCTGGGTGATTATAAGCTACGAGAGCCTCAAAGTAGCTAGTAAATCCGATGCCTTCACATTCATTCGAAGCAAGCGGCTGTTAAAAAATTCTTTGTGACTGCAACTAAACTTCCATTTCCGGCACTTACTTTCGCCTTGGCAACCCATACTATTAAAGATAAATGATAACAGCACCAGGCATAACAATGGTTAAAATGGCTTTGTCAGCAGTTAATACATATTTTATAATATAGAAATAATTAACCTGATTACTTTGTTTGATATTTACAAATACCACTCAAAATGCATTAATTTCATTATTACGCTATGTTTTGTGTTGCCATGGAAATATCGTGGGCCTCTCGATTTATTTTTGTTTTTATATTGAAATTATGGCACATTTGGGATATACTTTTGAAATAGTAATATTAAAAAATATATAACCTTGGAGGAGTGAGTGTTTGGTCTAAAGCTATGGTCAGTTGAACATATTTTCTAGCATAATATTTTATCGTTCATACATAACTACGTTCATATCGTATGTGTTTTCTTGCACACGTCGTAGTTTCCGAGGAGATCGGGCCTTTCGTCGGGTTACTACTGAGACGCATCCTCGATAGCCAGGCGACTGGGCCATTATACTGGGATTCCCACCAATCGTGTATCCGTCTTCAAACTGCGCTGTTCTCACGGCTGACGCAATAACGACTGGCGAAATCAATTGCTATAATTTTATAGTTCGACTCCGCTCACTTCCACGGTTTGCGGGGATGATCAGTCAGGGGTACGGTAGCGCAGCGCAGCGACCCCTGGCGTCATAACGGTTGTGTGTGGAACGCTCTCCCCTGTTGGTTGAGAACACTCTTGTCTCAACAGCAAAGATCGATACATCGACGGACGTCTGGACATGAATGAACTTTCTCTGTCAAACGATCTTCTCGGAATAGTTAGCGACTCGGACGCACTGCTTAGGTTACGCTCTGTGCCATTACCGCCATGTCACGATGTAATTGTAAATCACCGAAACGGACCCAGATGCTGCTGGACGTTCTATGACTAGTTTGTCCGGCTCTGGCCGTTCGGGGAAAATATATCCATACTCGTTCTCGATGGCTCTTTGTGTCTTAGAAAGGACGACGACCTCTACTTTAGAGGCATTCATCTCCACACCGTCTCAAATGTCGATATCAGATAATCAGATATTATAGATTGACCACGGGAGCTTGTGACGTCTCTGACTACGAGGTAATATATATGTATGTATATATATATATATATATATATATATATATATATATATATATATATATATATATATATATATATATATATATATATATATATGTATGTGTGTGTGTGGGTGTGTGTGTGTGTGTGTGTGTGTGTATATATATATATATGGTCAGTTATCACGAAACGTCGTCAAAACTTGTTTGTAATCTAACCATTATAAAAGCATACAGCACGGCATTGTAATGGTGGTCACGGCAACCGCCTCGGTGACAGGTACCATGGGAACCCAACTTTTACATGTGTATCTTTAAAATTGTGGAAGATACAGGCAAATAAAGCGTATTTTTGACCCATTTTTTGAAGTTTTTTCTGTAGTACTATTATACGAACACGAATTATGCATTAACCAATAGTCACAGGTGTGTGGTTTATTTACCCATTTATCGGTGTATAGTTCGACATAGAGTCTTCAAAAAATGTCAGGGTTTTGTTGAATGGGCGCGCCGCAAGAAGAGTATATATGGTGGGGTAGTTTGGCTGATACCGAGCGTATGCAAATTTTCAACAAAGCGTATGCAAGGGTAAATAATGTGGTAGAACAATACTAATTGTATCTGTATGTTGATTCTTCCATTTAGATCAAACCTGTATAGGTTAAATTGGCCTCCCCAATTTTGTAATCCTGTATTAAAATATAATAGTCTCATATTTCGACGTGGGGTAGTTTTTGACGATACCGAGCGAATGACATAGACTCACTGATTTTGGAGAGAGTTTTAAATATTAGTGGACGTTTTTTTCACATATTTGTCTGGTGTTACTTAAGGTATGTGACAATGATACATTAGAAATGCAGCCATCTTTTTCTTCTATATGTTATGATGTTTATACGTGTGGTGATACCGAGCGTATACACGAGACCGAGCGTATGCAAATCAAATATCTAAAAAAATTCGTACTGCTGCCATTACCAGAAGAAAGGGAGAGACACGGGAAGGCAATAGCCAAATCACGGAAGATAATATGTCGGTAGCGTAATTTCTTAGGAGATCAGAAAACAGCAATGAGTTACTTTGAAAGAATTATTAAATCAGGGGAAGAGAAATCTTTTCACCGACAGACATTATGCAAAACATCTACAGGAAGTTCAGCCTTGAATTCAGCGAGAGTAAGATTTAACAAGATTTAACAAGATTTAACAAGATTGCCACCTAGAGAATCAACTCTAGATGGCAGGTGGACAAGGAAGCCGTTTGGCTTATCGAGAGTCCAACCTATCTATCTAAGTATACCCTGCCCGTCTTAGGTATATGTCAATTTTATTTTTAAACATTAACACTTCTAGCACCTACACAATCAGCTGATAATTTGTTCCATTCGTTTACTATTCTTTGGGAAAATGAAAATTTTCTAATATCTAGTCTACACTGCTTCTTTGCTAATGCAACTCCATGTCCTCTAGTCCTTCTCTCTTCCTTGACCGTGAAAAAAATATTTCTGTCAATATTTTCATACCCATTCAATATTTTAAAAACCTCAATCTGATCTCCTCTCAATCTTCTGGTTTCTAGTGTTGTTAGACCACATTCTTTTAGACGCATTTCATAACTAATATTCCTGAGTAAGATATCATTTACTGCATTGTGCAGGGGGAGACCATCCAATGCTAAGCTCAGAAATACGTGTGCCTATGCCAGCGTCACTCTAACATGTCCATGACGGCGAAAGCCTCCAAAGTACTGCCAAATCCTTACCTGAATTAACCTCGATGAGTGATGAAACTATAACGCAGAAACTGAATGACGGGGACTGCACAAGACCAATCAAATATAAACTGTGGATCAAGAAAGACGTGCAATACAAAACCACCCTCAGCACAAATTGAAGTGGTGGAAGACATTGACACATTCTCCTAAACACTGATGAGAGAACTCCCAGAATTCAGAGGACACTGTGGCAGGGCCTTCACACAGTACGAGCAAATCAGACATATCAGAGGTAATCTTAAGCTTATGACGGAAGCCACGTGCAGTGAATGGCTTATTGGAGGCGCGCGCCATTGTGCCAGTGGACACCCTCTTATGGTGAGAGGCAGCTCATGTTACCATGAATGTTGCTATGAAGGGGCGGATATTTCACCCAAACTGCGACGGGTGGAGAAGTGTCCCTGTCGCTGTCATCCGGGATCAGTTGGAGGAAGACCCACGTGAAGCAAGCTCCAGCAATGGCCGTCGTTACAATTTTAGACAATAGTCTCAAATGATCAGATGGTGTCAACTATCGAAGAGTAAAAACATGTTGGCTGTGTTTCACACATTGCTGAATAAAGGACATGTGCAGTTCCTATCATGCTTTCATAGAATATGAGTATTGTACTAGATAAGTTTAGTTTGTCGATGAGGTTATTGCCATGGTTATCACTTACTAATGCAGCAAATTATTGTAGCAGTAAGCACATTAGTAGAATAAGTTGTTTATTTGTTATTGTGATTAGCGGAATGTATTCGATGCCTACACATAATTAATTTGGTTAAGAGTAGAATTTCACGCGATCTCCGCCTGTTATTGAATCATTAAAAAGTATAACAAATTTGTCTGATGTCCAATATTTACTGAACCACTGTGTATATACTAAAACTGTTGTCTTTTGTCACTCGACGACCAACAATAGACGACCAACAGTTCGAGACGGCGTCAATTAGCTGAAAGGAAGACTGTTTAATCATCCCGAACATTATAAAATAATCGACATGACAATTACTTGGTTAAAAATATACTTCTTGCCACAATGGCGATGTCTGAGTAAAACGAGAACTGCGTTTCCTTAGAAATGGCGTTAACTTGGAAATAGTGCACATACCTGTCTCAGGGCAACACGCCGAGGCCAAGCAGAATAAATCAAATGCCCCTTAGAACAAGTATTTTCTATTTTGAAAATACCAGTGAAGAATGCTTTTCAGCGATACCGAGCGTATGCCTATTTTAAACATCCTTATGAAGACTACAGAAGACAGTATCCGCATAAGGTTTGTTCCGTTGAAAAGGTAATTGTTCATTTTATGCCTGCATTTACGGTGACAGTATACAAGCAGTTCCCCTTAGAATGACAAGTAATTATATGACCGCTTTACTCTTTTTACTGGGTACCGAAAATGTATTCTAATTTTTAAATTGCATAAAAACAAAAGAATGTTTACAAACATTGCCACTTTTGTCCATTTTGAACCATACACCTGTCACGTGCTCAAACAAAATAAACTAGAGCACTTAGCGAAAAAATTAAATACCATAACATATACATTAGATACACTATGTTCGTGCATACGCTCGGTATCGCGCAACACGGACACCCAAATTCAAAGCGATGCCAAAGAGCCGATTTTACTAATTAAGCTACCCAAATTTATTTCCAGTATACACTGACATGATATTTATTAGTGACTAAAGGGAAAACGTGAAATATTGAATTCTAAATTTACCTCCCTAAAGCAGATTCTGACGACGTTTCGTGATAACTGACCATACATATATATATATATATATATATATATATATATATATATATATATATATATATATATATATATATATATACATATACATATACATATACATGTTTGTGTGTATATGAACAGGGGGCTTTAGGGAGTCACCTCAATAGTGAGAGGGGGCGGAGTCGCCAATATCGAATGCATGTTTCGAAACATTCAAATTATCACCATTCCTGTTGCTTTATTAGTATTATTAATTAACATTTCTTGAATGTTATAATAAAAAAATCCTTTGTTTCTTTCTCAACAGCCGTTCAATTCTGTTTTCATGGCAGAACTTAAAACGTCATCGCGAAAATGGTCAACACTCCCCACTCCTGTCGTCTGACGTCACACAGACAGCCCGGAAGCGTTGTGTGAGACGCCAGTCAAATGACGTGGTCATTTCGAAATTTTGCAACTTGCTCTGGTATACAATTGGGGCTTTATCTTAATGAATGGGTGCTTTCTACATTCGAATGTATCACTGCGGGAACGTACATTGCATATGGAAATGTATTTTTACACCGCCGCCGTTTTCCCCCCAAACCGAAACTGTGCTTCGCAGTACACGTCGGTTAATTTGCCGCGGTCCCATGTGACTTCCGCGTCGGTCTCGTCTGCCCGTAACACAGCAACGCGCAAGTAAAATTGCTTATTTGTTATCAGCAACAGCCGCGCATAATCTAGCTGTCAGCGAATTATTGGCTCACTCCCAGCATGACAGCGGATATTTTGTGAAACAACCAACGCAATTCATCAGTTATTTTCTAAGACGCGGGGAAAATCGATGAAAGTCAGGTGCACGGTTGGACATGGATTTGTAATGAAATGACCGGCGTTGAAACGAACTGACGGTTGGGGGCTTAATTTGGATCTGTGTGCTGTTTCCCTCTCGGGATCGCTCTGTCACGGATCGTGACATCGGAGGAGGGGTGGATACTGTTGAATATGTTTAGCTGCCACACCCCACTAGCACTAGCATCAGCGTCTCCTGCTAATCCTGCCTTCACCCATCTCCCTCAATATTGGCATGGCGTATACCCACCCTCAGTGTCCCCCGGTACTGATGCGTTTATTTGCCAGGTGTGGGCTTACATTCGCTTACCTACTCATTCACTCGCCTATTCACCTAGAGGTCTACTCACACACTCACCTACTCATTCACTCACGTACTCATATGTTCATTATCTCACCCACTGACCTATTCATTCACTCACCTACTCATTCACTCATTCACTCACCCACTTACCTACTCATTCACTCACCCATTCATCTACTCATTCACTCACCTACTCAACTGTTCATTCACTCACCCACTCATCTACTCATTCACTCACCTACTCACCTGTTCATTCACTCACCCATTCATCTACTCATTCACTCACCCACTCACCTACTCGTTGACTCACCCACTCACCTACTCATTCACTCATCCACTCACCTACTCATTCACTCACTAAGAATGTGGTCACAGGCCACACAACAATGACACTTCCAATAGATGGCACACAGCTTGTCAAGGTATATGTGCCGCTAGAAGCGATTAAACAATAACCATTCGGTGTGAGCCGTCGTTGGTTATGACAAATCGCTTCAGAAGGCGAGGGAATAAACCTATGTGAAAGCTAAGGCCCGTTTTTACCAGCGATTTTGATTAAGTTCCTCTCCAATTACGTCGTGCGAGACCGCGGTGTACGACACAACTGGACTGACAGACTGACCAGCGTGACCAATTTGTGTATCGTAGAAACGTGTGCTACATGTTTGGATTCTATGATAGTCGGCGCAAGTTTGTTGAAGCAGAGACCCGCCAGCGACCGCCGAGACCGACAAATGCGTCTTGACCTTTCATCAAAAGAGGGAATCGACGTGATAAGGTCATGCTCGCAGTGAACAGACTACCGGTTAGCAGCCCTTGACTGGAGCTGTGGTGTGTCGTGCAGACGTTTCACCTGGACTTCATTGGCACGAAGAATATGCAACTTGGTGTACAGCTACCAAGTCATGCCCAGTTGGCGTGAGACTTGCGCATTTAGCGTTGATCTCACGTTCGCACACAGTAACCTATGAATCTCACGCATATTTGCCGTTTGAAAAAATATCGATACAGGTAGGCTTACTTTCGTGCACATCTTGATATATTTATCCATAAGCGTCTGCACATAGCGCAGAGAGTCCAAATATTCCGCCAGGTTATTCATATAATCGCTAGTGACATGCAAAACGTTTTTCTAGAAAACATAATAGTAGCTAACGGTGCTGCCACCTAATTCACTTTTGATAAACTAAGCCACGGTGCTACCACATAGTCTGACATAGAATCAAGTTGGGGAACTAGATCTCACGCTTTTTTATTGACACCACAAAAATGACTAAAAAGTCGCTGGTATAAATGATCCTTGTTTCGTGAATTCTCCTTTGGTTTATATAGCTAGCATTATGTAAAGCAGTCGTGTTGATTCGTTAATTTTCATTATACAAATGTTCGGAAAATGTTGAGCAAAACTCTCTGCTGACAAGGTAGGGTTGACGCCCGCTACAGTAGACGTTATATATAACAGTTAAGTTACAGGCATTCCCATCGGTTTCAACATCGAAAATGGGCATTTTTTAGTTAACGGCCGCGAAGTCATGGTGATGGTCGAGATCGAATTACTAATAAGATGCACCAGTAAACGAATGGTACAATAAAGGCCTCACTTTTTGTCGTACTAACTGTTGTCGAATGGTCTAAAATAGCTGGCCACCAAGAAATGTTTTAATGTCAACATGTTACATTTGTAAATGGGGCTATTTCACGAACTACATTATCTGATTCCTCAGCCCAATTTCACTGTATTTTAACCCGCTTACGATAATAATCACATGCCACAGTTGTGCCTATCTGAATCGGCCACGTATTCTGTAACACTTGGATGGCCGCTCGACACAGACAGCCTCCTAGCTCGCAAAAAGGATACCGTTTATTAGTGTACACGGACGCGTGGACACGCAGATCCTGTTGACAGTGTTCAATGTAAAAAAAATGTGTCCAAGTATCGTGGGCAGACTGACGCGTACAACAACATGTTGCCTATTAGGATGTTTATATTGTGGTTGTTGTCGTGTTAAACAAGTGGCCGCTCTTGAAGTGTTGTTGTAATTGTGTTCGTATTTCTGCGTGCGTCCGTGCGTATGTGTTTCTGTGTGCGTGCGTGAGTGTTTCTCGTGCGTGTGTTTCCGCGGGCGTCCGTGTGCGTATGTGTTTTTGCGTTAACCCGTGTGTGAGTCCGTGTGTGTGTCCGTGTGTGTGTGCGTGTGTGCGTGTGTATGTGTGCGTGCGTGCGTATGTATATATGTATGTATGTGTGTATGTTTGTATGGGTTTGTGTGTGTGTATGCGCGTGCGTATGTGTGTGTGTGTGTGTGTGTGTGTGAGAGAGAGAGAGAGAGAGAGAGAGAGAGAGAGGGGGAGAGATAGGGTGAGAACACTTGTATCTGTCAAATACATAACATGCCGATCTGAACAGCGATTCACCAAAAGGATGAACGCCAGAAACTGGACCGTTCTAATGCTTTCTTACTCTTAGCAGTCACCAGATAGTTCGGTCATAAAAAGTGGCTCCCGCTATTCCCTGTGTATTGGTCGTTTCTAGTGTGTCGCAGCGCCCTAATGGAACCGCCACCCCCATCCACCCCCGTCCACCGCCCACGCGCAATCAATATATTCTCAAGAGAAGGAGTGAAATGTTTTCTCCCGCGCGATCTGCAATTTTGTGGCGTTGGCGTGCATCATTGCCGCCGAGATGGCTCGCAGCTGAGTAGACGAGTTCGTCGGATGAGACCTGATGTTAGCTGCAATAAATAACGAGTCACTTTCGACCACTATTGCTCTCGGAAAACCGGCACTTTACGAGGCTCTGTGGACGAATTAATTGCGTTACGGCTCAAGACGCGACGTTTGTTTTGAACATAACGTTCGTGGCAGACGCGTGGTCGATATACATAGCATCCGTGATTAATGTGATCACAGATGTGTATGTCTGAGTGGTCACCGGAGGTAGTTGTTGTGTCCTCTGGCAAGTTGATTCCGATGTGCACATATAGAGGAAACACGCACACATTCTCTCATCTGCCCTGCCCTGCCCTGCCCTGCCCTGCCCTGCCCTGCCCTGCCCTGCCCTGCCCTGCCCTGCCCTGCCCTGCCCTGCCCTGCCCTGCCCTGCCCTGCCCTGCCCTGCCCTGCCCTGCCCTGCCCTGCCCTGCCCTGCCCTGCCCTGCCCTGCCCTGCCCTGCCATTCCCTCCCACCCCACATACACTCTCCCCTCCTCTCTCCTCTCGTTTTTTCTCCTTTCCTCTCCGCTCATCTCATCTCCCCTCCCCCCGTGTCTCTATCTCTATCTCACATACATACACGCACACACCGCACGTACACACATAGGCACTCATTTTCTTTTGTTCTTTCAGTAACCAACACAACACTGCGCCTTTGAAATAGACTACAACCAACTTGTGAAGATTGTTCGAGCCGAGAGAAGGAGAGACGGACAGACAGACAGACAGACAACGCGACTGTCTAATGGCAGTGGTGCGGATAGGGGCTCGCTGCTACTTCGCCACTATGCCGCCAGGGGCATGTTCGTAGCGCATGCGTCATGGGTACGACGTCGAGCAGACGCGCCCCCTGCGAGATCACTCATGCGTGTCGACTGCGTAAATCAGAAGATGTGCAGGTATACCACACACACAATCTTCTCTTGTTGTTGGTCATAATGTTTACCTCCAGACAAATATAAATATAACAGTTTTTGAGACATCGGATTTTAACCGTAGAGCCAGAGGCCACAGTAACATTAGCGAAGCAGCAGCGCATATTTGATGTTGAGTTCTGTAATTTATTGGAATAAAGTATCGCTGACTGTATTGTGCAGGATGTTTGCAGCATGGATAGGTGTAAAACGAAATTGGAAGATATTTCAATGGGCGGGTTAATTAAAGAAAACTACACACATACACACATGTTGGCTAAGTATTAACGTTCTCTAAGTCACAACTGTAGTTCGAACACATCCTATTGGCTTCAACCGTTTAGTTTGTGTATTACTATCGGTGCATTTCGCTTCTCTGTGGTAAGCATGCCGAGCAACTGTGTAAGAAATAGCGGCACTTCGCCTGCCGGTCGTACAGCATTCCACGCGTGACGTAGTGGAATGCGTGTTGCAGGCATGGGGCATAGAATACTCGGAGGCCCTGGTCCGCTGGAAGTACACGTCGGTGTTGTGGGGCTTCGAGCCTCGCATTGACTACACGTCGAACGTGAAGGCGCGTCTACAGCCGTGGTGCACGAGCGGCCGATACTTCAGGTCGGTCACGTCGAGTGTCGTTGTCTGCGCGAGCACACACGACAAGCACCCGGCACGTGCGAGTACTGCACAGGCACGCACACGCGCACAACACATTCGCACGTGCGGACACGCAATCACTAACTGTTTTCGTGACACAGTCGACATTTACACGCACACACGCCAACGCACTCTCACGACCACACGCACGGACACACTCGCACGCACACGCACGCGCACACGTACAATCATGCACACGCATACAGGTTAAAAAGCAGGTTACGAATGTGAAAAGTACGTTGCATGTGAGTTATCTATGTGTATTACATAAGATTGTAAGGCAGTGCACAACATAACGCAAACAATTAAGTAAAGGCCGGTTTAAACAGAACAGTTTTCAGGTCTTTCTTAAAATGTCCACAAACACGTTGTGATCTCAACTGTAGAGGAAGAAGTTCCACATGAAGGGTCCTACGCATGAAAGAAAATGCAGAATAATCACAGTGTAACGTTTTCGTGGTTTTCTTTACGCGTATTCTGTTATATTTGAGACAAACAAATATACTTGTACACTGTATAATATATCTGTAATTGATAGAATCATTTTGTATGCTAATCTTCTTGTACTTAAATTAAAGAATAGTTAGTTATTCAGCAGGTAATTACGAATGCAGAGTATAGGCTAAATTTTGATCATTAACATTTTCCTAACCATGATATTTATTTTCTAATCACTGTAATTATTATCCTGATTTGCTATTACCATTATATGCTATCAGTATACATGTACAGACGTAGATGTGTGTATTCGTCGTGGTGGTCAACACGACAGCGATCTGTTAGGTCTTAGTGCTGGTCTCCAAAGATCAATAATTACGTATACTTACAATATTGTATTTACTGTATTAGCATGTATACAGTTGATATGAACTAAATAAAATGTAACCTATCTATGCGCGTGTAGGCGTAAGACCACAATAAGGTGCACATCCGCCATTCCCCGACCAAAGAGTACCCTATAAAAACAGCATTATGCAGGTTGTCTGGATTTCTGTGAGGACATATATAGTGTGGAGTGAGTAGAAATGGTGTTTTTGTGCACCGTGGCATCAGACCTGTGAAATTATGACAGCTGTCATTCGGTGCATTTCTGCGTATTAATACAGTTGTCATTTTGCTTGGTGATGTAATCGGGGACAATCCGTGGGTGTTTCAAGCAGAAATGGAGGGGTGTAAGGTTTGAAAGAAGTTTGTGGGAGCCTAAGGTATTATAAGTTCACGAATTGTTCACTGAACCTCTGTCTATGGATGGTAAATATGCTGTGAAATTGTCAATAACAGAGCTGATCAAGATTAATAGGAAATGAAGGAAACGTTATAATGGTCGCCTATGGAAAATGCAAATGTGGTCTGACTCCTGTAGCGTGCGCTACGACCCGCCCGGCAAGCCTCTCCAGCGGCCGTACTTCCTCGTGACGCTGGCCGAGGGCTGCTTCCGGCAGGAGACTCACATCCGCCTGCCGTGCTCCTACCACACCCGGCTACACGTCGAGTCGGAGCCGGCGGGCCACTACCTGAAGGCGCTACAGGTCGTCGGCTACCGCGATGGCATCGCCATTCTGCAGGTACATCGCATGCGGCGCTATACTGCGAACAGTTGATTTTTCTATTTCGTTGGTAATGTTTTGTTAGAGAACAAGGAAACTGTACCAGAGAAACAGTTCCACACAGTCACTGCAATCATGTCATTGTATTCATAATTTGTGGAAATATGTTAATGAAATGATACCCTGGTCCATGTCCCCGCCGGTGTCTCTCTCTGTCTGTGTCTGTGTCTGTGTCTGTGTCTGTGTCTGTGTCTGTCTGTGTCTCTCTGTCTGTCCGTCTGTCCGTCTGTCCGTCTGGCCGTCTGGCCGTCTGGCCGTCTGGCCGTCTGGCCGTCTGGCCATCTGACTCTCTCTCTCTCTCTCTCTCTCTCTCTCTCTCTCTCTCTCTCTCTCTCTCTCTCTCTTTCATGGTTACAGCGTCATCGTCATTCTGTAAAACGCTACTTATCACTTGTGGTGGCTGCAGGTGAACTGCACGGACCCGTGCATGGAGTTCCTCGTGGTGCACATGAAGACAGGCACGGTGCTGACGAAGCTACGGGAGCCGGTGGCGGGGCGCCACTACCTGTGTGACTGCATCATCAGCCCCGACCTGTCGTACTTCATCGTCAAGCCGAACGCCATGTACGTGCTGAACTTCTGTCGTCGGGGCGACTACCGCGACGCCATGCTGCTGGTGTCGTGCCGGGGCGGGGGCGAGGGAGGCCCCGTCGTCAAGACGCTCTTCGACGGAGCCGCCGTACGCCCGTTCGTGCTCTTTGACCCGCGATACACGCACAGGTAAAACACTAAAACTATTACGCCGATCGCCACGCCACGGTATTTCGGGTATATGTATAACTGAGCATTCTTTGTGATAGTTCATTCTGGAGTTTAAACTTTATTTTAACGTAACCAAATATCGACTTACCTGAAGACACGTCGTCGGTACTGTTGGCGTGTAATGACCAGTTCATTAGACGTCAGTAAATGACAACGACGTGTCGACGTCGGTGTGAGACAGTCCAGTCCCTACGTGTAAATAAATGCTTAGATGGGCTAAAAGAAAGATTTCATTGAAGGATGAACTATCAAGAAGAATGTCCAACAATATCTAAACCATAAACACATGTTCATTACATTTTGCATTGCTTCTTGTGTACTTATATACATATATGTATTTATTTTATAATCCTCATTTTACCCATTGTTTTACATTACTGTGTAACTTTTTTGTCTCTTGTGGTTTATCCCTTGAAAACCTCTCAGACGAGCAAGTGTTAGTGAAAATATTGTTCATGGCTCCAATAATGGTTTATTGTAGTATAATTAACTTACTTTGGAGGTTAATGTCGAAGAGTACGACGTTTCCATCCGTCAGCTACGGACCTTGTTCACGTACTGGTGTCACGTGTGTTGCCTCAGATTTCGGCGAGATTTCTGAGGCAACACACGTGACACCAGTACGTGAACAAGGTCCGTAGCTGACGGATCGAAACGTCGTACTCTTCGACATTAAGCTCCAAAGTAAGTTAATCAAACTACAATGAGCTAGTGTTAGTTCCATAATATGTGAGCCGTCATTGAGTGAAGCCTCATGTATCATACCTTCTGTCTGTGTAGACGTGTCGCTGTCGGCAACTACGTGCGCGACGGCCGTGACGTGCTGGCCGTCTACGACGTCGTCGCCGGCGCCGTCGTCGTCTCCAGCGACGTCTCGTCGCTCTACCAGACGACGCACAACATCGCGTGGAGCGCCGACGGCTCGTACGTCGCTTCGCTCGTGCTCGGTCGCTCCGTCAAGGACGGCCTATTCAACTTCCCGCGCGTGCTCATCTACGCCAGCGACGACCTGCGCGTGCTGCACGCCGTGCGCACGTCGCTGCTCGCCGAGGTGCCCACATTATCGCCCGCCGCTCTCTTCCCGCTCTTCAGCGAGACCGGCATGCACCTGGCGGTGGCGTACGGCGAGCAGGACACGTTCTACCAGCAGGTGGCCGGCGTCAACGTGCACAAGGTGCCACTGCACGTCAACCTGCAGAGTCTGTGTCGACTCACCATCAGGGACTACTTCGACGGCCAAGACGTCGAGCGCTTGCCGCTGCCCAGCAAACTCAAAGCCTTCCTACGCTTCCAGCCGTGTTACGAATGAACACACGTAACGCGGCTTACGAACACTGCGCTGTGTTCCACCGGCTGCCGTCGTCAACTCTCCAGGAGAGGAGACGGGAAACTGAGTGCTTCCTGTCTTAAAAGTCGTGTACATGCTTCGTGAATTGTAAACACACTTTAAACGCCTACAAATGCTTGTGCACAGAAAACGACAATTTTGATGTATTCATCACTTCATAACAATGCTGTAGCAATTGTTTTATTTAGTTATGTTTATTTTGTTGATTTAAACCTTTTATGTTTTCTTAGTCATGTATTTCTTAATTAAGTAAAACGTATTTATAGAACACGTGCCATTGTACTGCAGATAAGACACTAAATCTGAACTCGAACACACATTGCTGTTGATCGTATCCTGGAAACATATCAACGTGTAGTGGAGAACCTGCAGTTCCTAGAGCCTCCAACACCAACCAAAGTTCTCCCCCAAACGCCCATTCCATATTTTTGTTACCCAGTCCAAAAGCATGCTTTATATATCGAGTACACATAAGCATCCTCACGCAACAGAGGATGATGCGGATCATTGCGTCAGTACCAGCCATCACTACCCCTGGCACACTCCTTTGCAAAACTCCTCTTTTAACTTCAACCAGTGAAATCGCTCATGAGCAGTATGGTCGGCCTCCGGTCATTTCAAATAATTTTGGGTGATTTCAGCCACACGCTACTCGCGTTACATGCAATGTTTAGGATGTTAATGGGTTATTACAGTTGACACAGCAGCAACTGGCAAAGTCAATTACTATAATTTTGTAGTTCGACACCGCTCACTTCCAAGGTTTGTGTAGGCGGTCTGCCAGGGGTAACGTAAGTGATTACCAAATAGGCGCACGTGAGTAAATAACCGTTTATCAACGTCCTTTGTTCTAATGCACCATCGTAAATTGCACGTTGTTGACTTAGCACCACATCCGCAATACACGGAACCAGACGTTACTGAACCAGTCACAGCACAACATCGGTGTTTCTGGAACGGTGTATATGTGCATTCTTTTGTGACCTCTTCTTCGGTGTCCTCTTTAGATTTCCTCTTCTTTGTCCTCTTCTTCCATATCCACTTCGGGTTTCCTCTTCTGTGTCCTCTTCTTTAGTAAGTATCCTCTTAAGTTTCCCCTTCTTCAGTATCTCCTCTTCAGTTTTCCTCTTTGGTGTCCTCTTTTTTGGATATCCTCTTCTGTGTCCTTTTCTTCGGTATCCTCTTTGATGTCCTCTTGGGTTTCCTTTTCTGTGTCCTCTATTTTGGCATCCTCTTCAATTTCCTCTTCTGTGTCCACTTTCGGTGTCCTCTTGTATCCTCTTCGGGTTTCCTCTTATGGGTCCTCTTTTGCGTCCTCTTCTTTTTCCTGTTACATGTCCTCTTCAGTTTTCTCTGCTGTGTCCTTTTCAATGTTTTCTTCTGCATGTCACCTTTAAAAAACAATATTAGTAAGATGTAACATACCTCTTACTCGATACTCCAGCTTCAGATGTCCATCGATGTCCCAGCTGACGCTCTGCTTCTGACACAAAAAGGCCCAGTGTTAGCAGATGAAAGAGTGTACTGGCCCATTGCCCTGGGTAGGGACACTATATAGGGACTGGTAGCAGGGTTAGCTGCGCCAGGGTGTAGCAGAAGGCAAGAACGACTACTCCTACAGTTGCATATCTACATGCAGCCTACTACCCTGACAACGGATAGACAATCTCTATAAGACAAGAATTAACAAAGTAAATGATAAATAAGAAATGCATTCCTGTCACTAGAACAACAATTACAATTGTTTTTGTTGACACAGCCTTTGCAGATGTCAACTGCGTTGTCACGACTGGAGGCTGGAGCATTGCGCATCACAACTGAAACAAACGTGAACATTGTTAAATTTATGACTAGAATTTACGTCCATCTCTAATGCCTAATGACGCATTAATTAATAGAAATATACATAATCATGTTATGGAAAGACTGTCTATGTTCTTCACAACGGGGCTATTATATCAGGCGTAATGGTGAAAACACGGTATTCACTGAAACAAAATGGCAACCGGAAGTCGTGCAACCGGTTGGCCAGTCGTAACCTTTAACTACGATAACGTCAAATAATCGAAACACAACCTACAGTAAAATTAATAAACAATTTTTTTAATTAATAGCGCAATTAGAAGGAAAAAAACATGAACGCAAACAACTGCTCTTACGTAATTGCTGCACTAGTAGACGGGTTCCTTGCATGTGATTATCGTTTTACCTTGTTGGTAAAATATGTATTTAGCAGTGTCAATAAAACTAACTATTTGAGCCGGAATGTCAACCAGTGGCGTAGCCAGGATTTTGCATTGGACCCGACAACCACGCAAACTCTGCATACGTACGTACGTATGTATGTATATATGTATGTATGCATGTATGTATGTATACATGTATATATATATATATATATATATAATATATATATATATACGTTCATATAATATATATATACGTTCATATAATATATTTCAATATAATATAACTCAAACCCATCTCGCTTAAAATGAATACAGACATGACAGCCAAGTTCACAGACCAATGTAGCTGGCAGTTTAGAAGAAGAAAACATTCACAGGAGTCGTCAAAGTAAGAAAGTAAGAGAGAAACGACACATTATTAAAGGGATACGAACCCATAGCCCCTACATTGCATTAACCTATAGCTGGCCACCACATTCCTCACGCTACTCTCCCAAATCTACCGACAAAGACCATCACAATTGCGAACATGTAGTCACTTACTCTGATGAAACAATAATTAAACATCCCTACCATGACACAGATGATGTGGCGTTGGTGTTCAACCAGTAACTTCATAACATGTAACGTTGCTTATTGCAATTTATAAATTCATGATAGGAAGTGGCATTTTTCCCCGTGCAATTGCTTTGGTTACAATGAGAATAAAAAACGGGGCAAACGCTTGGAGGAAAATCGAAGGGGTGATGGGAGATACTTGCACAACACGTAAACGTAAAGGAAATGTGCTAAGCGCGTATAGGACCGCGACGATAGCGGGCCGGGATTCTCCGTTGTTACTAACATAGTTTCCGTTAGTAATGCATCAAGTATTCCAATTTGAATGTTATTCGCATGTTGTAAATAAAATGCATACGGTAAGCATTTTGAGGGAACTCAGCCCGGGCGTGACGTATGTCACCAAAGCTACGTCAGAGCAGATAAAAGCGGGACTGCGCTTGCTCGCGCACACGAGGTATATGTACGTGTTTAGCCGAATCTGGAACCGGCCGAATCTGAGACCACCACACCGGCATACATGAATGCATTAGAGACGATGGCACTAACAGAGAAACAACAGAAGATCCAGGTTTGCGAAAAAACTTTGAGAATTCTTAACTTAATTCTATTTCATGAATTATTTTGCGAAAGGGTAGGATTGGGAAGGAAATTCTTACACATGCATCCTGAAAACTTTGTCACTCTATGACTATGAATCAGACAGCCAGTTATTGGTCCTGCGTTCCCCACCATCCTATTTTTTCTGGGATTGGGGGCCATGACCCCCCGTCATCCTGGCTACGCCACTGATGTCAACACTACATTGTTGTCGGGAAATGATACCGGAAGACGAGGAGGTCGAGTGCTTCGGCAAAGCTTTAGCTTCAGCTTAATTACTTCGCTGGCGCTGTCTCTGTCGGGTCGTGACATTTGGAAATGGGGAGGATTGTTGAATTGTTTTCGCGGCGACTTTCTTAATTTTGAATCTCACCGAAAACATCGAGGTTAAATTGCACGGGTTAAATTCCCTGAGATTCACTGAAAAGGGGGCACATTCCAACCTTTGGGGGTACGTAACGGGAGCACTTACCATGCAATGTTCATAGGTAGTACACACGTGCATTATACTATGTACACGTATGTTATGCTAGCCCGCAGATCCGCCTGTGCTATATCATACAATATGTGATAAATACATCACGGTGGCTTTACAAGTTAAAAGTGCAAAGTATCTGTAGAACTGTCAGTAGAAGTCATATGTTTGCTACTTTTATAATTAATACTGTCTATGATGATGATGATGATGATGATGATGATGATGATGATGATGATGATGATGATGATGATGATGATGATGATGATGATGATGATGATGATGATGATGATGATGATGATGATGATGATGATGATGATGATGATGATGATGATGATGATGATGATGATGATGATGATGATGATTCGTGCCATCTCCGAAGCTGATGCCCCATTCCTTGGTATTTACAAAACTATTTTAGAAGTTACCAAATCAAAATCCTACGAAATTGATATGTAATTAAAAAATACATAGTAAAATTACGGGTAAAATTCAATGTAAATACGGATTTATAAAATTGAACAGTTACACAAACTGAATCAAATATGTTATAAATGTTAGATTCAGTCTAATATAGAGGACATAGATGTTATACTTTCATAAGACGATTGTCTATAGGAATGCGTTAGCCGTTTCTGCCTTAGCGGAAAATAAGTAAACGATAATGTAATTGTTTTCGTCAAACGGGTACAATTTACCCCACACTGCTCTATGATAGCACAGTAGATTTCCCAAAACAACCGATAGAGGGCAACACAGTCTGAGCAACAAAAGGTTTGCTCACAGGCGAGTTCGACTCAAGACTTGAAGCTAGTTTCTATTACAATAAAGTTCCAGCCCACATAGCAACAACATGCGGTATGTTATTTTGAAATGATATATATTTGTTATATCTAAATTATATGCATTATTGATCACGGTGTGGCCCAATTAATGACGTTAAAATAACAAATTACACCTTTTATCGCCCACCTGGTAATTTTTTTCCATTCACGCTATAAACATAATATATTATAATAACGCCCAACGTGTTACCATATTTATAGCATCTGAAAAACTTCAATTTGAAGGGTAAATGCACAAAACCTAGTCGCAATGTTCCAACGGCATAGTCGCAATGCTGCAATGATATTTGTAGTCACAATGGCAATGCTCCAGGTCCAAGGGCCAGGGGTATAGTATCAATGCACCAATTTTTGTCAGAAGGCCCCAGTGATTTTACTATGTCAAACATGTATAAAGGACAATACAATTGTAGATATTAAAACATTACATATTAAATGCATAATAATTATAGAAGTGACGAAAATAGCCTTTGTGTACATGCTTTCTTGTAATAGTATGTTCTTACAGGTCCTTTTCTGGCTGAATTAGGCATTTCTGCCTCTTGTGCCAGCTCTGTCTTGATCATTGATTTGAGACTGTGCGCATGCGTCTAAAGGTGACACAGTCCATAGTAAAATAATTTTGTATAGGATGATTTTTCCATAGTTTATCAAGTCTACCTTCAAATGATTGGACTGAAGGAGCATCTACCACAGACTGTGGCAGGCTATTCCATACATCAGTAGATCGGTATACAAATGAATTTTTTCGGATGTTTAATCGGCATCTTTCTTTAAATATTTTTAGATTGTGCCCTCTCGTTATTGAATCATTATCCCTTAATGTAACAAAATTTGATGTAACAGTAGAATCATATTTCCCAGTTATTATTTTGTAAATTTCTATCATGTCTCCCCTAAGTCGACGGTATGAAAGAGTTGGTAGCTTTAATCTTATTAGACGTTCTTTATAATCCAGTTCCTTATATCCAGGAATTAATTTAGTTGCTCGACGCTGAACATTTTCAAGTGCTGTTATGTGTTTCATTAAATATGGACTCCATACCTGGTTTGCATACTCGATATGTGGTCGGACAAGAGACTTAAAAACAGTAGAAAAACACTTATCATCTAGATATTCAAAAGTGCGTCGAATTATCCCCATCATAGAATTGGCTTTATTAATTTTTTCTGACATATGTGCCTCGAAGTTAAGTGATGAGTCAAAAGTTACTCCAATATCCTTTACTGTTTCTGCTTTATTAATTGTTTTCTGATCTTTACCCATTGTGTATCCATCATTTCTTATGGAGGAACGTCCAATTCGCATGTTACAACATTTATCAGGATGAAATTTCAGTAGTGATGTTTCTGACCATTTCTCCGCTGAGGTGAGATCCTTTTGTAGGATGTTGCAGTTATCTTCATTATAAATAGGGTTAAAAAGTTTCATATCATCTGCAAATAGGAAAATATGAGAGTTTTTATAACATCAGGTAGATCATTTATGAAGATAACAAAAAGAAGGGGGCCGATCACGGATCCTTGTGGTATTCCACTGATCACTTCTTGCCAGTTAGAAAATATGTTGTTAATTCGTATTCGTTGTTTTCTATGTGAAAGTAGATCTATGATCCAGTTAATTAGGTTTCCCTTTATTCCATAGCTCTGTATTTTTTTTATAAGTTTTGAATGTGGGACCTTGTCAAATGCTTTCATAAAATCAGAATATATTACATCAATTCAGCCTCCATTGTCCAGCGTTTCAGTCCATATATCTAATACCTTTAGTAGTTGAAGTACTGTTGAACGGCCCTTTACAAAACCAAACTGACATTTACTCAATAGCTCATTTTCTTTCATATGTACAGTGATGGTGTCTCTAATTATTTCTTCCATTATCTTACCCACTACACTTGTTATACTGACTGGTCGGTAATTTTGAGGTAATGTTTTACTTCCTTTCTTATGGATTGGAGATATGTTAGCCTGTTTCCATTCTTTGGGTAGTTTGCCTGTTGACAGACAATATGGTTGTATTACATAACCTATCTTACATAGCTTACCTGTTGTGTACGATTGTAATACATAATCCATCATGTTTTATAATAGATAATTTTTTTAAATAGTTATTTACCAACTAAGAACTGACTGGGTTGTTATCAGCAAAGCGGGGCATTCTGACCAAAAGTAGAGGCTGAGCTCTGCAACCAAAGGGTCCAGGCATTGTGACTAAACGGTTGATGCATTACCACTGGTGCATGCAGGGAGAGGTGCATTCTGAGCACATCCCCTTCTCAGCCAGTGTTCTAGTTAAGGTCTACTAATTGTTTCCAACAATTGGCAGTTCTGTTAAAGTTACGACTAACCTGTAAGTTGTTACAATGTTATGATGTTATGCGTTCAGATGTGCTGACCTCTACACCATCCACGCCTTTGGTCCCGTGTCAGTGCAATATACTTCTACAGATTACAGCCATTTTTTGCCGGGACACTGGCATGTTTTGTATCTATGAAAGGTTTAATCCACATAATAAGTAGGCAAAATTTACATTGTTATGGGCCAAAAAGCCCCAAATCAATGGGCCAAAAAGACATTGTTGTAGGACTGAAAGTTTGGTTGTTGTAGAGGGGCAATGATGCGAGGGCGAGGAGCACCGATGGTGGGTCGTGGAGGCATGCACCCCGGGATGCACATGAGAGGACAGATGTGAGTTGTATGGCCTTGATTTATGCATGCATTAAGTTTGTGGGTGGTACATGTTTTTATTATCGTAAAATTTGATAAGAAATTTGTCCCCCCACGTATATTGCTGTCTGTGTTTTCTGCATTGATTTAGGTTAAAAAAACAGCATGCATACTTTTGGGAATATACCTGTAAGGGATATCATGTTTTAACATACATATCATATTACTTGAGGCTTCCAAACCACATAAAAGTCACCACATTCGATAACATTTACGACAATCAATAATTCATTCAAGCAATAAAATGAACAATTCCTCACATGATCACCCAATTTATTTTTGACTTTTAGTACTGTGCCGTCTTTGTTAGAATAGTTATTCAGTAACACATTATGCAAAGTGCACACATGTTGCCTTTAGCAATATTAAATGTCAACTGATGTACCTTTTATTAATGTTTCTTAATGTTTTACAGCTTCAAGCCATTCATTCCTCGTATTCCATTTGATTTGATCAAGGTAAGGGTACTTACTTCGTATTAGAGCCTTGCTGTAATACTAATAGTAATTACATCTTCAAGTAATAATAAATTTAGTAATTTAGTAATAACACCTTCAAGTAATTCATTGCTACTGTTAAGTTTAAAATTCTATTGTGACAGTAATTGGATATATAATATTACTTGATACAATTTTATACATTTATATATATATATGCTATGGGAACACGTGCGATTTGATTTTTTTTTTAAATTCATGTGTTATGCAGGGGGGCATTTATGCCTACAGTGTATCACAGTATATATATTAACTGTCATGCATGTAGCTAACAATGCATTATGAAGCGAGTGGCTGAGTGACAATCAATAGTTCATATCACTGTGTTGCTGTATTGTAAATAACAACCAGACTCGAGTCACTAATGTTCACAACTGTATCAATTTCGTATCCCACAGTGTGACACAGCATTTCCTAAGTGCAGGCCGCCTGTTGACGACAAACCATTCGCTGATGTAAGTAAATGATATCTCAAATACTTAAAGAATCCATGCTCTTGCGTGACTGCTAAGTAATACATTTTTGTATCAATGAAACTGTCAAAATAATTTATAACTTATGTAACGTTAGCACTTTGTAGGTGTTTTGCACAATAAGACTGTTTAGGAAACTATATGAAGACAGACATGTTAGAAAACAGCCAATAAAGAATCCAGTTTTATGTGACTAATTAAATAATTATGCCATTGTTTACTGGGCAATTAATTGTTGCTGCACATAGTATAGTTGTCAGTTACAACTGAAGTACAAAATGATAAACATCATAAATTGGCCCCTTTGGATAAATCCGTAAAAAAACTGACTTTGGATATACGTTGGTTAATGTGCAGCAACAAATGTAGTGAATTCTAGTGATTGCCTTGGATATTAACATTAACGTTCTATTTGATGTGTACCAAAAAAAATATTTAGGAAGAAATAAACTTCTGTTGTTTTTGATCTTGATGCTACAGTTATGATCACAAGAAGGTGGACATTTTAAACCTAGCCTGAGGGTATTAGCACCCAAAATTCACTGCAATGTGTCTCATTAATGTCATTTAACTCTGCAACAGTCAGTTATAAAAAAATTGAAACACGGTTAAATTCCATTCTCACAGATATCAGATATGTGATAACAGCCAAGTATTTGTAGGACAATAACACATATGTATTGAAATTTATATATGCCATCGTTTAGTATGTGTTTTGCATGTAAATAGATAATTAATTAGTTTTATTTATTTATTCAAATTATTGGTTTATTTATTTTACTCATCGTCGTTAATTCAATATAATATTTAATTAACAGTTTGAATATGAATAATTTAACGTTTCTAAAAAAAATTCTTCTGAAGGTTAATTTTACAGTTGTATTTATTATTATTAATATTAGTTTTAACACATAATAAATAGCTTTATATTTTATTGTATGCTAGTACAGCGCTTTGAGCATATCTGGATATTGCGCTTTATAAATATTATTATTATATACTTCCAACTGCACATGTGTAATTATTGTGTATGTTTCTACGTGTGGTTTGGCTGTTTCCCAGGCGCTGTTGAAGCGTGCCCAAGACCTGAGTCCCTCTCCCCAGGAGCTGGCAGCCGTACTCAACCTAGCCACCAAAGTCAACACTGTGCTCGACAACCTCATCATTGCCCCCGGCAATTTTGAAGCCGCAGTAAGCCTAGCTTAGTTGAATATCAAATAATGAAGTGTTACATAAAACTGGTTTAAATTACTAGTAACATCACTTGACTTTGTTATTATATAGTATCTATGTGATAACATGATAGCAGGCTGTTTCTAAAAGGATTGTGAAATGACAGACACAGCCATGGCAGAATTAGTAAAAAACTATATAACAGTGGATCTCGTATGATTTCTGTTCTACGGACAGCATTGATTAGAAACTGTATCAGTAGGTATCTTCTGTCACCATACAACACTGATGTAACTCAACTAGTACTATGTTAAAGCAGGATTCTTTATTTTACCGCTAATAACTTTAAACTCACATTGATTAAATTTGTTTGTTGTGAATTAAGGAATTTTGCTTTAATATAGCATTCTTCCAACTTATGACGATTTTTCACTTGGCTACTACTATTTGTAGAAGTCTCTATTTTTGTCCGTAATATATTTTACATGTTTGTCACTGAGCGTACAATGTATATAATGTCTATTTTTGTACATACAATATTTGTACATGTTTGTCACTGAGTGTACAATGTCTGTACTGTGTGTCAGCAACTGGAGGAAGTGAGGCAGGTCGGGGCTCACAAGAAAGGCACAATGCTGGCTGGCGTCACAATTGCTGACATTGTTGTCATTCTGAAGACACTGCCCACAGGTGGGTGGACCTTGTGTCCCTTGTCCTGTTCAATCAACCGCGTCCATTGGCAGTGGTCAGGTGGAAATTAAGCAGTTACTCTTTTTGTTTTTCATAGTCAATTTTGCCGTTTTTGTCAGTTGTATTTGAGCAGCTTTAAATTTCATGATGGCTTTATATTGACGGTTGTTTTATCTTGTCTAAGCATTTGTTACAGATTGATGTTATATTTAACAACAGATTTCATGATCATGGAATTACATGTAGTTTGCATTGAAATTGGAACATATTATTTAGAAGTGTGTAAATGTTTTTAGTTACCCGGTTAAAAAAATCTTCTTAGACAAGATGACTGATTTAATATCACGCAACCTTTGGGTGCCTTCTTTGGTGTTTCATGTGGCTAGACATGATTATGGTGCCTAATGGGAGGTTGATCGTGCTAGCTAGTGATGACTGATGGTGTCTGTTGTTCAGTGGAGGCCGTCCAACTACTGGGGAACAAGGTGATTGAAGAGTTGAGACAGTCCGACCCACACGAAGGTAGGTGCAGAGACATCTTCACGTGTCTAGGCACCGACTCATTAAGATAATGAGTTCATTAAAAATTCATCATTAAACAGAAGCTGTTATACATGTATGTATATTTGTTACGGCTACTGCCATATCATTTTATCACAGAGTACACCAGCTAATGTCTCACTGGCACGTTCGGGCAGTTTTTAGTATAACAATAATAATAATATACAAGATCACTATTGATGAAGAAATGAGGATGTTGAGAAGAATTAAAGGAGTAACATTGAGAGACAGAGTAAAGAGTGTGGACATCAGAAAGGAGCTAGGTGTGAGTAGCATACAGGAGAAAGAGAAATGAGACTACGCTGGTATGAACACATGCAGAGAATGGAAGAAAACAACGAAGTGAGAGCAGTTGGTGACATGAGAGTGCCAGGAAAAAGGCCAAGAGGGATATGCAGGCACTGAAGATCACCCCGGAGGATGCCCAGGGCATTCTGGAAATCAAGAATTCGGGCCGTTGACCCCACCTAGTGGGAAAAGGAGAAGACTATCCAAGAAGAAGAAGACTATTGATGAGGAAATACAAAATATCTACTGCCACATCTGTCCCGGAGTACGCCAGCTACAGTGTTACAGTGTTCCATTGGCAGGTCCTGGCAGTTTTAATATACATGATCACTGTTGATAAGCAAATACAAAATTGTATTTCGTTATCTTGATCACCTTAAATTGAATTGACTTTATTTCGCATATAAAACACAATGAACAAGGAACGTGTGTTAATAATATCACTCATGTGTCCAGTCCAACTCCCTGTTGTTAGACTTCATTTCATCCCAGTCTACTGTGACATGATGAGTGTGAATTGTATAAGATGAATAAGAGTCGTTGTGTTTGACATGTTCCAGTGCTGCAGATGTTGATGAATGAAGGCGGCTGTGAGATCAGCTCGGCGGACGCCACAGTGCGCATGCTCATCACAACAATCCCACCAAACCTCAAGAAACTCGACCCGGAAATCCATTGTAATCTTGTTTTTATTATTATTAGCTCATCTCCCAGTGTTAATCATGTGTATGTATGTCTTCGATTTAGAGTTTCTTTCTCTAGAGGTGGGTAGCTTACTGCAGGCGACACATGTCTGTCCTGTGTCGGGGTATTTACTTATCCCTGCGTAGACTTGAGACGGAAGGAACCAGGCTAGAGTCTCTGAGAGACACATTGAATGGTGTACAACGTTGTCCATGTTTCTAATGGTGGTTTGTAGTAGGATGTGAACCTTCTAACCAGCGGTCTGCCACTGGACCACCACTGCTCCACACTAGCAAATGAATGTTATGATACCACCAGTAGTATTCACTCCCTTTTGGACTTCCCTGTGTCATGTGTCTTGAAGGCAGTGTGTGTTGTGTACTTACTGTGTGTGTTGTGTACTTACTGTGTGTGTTCTGTACTTACTGTGTGTTCTGTACTTACAGTGTGTGTTGTGTACTTACTGTGTGTTCTGTACTTACAGTGTGTGTTCTGTACTTACTGTGTGTGGTGTGTAATTACTGTGTGTGTTGTGTACTTACTGGGTGTTCTGTACTTACAGTGTGTGTTCTGTACTTACTGTGTGTGTTGTGTAATTACTGTGTGTGTTGTGTACTTACTGTGTGTTCTGTACTTACAGTGTGTGTTGTGTACTTACTGTGTGTGTTGTGTACGTACTGTGTGTGTTGTGTACTTACAGTGTGTGTTGTGTACTTACTGTGTGTGTTGTGTACTTACAGTGTGTGTTGTGTACTTACTGTGTGTGTTGTGTACTTACAGTGTGTGTTGTGTACTTACTGTGTGTGTTGTGTACTTACTGTGTGTTGTGTACTTACTGTGTGTGTTGTGTATTTACAGTGTGTGTTGTGTACTTTCTGTGTGTTGTGTACTTACTGTGTGTGTTGTGTACTTACAGTGTGTGTTGTGTACTTACTGTGTGTGTTGTGTACTTACTGTGTGTGTTGTGTACTTACAGTGTGTGTTGTGTACTTACTGTGTGTGTTGTGTACTTACTGTGTGTGTTGTGTACTTACTGTGTGTGTTGTGTACTTACAGTGTGTGTTGTGTACTTACAGTGTGTGTTGTGTACTTACTGTGTGTGTTGTGTACTTACTGTGTGTTGTATACTTACTGTGTGTGTTGTGTATTTACAGTGTGTGTTGTGTACTTACTGTGTGTGTTGTGTACTTACTGTGTGTGTTGTGTACTTACTGTGTGTGTTGTGTACTTACTGTGTGTGTTGTGTTCTTACTGTGTGTGTTGTGTACTTACAGTGTGTGTTGTGTACTTACAGTGTGTGTTGTGTACTTATTGTGTGTGTTGTGTACTTACTGTGTGTGTTGTGTTCTTACTGTGTGTGTTGTGTACTTACAGTGTGTGTTGTGTACTTACAGTGTGTGTTGTGTACTTAATGTGTGTGTTGTGTACTTAATGTGTGTGTTCTGTACTTACAGTGTGTGTTCTGTACTTACAGTGGATGCTAAGTTGATGCAGCAACACCTGGTGAGCATTCGCCACACTCGCTGGTTCGAGGAGAACGCGTCTCACTCCAGTATCAAGGTCCTCATCCGTCTGCTCCAAGATCTCCGCGGTCGCTTTGATGGCTTCCTGCCTCTTACTGCGTGGATCATTGATCTTCTGGTGAGTTGATCCACAAATATGCCATAACAACTTCTACCCAAAATTTTTTTAGACGAGTACATGCATATATGTAATACACAATGTCATAGCTGGATATAAATACATGTTCTCTTGTGGCCTTGTACACATGGTTATATAATCACGAATAAACACACATCCCAGTTACAAGTCATCATCACACACCAGGGGTGGCTGCGGCTGATTATGTCGGTACTAACTCTTCTCTACCCCCCGCACATCCCTGTCAATAACTCCTCTTTTAATGTCAGGCAATAAAGTTGCCCATGAGGAGTGTGGTCAGCTTCTGCCGTGTAACATAATTTTGGGTGAATTCAGCCACACACTGCTTGTGTTATATGTAATGTTTAGGATGTTTATGTGTCATTAAATTGGGATTCCCACCAAACGTGTATCCGTCTTCAAATTGGGGATTTATAGAGACGATCGATCAGTCAGTGGTAGTGTCAACCCCTGTCTTGCGAGAATGCCACAAATCAACCATAAACACTTTATTGCTCACCTTTATTTATTTATATTCTCACCTTTACTACTCAATAATAAGCAAATATTAATTAATTCACATGTTAATATACTATTACATATCTATGTATTCACATGTGCACCTAGATATGATTGAACAATGTCTGAATGGCATACAAAAACTAATCTACAGAAGAAAATTACCAAATCCTATTGTGACTCCTTTGATTGCGATTATGTGTTAATCTTACTGCAAGTCTACATGTTGTACAACAAAGGGAAAATAAACACACCTATCTGTCTATCCCATTTAAATACCTGCTAATTTGAAATGTATTATTGTAGCACACACCTTCTAGATCCATGTATCTGTGTACCTTCATCACACATTTAAGTTGAGAATCAATAGACTCACACGTGCGTCAACGGCATGGATTAATGTGTGGTTGTTGCAGGCCCACTACGCCATCATGGTGAACCCAAAGAGGGAGCCACTGCCACTTCACGTCTCCTTCCGGTGAGTTATGATTCCGCCATTGCATCTCTAGTCGTGTGTCTTAGAGTTACGCAGGGAGGCTCAGGACACGTTTAGTCTTCCTTTCGTTTCCAAGCTAAAATGTAGTGTTACAGCATGTTATATGGGGTAAGACCACAACTAGTGACTGTCCAGTTGTATGGGGTAAGACCACAATTAGTCTTTCCCCATACAACTGGACATTCACTAATTGTGGTCTTACCCCATATAACTGGACAGTCACTAATTGTGGTCTTACCCCATATAACTGGACAGTCACTAATTGTGGTCTTACCCCATATAACTGGATATTCACTAATTGTGGTCTTACCCCATATAACTGGATATTCACTAATTGTGGTCTTACCACATACAACTGGACAATCACTAATTGTGGTCTTAACCCATATAACTGGACAATCACTAATTGTGGTCTTAACCCATACAACTGGACATTTGGTGACTGTTTAGCGAGTCCCTGTATGAACTGCATTTTGATGTGATATGTGAATTCGTTTATTTATGAGCCCTTTGACATGGGACGTGTTGAAACAGTGAATATTGAATGTATTACTGCATCAGATCTTTCATGGGGTAGCAATAAATGTATGCTAGTTGCTTGTGTATTTGCAGTCAGTTAAGTAATGTTCCTTGAGCTGAGAAGGTTTAAAGAAAATCTGTAGGTAAAATATCCATAAATAACAGAATATGCTATGTAGGCTAGCTATGTAAATAATTTTGTGGTTGTGGTTTTTACAAAAACTCCTCACAAATATGCTGCTGTTGTGGGATACATGGGCATCATACTTGCATTTACACTGTCTTTGAAGCAAGAGTGCTTTCCTAGGTTTTATTATTATATATAATATACAATCGGTCATTATTTAATATTACATACATGTTGAATGTTCACTGCCTGCCGAATGGTGTTTAGTTAATTTATTATACTAAGCCCAGAACAATGTTCGCAATTTAAAAGATTCCATCTGCAACATGTTCAAATGGTAAACTGAACATCCAATTAATAAACAACATTGATGGGTAATAATGTCGAGGCGAGCAGGGTTAATTGCAATACCCTTTGATATTTTACTTTCCCAAGTTCATGACAGCAGACTTGCTATTACAAATTACTGCTGTGCCAATTTTGGGCAGATGAGCAGGCACCCCTCCCATACAACAGATGAGCAGGCACGCCTCCCGTACAACAGATGAGCAGGCACCCCTCCCGTACAACAGATGAGCAGGCACCCCTCCCGTACAACAGATGAGCAGGCACCCCTCCCGTACAACAGATGAGCAGGCACCCCTCCCGTACAACAGATGAGCAGGCACCCCTCCCATACAACAGATGAGCAGGCACCCCTCCCGTACAACAGATGAGCAGGCACCCCTCCCGTACAACAGATGAGCAGGCACCCCTCCCGTACAACAGATGAGCAGGCACCCCTCCCGTACAACAGATGAGCAGGCACGCCTCCCGTACAACAGATGAGCAGGCACCCCTCCCGTACAAAAGCAGCAGCAAACTTATGCTTGATGCATAAAGCCACAAGCTACGGGAGACATAATGATGTGTGTGTACCAGTCAGAATACAGAGAGGGTGATGTGTGTGTACCTGTCAGAGTACAGAGAGGGTGATGTGTGTGTACCTGTCAGAGTACAATACAGAGAGGGTGATGTGTGTGTACCTGTCAGAGTACAGAGAGGGTGATGTGTGTGTATCTTGCAGAGTACAAGGAGGGTGATGTGTGTGTACCAGTCAGAGTACAGAGAGGGTGATGTGTGTGTACCAGTCAGAGTACAGAGAGGGTGATGTGTGTGTACCAGTCAGAGTACAGAGAGGGTGATGTGTGTGTACCAGTCAGAGTACAGAGAGGGTGATGTGTGTGTACCAGTCAGAGTACAGAGAGGGTGATGTGTGTGTGTACCTGTCAAGAGTACAGATAGGGTGATGTGTGTGTACCTGTCAGAGTACAGAGAGGGTGATGTGTGTGTACCTGTCAGAGTACAGAGAGGGTGATGTGTGTGTATCTGTCAGAGTACAGAGAGGGTGATGTGTGTGTACCTGTCAGAGTACAGAGAGGGTGATGTGTGTGTACCTGTCAGAGTACAATACAGAGAGGGTGATGTGTGTGTACCTGTCAGAGTACAGAGAGGGTGATGTGTGTGTATTTTGCAGAGTACAAGGAGGGTGATGTGTGTGTACCAGTCAGAGTACAGAGAGGGTGATGTGTGTGTACCAGTCAGAGTACAGAGAGGGTGATGTGTGTGTACCAGTCAGAGTACAGAGAGGGTGATGTGTGTGTACCAGTCAGAGTACAGAGAGGGTGATGTGTGTGTACCAGTCAGAGTACAGAGAGGGTGATGTGTGTGTACCTGTCAAGAGTACAGAGAGGGTGATGTGTGTGTACCTGTCAGAGTACAGAGAGGGTGATGTGTGTGTACCTGTCAGAGTACAGAGAGGGTGATGTGTGTGTATCTGTCAGAGTACAGAGAGGGTGATGTGTGTGTACCTGTCAGAGTACAGAGAGGGTGATGTGTGTGTACCTGTCAGAGTACAATACAGAGAGGGTGATGTGTGTGTACCTGTCAGAGTACAGAGAGGGTGATGTGTGTGTATTTTGCAGAGTACAAGGAGGGTGATGTGTGTGTACCAGTCAGAGTACAGAGAGGGTGATGCGTGTGTACCAGTCAGAGTACAGAGAGGGTGATGTGTGTGTACCAGTCAGAGTACAGAGAGGGTGATGTGTGTGTACCAGTCAGAGTACAGAGAGGGTGATGTGTGTGTACCAGTCAGAGTACAGAGAGGGTGATGTGTGTGTACCAGTCAGAGTACAGAGAGGGTGATGTGTGTGTACCAGTCAGAGTACAGAGAGGGTGATGTGTGTGTACCTGTCAAGAGTACAGATAGGGTGATGTGTGTGTACCTGTCAGAGTACAGAGAGGGTGATGTGTGTGTACCTGTCAGAGTACAGAGAGGGTGATGTGTGTGTATCTGTCAGAGTACAGAGAGGGTGATGTGTGTGTACCTGTCAGAGTACAGAGAGGGTGATGTGTGTGTACCAGTCAGAGTACAGAGAGGGTAATGTGTGTGTACCTGTCAGAGTACAGAGAGGGTGATGTGTGTGTACCAGTCAGAGTACAGAGAGGGTGATGTGTGTGTGTACCTGTCAGAGTACAGAGAGGGTGATGTGTGTGTACCAGTCAGAGTACAGAGAGGGTGATGTGTGTGTACCTGTCCGAGTACAGAGAGGGTGATGTGTGTGTATCTTGCAGAGTACAAGGAGGGTGATGTGTGTGTACCAGTCAGAGTACAGAGAGGGTGATGTGTGTGTATCTTGCAGAGTACAAGGAGGGTGATGTGTGTGTACCTGTCAGAGTACAGAGAGGGTGATGTGTGTGTATCTTGCAGAGTACAAGGAGGGTGATGTGTGTGTACCAGTCAGAGTACAGTACAGAGAGGGTGATGTGTGTGTACCAGTCAGAGTACAGAGAGGGTGATGTGTGTGTACCTGTCAGAGTACAGAGAGGGTGATGTGTGTGTACCAGTCAGAGTGCAGAGAGGGTGATGTGTGTGTACCTGTCAGAGTACAGAGAGTGTGATGTGTGTGTATCTTGCAGAGTACAAGGAGGGTGATGTGTGTGTACCTGTCAGAGTACAGAGAGGGTGATGTGTGTGTATCTTGCAGAGTACAAGGAGGGTGATGTGTGTGTACCAGTCAGAGTACAGTACAGAGAGGGTGATGTGTGTGTACCAGTCAGAGTACAGAGAGGGTGATGTGTGTGTACCTGTCAGAGCACAGAGAGGGTGATGTGTGTGTACCAGTCAGAGTGCAGAGAGGGTGATGTGTGTGTACCTGTCAGAGTACAGAGAGTGTGATGTGTGTGTATCTTGCAGAGTACAAGGAGGGTGATGTGTGTGTACCTGTCAGAGTACAGAGAGGGTGATGTGTGTGTATCTTGCAGAGTACAAGGAGGGTGATGTGTGTGTACCAGTCAGAGTACAGTACAGAGAGGGTGATGTGGGTGTACCAGTCAGAGTACAGAGAGGGTGATGTGTGTGTACCAGTCAGAGTACAGAGAGGGTGATGTGTGTGTACCTGTCAGAGTACAGAGAGGGTGATGTGTGTGTATCTTGCAGAGTACAAGGAGGGTGATGTGTGTGTGTACCAGTCAGAGTACAGAGAGGGTGATGTGTGTGTACCAGTCAGAGTGCAGAGAGGGTGATGTGTGTGTACCTGTCAGAGTACAGAGAGTGTGATGTGTGTGTATCTTGCAGAGTACAAGGAGGGTGATGTGTGTGTACCTGTCAGAGTACAGAGAGGGTGATGTGTGTGTATTTTGCAGAGTACAAGGAGGGTGATGTGTGTGTACCAGTCAGAGTACAGAGAGGGTGATGTGTGTGTACCAGTCAGAGTACAGAGAGGGTGATGTGTGTGTACCAGTCAGAGTACAGAGAGGGTGATGTGTGTGTACCAGTCAGAGTACAGAGAGGGTGATGTGTGTGTACCAGTCAGAGTACAGAGAGGGTGATGTGTGTGTACCAGTCAGAGTACAGAGAGGGTGATGTGTGTGTACCAGTCAGAGTACAGAGAGGGTGATGTGTGTGTACCTGTCAAGAGTACAGAGAGGGTGATGTGTGTGTACCTGTCAGAGTACAGAGAGGGTGATGTGTGTGTACCTGTCAGAGTACAGAGAGGGTGATGTGTGTGTATCTGTCAGAGTACAGAGAGGGTGATGTGTGTGTACCTGTCAGAGTACAGAGAGGGTGATGTGTGTGTACCTGTCAGAGTACAATACAGAGAGGGTGATGTGTGTGTACCTGTCAGAGTACAGAGAGGGTGATGTGTGTGTATTTTGCAGAGTACAAGGAGGGTGATGTGTGTGTACCAGTCAGAGTACAGAGAGGGTGATGCGTGTGTACCAGTCAGAGTACAGAGAGGGTGATGTGTGTGTACCAGTCAGAGTACAGAGAGGGTGATGTGTGTGTACCAGTCAGAGTACAGAGAGGGTGATGTGTGTGTACCAGTCAGAGTACAGAGAGGGTGATGTGTGTGTACCAGTCAGAGTACAGAGAGGGTGATGTGTGTGTACCAGTCAGAGTACAGAGAGGGTGATGTGTGTGTACCTGTCAAGAGTACAGATAGGGTGATGTGTGTGTACCTGTCAGAGTACAGAGAGGGTGATGTGTGTGTACCTGTCAGAGTACAGAGAGGGTGATGTGTGTGTATCTGTCAGAGTACAGAGAGGGTGATGTGTGTGTACCTGTCAGAGTACAGAGAGGGTGATGTGTGTGTACCAGTCAGAGTACAGAGAGGGTAATGTGTGTGTACCTGTCAGAGTACAGAGAGGGTGATGTGTGTGTACCAGTCAGAGTACAGAGAGGGTGATGTGTGTGTGTACCTGTCAGAGTACAGAGAGGGTGATGTGTGTGTACCAGTCAGAGTACAGAGAGGGTGATGTGTGTGTACCTGTCCGAGTACAGAGAGGGTGATGTGTGTGTATCTTGCAGAGTACAAGGAGGGTGATGTGTGTGTACCAGTCAGAGTACAGAGAGGGTGATGTGTGTGTATCTTGCAGAGTACAAGGAGGGTGATGTGTGTGTACCTGTCAGAGTACAGAGAGGGTGATGTGTGTGTATCTTGCAGAGTACAAGGAGGGTGATGTGTGTGTACCAGTCAGAGTACAGTACAGAGAGGGTGATGTGTGTGTACCAGTCAGAGTACAGAGAGGGTGATGTGTGTGTACCTGTCAGAGTACAGAGAGGGTGATGTGTGTGTACCAGTCAGAGTGCAGAGAGGGTGATGTGTGTGTACCTGTCAGAGTACAGAGAGTGTGATGTGTGTGTATCTTGCAGAGTACAAGGAGGGTGATGTGTGTGTACCTGTCAGAGTACAGAGAGGGTGATGTGTGTGTATCTTGCAGAGTACAAGGAGGGTGATGTGTGTGTACCAGTCAGAGTACAGTACAGAGAGGGTGATGTGGGTGTACCAGTCAGAGTACAGAGAGGGTGATGTGTGTGTACCAGTCAGAGTACAGAGAGGGTGATGTGTGTGTACCTGTCAGAGTACAGAGAGGGTGATGTGTGTGTATCTTGCAGAGTACAAGGAGGGTGATGTGTGTGTGTACCAGTCAGAGTACAGAGAGGGTGATGTGTGTGTACCAGTCAGAGTGCAGAGAGGGTGATGTGTGTGTACCTGTCAGAGTACAGAGAGTGTGATGTGTGTGTATCTTGCAGAGTACAAGGAGGGTGATGTGTGTGTACCTGTCAGAGTACAGAGAGGGTGATGTGTGTGTATTTTGCAGAGTACAAGGAGGGTGATGTGTGTGTACCAGTCAGAGTACAGAGAGGGTGATGTGTGTGTACCAGTCAGAGTACAGAGAGGGTGATGTGTGTGTACCAGTCAGAGTACAGAGAGGGTGATGTGTGTGTACCAGTCAGAGTACAGAGAGGGTGATGTGTGTGTACCAGTCAGAGTACAGAGAGGGTGATGTGTGTGTACCAGTCAGAGTACAGAGAGGGTGATGTGTGTGTACCAGTCAGAGTACAGAGAGGGTGATGTGTGTGTACCTGTCAAGAGTACAGAGAGGGTGATGTGTGTGTACCTGTCAGAGTACAGAGAGGGTGATGTGTGTGTACCTGTCAGAGTACAGAGAGGGTGATGTGTGTGTATCTGTCAGAGTACAGAGAGGGTGATGTGTGTGTACCTGTCAGAGTACAGAGAGGGTGATGTGTGTGTACCAGTCAGAGTGCAGAGAGGGTGATGTGTGTGTACCTGTCAGAGTACAGAGAGTGTGATGTGTGTGTATCTTGCAGAGTACAAGGAGGGTGATGTGTGTGTACCTGTCAGAGTACAGAGAGGGTGATGTGTGTGTATCTTGCAGAGTACAAGGAGGGTGATGTGTGTGTACCAGTCAGAGTACAGTACAGAGAGGGTGATGTGGGTGTACCAGTCAGAGTACAGAGAGGGTGATGTGTGTGTACCTGTCAGAGTACAGAGAGGGTGATGTGTGTGTACCAGTCAGAGTACAGAGAGGGTGATGTGTGTGTACCTGTCAGAGTACAGAGAGGGTGATGTGTGTGTATCTTGCAGAGTACAAGGAGGGTGATGTGTGTGTGTACCAGTCAGAGTACAGAGAGGGTGATGTGTGTGTATCTTGCAGAGTACAATGAGGGTGATGTGTGTGTACCTGTCAGAGTACAGAGAGGGTGATGTGTGTGTATCTTGCAGAGTACAAGGAGGGTGATGTGTGGGTACCAGTCAGAGTACGGTACAGAGAGGGTGATGTTTCAGACGATGTTTACAACTGTTGTCTGCTGGATTCTTCCTGCCTGGATCTGCCGGTATCACAGATCCCTGTGAACAGGGGAGTGTACGCGTGCACACCATCATGACACTGGAACAACAGGTAAGGGGGCCTCTCAGTATTTGTAGAGCAGTTGGGAGCATCTCACTCATTTTAAAGTAATGAGGGGCATCAGAATAGATGTAGGTTAGCGTAGCGGTTTCCAAATAGTTCTAGAGTAGTGGGAGGGCATCTCAGTAGTTTTTGAGTAGCAAGGGGCACGTCAGTAATCAGCGCATTATGGAAACATCTCCATCGTTGTGGAGCAATAAGGGGGCAACTCAGTAGTTCTAGACCATTCAACTCAGTAGAGAGGTGAGGGGGTCAACTCAATATTTGTTCAGCAGATGGTAGGAATTTTGATAGTTTCACAATGATGTGCAGATGCAGTATTTTCATCGATTAAAATAATCCTAGCCAGCTTACGTGTGTGGACTAGGCCTGTCATATTTTCCTGTGTTATTGACAGGATAGTGTGTTACATTTTGCTGTGTTGTTGACAAGATCAAATGAGTCATGGTGTGTTGTGTTGTTGACATATTCAACTCTGTTATATTCCTGTTGTTGAAAAAAAAAGTGCACATGTTCCATTACGATATGTTGTCATTCAGTTGGGCTAACAGCTGTGTTGTCAACAGGATAAATTGTGTTACACACAGTGTTGTTGACAGGATCAAGTGTGTTACACAGCTGTGTTGTCAAGTATGTTATGCTGTGTTGTTGACAGCATCATGTGTGTTACACTGCTGTGTTGACGACAGGACAAAGTGTGTTAGTACCACTTTGCTATGCTGATAGCAGGAACAAGTGTGTTAGTTACACTGCTGTGTTGTTGACAGGACCAAGTGTGTTACACGGCGCAGACATTGCTCCGTGTACTCAGTCATGGTGGATACAAACAGATCCTGGGGCTTGAGGGGAACGCAGGTTGGTAGTCCATCACCAGAGTGAGACTGGTGGATGTAGATGTTTGCATGTTTTATGAAACTGGCAAAATAATTGATTTCTTTGAGAGAAATATATTCATCTATTTTCTTGCCAATGATGTGACTAACTCAGTTTTTAATTGTTTGTATTACAACTCATTTCGTCAGAACACATCATAAATATATAAATATTTTTTTACCTAGGCTATTAATTTTACCAGGCCACTGTCATGAAATATACAAACAAATTTAAAGTATTGTAAAACACTTTAAAATGGTTGTTGGTTACACCCTGATTCGTGATCATCTATAAATAACATATACAAAATTAATCACGGAAAACAATCCCAATTGTATGAAATCACTAACTCGTGCTGGAAAAAGCAATCATTTTTCAGGTTAAGTGTATACTTAATTTACTACTATGGGTGAGGGAAACTCTGATTAAGATGTGACATGGTTGTAATAAGAATATTTTGTGTTTAATGTTAGTGTGTTGTATGGATAAGGAACAGAGACGGGTGTTTGGGGCTGTTGTTGTAATGCCACTGGTGTTATTGCACTCGCAGTGACCTAAACTAGTGTTTGGAGTGGTATAGGCATAATGCCTCTGGTGTTGTTGTAGTGACAGAGACGGGTGTTTGAGACTGGTTGTTGTAATGCCACTGGTGTTGTTGCAGGAGTAGCAAACACATACAAGTGTTTGGGAATGGTTTTGGAATGGTTGTCATAACTCTGGTGTGGCAAGAATAACACATGAGCTGGGTCTATAAGAATGAGTTGTTTAATGTTGCAGGAATAAAGAATACTGTTTTCATAATGTTGTTGCAAGGATAGCAACAGATATGAGTGTTTGTTGCATCACCACATTTGGACAGGTTGTTGTGATGCCACTGGTGTTGTTGCAGGGATAGCGACTGAGATGAGTGTTTGGGAGGGTGTTGTCGTAACACCATCAGACAAAGCATTTGAAAAGGTGGAGAAAGAGGAAGACGGAAAGAACGGAGCGGAGGAACAGATGGAGACGCAGGAGTGAGACTGGTGAGGACTCCGCGTTGCCTAGCAACCATGTGCAACAAGCTTACTAAAATGGCTGCAGCACATGTGAAACTGTTGTCTATGCTATTTCATGTTTAAATCATGACCCCCAAATTGTCTTTGCAATTGTGACAAAATCAGAATTGTTTCAGCAAGTTTCAATATGTGGGAAAGCTTGATAGGGTAGATGTTAAATTACATGTAAGCATGGTTAAGCTTGGTTTCTAAGGCAGCATTTGATGGAGGTTACTCATGTGATCATATTTGTGACATTAATCTCTAGATATAAAATTTCTTCTATATCTCACATATTGCTTTGCGTAGTGACATGTTTTCTGTATACATTTTAAAGACATAGAAAACATGTCATATACTTTGAGATTATTACCTTATAATATAGACAGGACAAATATGCCTTTCATTTTCATTATTAGCAATATTTTGACAAAATCCTGAACAAACTCCCAGAAGAAATCCATGTTCTAAATCTGTAACAATTAGTTTCACCAATATTGGTTGCTACCGAGTAATAGAAATTTTGTGTGTGAAGATGTAAAAATTCACTGCGCATATATAACAAGTGTGTTTATATAAAAGACAATTGTCACATTTGTTTATTTTTTTTCTTTACCATTTGCAGATGTTGTGGACATCCAGGATTTGGTGCAGTGACATTGAAAGGTTGTTCATTTGAAGTTGTGGCTAGTCACACATGGAATATGTCAAGCTGCTATGAGGTGTCAGCCTCGGACTTTCTGCAGTTTACATGCGATTGTTGCTATAGAACCTGCCAAGAATGTTAGGTAGTTTGTTACCAGCTTCTTATAGTAGTGACCAGCGACCCTGCTGAAGGAAGTGTAGGCATTGCGTGGTTGTTCAATGCAGGTGTGCTGGTTTTATTGTGGATGTATGGTCGGTGTGTTTCTTAAGCAAAGCTGTTGTGTGTTGATGTTTTGAATGGACCCAGGAGCAATTGGTGCATTCCGTCATATCTATGTGTATTTTAACACTTCAATAAAATATTTAAGAACATGGTGTCTTACTGTATTTTCATTAAAAATATATTTCATTAATTTCACTTAACACACAGTAGTGTAAAATGTTTTTATTTCATAACTTTCTCTTTTTACAGTAGAGAATATATAATTTGTACAAATAACCATAGTCTTAAATATAAAAGCAGTTTCCGATCTACCTGTCTTATTTAATTTAAAGGAATATAATATTGATTTTTAATAATGAATTCTTCACCAAGGATTAATTTTTAATTTTCTTCACCAAGGATTAATTCCTGCAATATATATATACATATATATACATACAAAACCTTCTTTGCAAACCAAAATAAAATTAAGCAGTCATGACATTCAAACAGCAATACCTCAAAAAGTAAATACAATTTGTGTGCACATAATTTATATCAACAACTTTATAGGCAAAATTGTAATTATCTTTACAGTAATATAAACAGATATAATGTTCTGGGATTGCAGCATCTTGTACCACCGGATGACATACGCCACACCGCAGATTCCCATATTACAATATAAGCCACACCCAGCAGCACTTCCCCTCGTAACACCAGCAACATCTGCCCAATTTGGTTGCACGGTGACATGCAAATTACCACGTTTGACTGGGCATAGTGATGAGAATGCAGTAACTTCACATTTGGCACATTACTTGACAAAAGCATTAAGCTAACATATTACTTATGTATCACAGCCTCATCATGCCTCACAAACTCACACATGGTGATCACCGTTTCACGGTCTGTTCGTCAGTTCTGTGTTTATTTTTCAGTCAATGCGTCTTTTTATGTATAATTCTATTATATAGTTGCATATGTATGTACAATGCCTGAAAGTAATTTTCAATTGAACGGGCACTATGTAGATACTTTTTCTTATTACATACTTATTAATCACTATTTACATATATAAAATTCCAAAACAATTACAAAATTGACATTCTGATCCATTTAAAACAGTGATTTCTTTCTTAAAATCCTAGGAACATGCACTAATGCTATGTGTGGTTAAAGGTAAACTCTTATACCCTATTCTCACACACACGTGACTCTTGATTACATCAGATCGCTTATTTAAATAGTGTTGCTAAGTAGATCATATATTGTTCCTTATAAAAATTTGACTATGGTTTAGCCACTGCGTGTGTATGTGCTTTTTATTAGAAACTGTATCGTGGATAATTCCTTGGTGCTTGTTAAGCACTTGTGTTGTTGCTTTGTTTGAAGTTTGTGACTAAACTGTACATGTATGTATATATTGTGTAAATAGTATATCTATAATCTACAATATGAAAACCCCATCCATCCATACAAGTACATATACTCGGGTACGTGTCTACACATGCACATACATACAAATATATACATGTCTATTGTCTGAAATAGCGCTGGGATAGATGTAAGCACAGTGCACACATATATGTAAGCACAGTGCACATATACAGTATTTCTAATCAACATGAACGCAGTGACTTGCAGTACTGACTCCTCGCGGCAGTGTTCGTATCAATAGCACTGAATGAGAAAGGAAATATGAAGTCGACCCTGTGGTCGGCAGTCTGCTGACGTGCACTAGTGAAATACAACGGTCGCGACTCAAGACAGCCAAGCAGAAGCAACGGCACCTGACTGTATCGCCCAGTGTACACTTCAGCCAATGCTCGGAACAGCTTCAAATGTCTCTGTGGCACATAGAATGTGGTGCCTTCTACAAATGAAGCTTCATTTGCCCCCGAAGGCACAAACTTCTTGAAACATTCCTTCAGTTTGAGTTTAATTCTATGTCCTGTGTCTAATGTATTAACTTTTTCGCTGAGGTCTTTGATCACTCGTGTAGTCAGAACTAAACAGTCAGCTGCATTTTCTTTACACAGTTGGGACAATTGTAACGTGTTTTCGGTTATCAAAATCTGACTTGTCCCATGGGCATGCAGTTTGTTTCCGGAATGAAGCAGCATCTTGTCGGAGACATGCAAGAAACCATCTACGTTGTAACCCATTTCTGAGGCAGCCTTTACACACGAGATGGCGCCTGCTGCATTAGACATCGTCAGATATGACATCTTCCATTTGTGTAGCAACGTCTTATCTGGGGTTGATGCCCCGCAATAGAGGATATGCGTGTAACAGTGTTTGTAGTAGGCGTGTATAAGGGGAAGTGTCGTTGCTGGATTATGAAAGGTCACAACCAACAGTATGTTCTGTGTTGTCAGCACGGTTTCATCATCATCGCCAACCGTGTTGTCGATTTCTGCACTGCATTCACGTTGCACGAGTTCTGACCTGGCATCTTTGTGTGCAAGGTCCGCTTTCACGTTCGACAAACCATCAACATGTGCAAATGACGTGTTCTGTTCATGTGGGAAATACTGAACCCGCAAACCATCTAAACACGTGCTGGAGTGTCTTATTGCCGGGGGTGCATACCCAAGGGTTGCCAGGTCAGCAACCCAAGCATTTACAACGTCTACATCACGCCTCTGCAAGAACTTATTCAGTGCCATGTCTCCCGCCAATTTTGTCATACAGTCAAACAGGAACAGTCGATCACACTTCCACGTGTGAAGGAACCGAAGAAGCCGACCTGTGTGTTGATACATTTCCGTTTCCTCTGCCAAATCACTCAGACTGGAGTGTTTGTTACGGACATGTTTCACGTTTGGAGGGTAGAATCCAAGATGGCCGCCGACCAGCCACAACAGAGCTTGTGCCCAGTAGGACCTGTATATGTCGCAGCTTCTGTCTGAAACGGTCGTTGGCAAAACCAGCGCCCAAAACGCACCAGAGGCATACAGCGTATTCTGCGAGTTGAACGGAACAAAAGTCCCACGTGGAATTACAATAGGTGGCGCCACTGGATCGAATATCAAACTGCCTTTATCGCTTTCAAACCTACGGGTGAGTCGGAATACAGCATCGACATCCGGGTCGCCATTGGCTACTGCTTGTCTTATGCTCGGCGAGTGAATGGAGCAGAACCGATAATCGTAGGTTACTTTATGTCCGACGTCCTCCAAAGGGAAGCCCCGGGGCCACAGGGATGACTGTCCAAAGTGAGGGTACGGGTTAAAGGTCAGGTTATTCGTCGCCGGCATTAAGCCGTGTGTGACAACTGTGTCAATGTGGAAACCGTGCAAGTCGCCCAAGAGCACGTTATCGTCATCCGTTTCATAGATGTAGCGAGCGCCATGCTGGAACCACAGGACAAGGATGATAGCTATAATATGTTACATAATGTATGTATCACACATGGTGTCAATTTTGCTATATATATTTGAATACATGCAGTTATTATTTAGCTGCCAAATGTCAATAAATTGTGACAATGAATCACATAGATATATCAGGAACAAATAATAATAATAAGAACACTTATGTAGTGACATAAATCTAGATAAAATCCATTCAGAGGCACTGGGAGTATAAAATTAAGTATACATGTATATATGCAGAATATTAAAAAGATACATAAAATTAATAATAGTAAATTATTTATGTAAATGACAATACCAAAATTATATAGAACAATAGTAATAAATGATAAATAAGTTACAGCTAAAATGATTATCACATTTCTCTGACAATTTCCATGGGGCATGGCTAAAAAAATATTGTTGAAACCCATTTTTTAAAACATCTTTTGGAGGATGTCATGTGAATGTTGGTGCTAATCAGTACATACTGGTTAGTTAGAGAGAACTTAAGATGTCTCCATTTGTTTATAAAACAGTCATAAAAGACAGTTTACTTACCTCAATAGCGTAGAGATAGCCAACTGTTTTCCTTGTATAACTGTCGTATGGCAGCAGTGGAGTGGTCCTGTAGCCCAGGGCCTTCTGGGTGGCCACATCGAGGAAGACAACCCCAGGTATACTGGAAAATAGAATCAATAGTCGCACAGGACTTCAAGGATAAGATTACAAAATGGGTGAGTCAGGATGTGAAGTTTTAAAGCAAGGTTCTGTGATCTGGAATCAATCACAGGTGGTAAACATTGGCAGGAACTTTGCCGAGCCATTTGTACCCCATATCATGTTAAGTGTCAGTGTAATTATTTTTAAATAAAGTCTATATTTTGTTCACAATTTGACCATTTAATGAATGCAATATTCATATTACAAACATTATGTATGTATGTACATGAATGTATGTATAAATGTACGTACGTACGTACGTACGTACGTACGTACGTATGTATGTACATATATATAACCAACTATAAAATATATAAACAATGATTACCATCCATAACTAAGTTTATTTGTTTGACTTAATATGTTATGAATGTTGTCATACAATGATCAAATGATACGACAGACAGAGCATCAAACCATTCCCTACTACAAAGTACATGCATTTAGGTTCCAGTGTTTCCAACAATGGTTCACATATTGAGGCTGCTAAACATGGAAAGATAATGTGTTCTTGTTGACCTACTTACAACCAGTCTCTCGGAGTCAAGCGATCACCGACAACCACCATCTTCCAGTCTGTTACTTGACTCAGGGCAACAAGGGACTTGGTTGGACGATTTATTGTTGTCACAACGATCCACTTGCTATGTGTGGCAACCCTGCGATAAGCTCGGTCACCAGTGTCAGCAGCAATGATCTCCTGCATAAAAATTATTATTGTGTAAATAGTAATAGTATACAGTGTACTTTCAAGTCATTTTTAACACAACTTTTGGGTATTTTGGTTTACAAAATAAGGAGAAATTAAACTTTTTCAGTTTACTTTTCTATATACACATCCACTACTTTAAATATCGGGAGACAGAATTTTTGGCAACCTTTTTACACTTTTAAGTTGCATTTCAAAGCGTGTTCTACTTTTGAAAGTGTCGACACTATTAACATATATCTTCCATTTGTAGGTAGTCTGAATAGGTAACTGGGACAGGGTTATTAAGAATGAATGATAATTATAAAAATGTCAATTGTATTTAAGTTACGTAATCACAGTAAACTGTTACAGATGTACAAGTCTATAGATCTGAAGTTTCTGAATTCTGAACAATTGTCAATGTTTTTAAATACTGCTTCAATGGGATTGAAAGGTGTGTTAGAATTAGTCAAGTGTGTGAAGTAAGAACAGGTGAATAGCCACAATTTTGAACTAAACCATACATGATATTGTAAGGATAATTTTTGCTCCAGAATGTACTGGAATATAGGGGACACTGGGATATGTCAAACAGCAAGGTAACGGGGCCACAAGTGTATTGAAAGGGGTTGGGTGAATAGAAGTTATTTGTGTTTACAACTGGAATGTTTACTGATCATGAGATTGATCAACCCTTTTGTACATTGTTGTACCTCTGAGTCTGGTTTCCAAGGATTCTGACACAAAAACATTATCTTATTATTATTAAAGACATGAAATTTACACTTCTCTTTAAAACCAAGAACACATACACAAACATATTATTTGAAATATTTCATTTTTAAGTCACACATAAAAAATTACCATGTCTGGCTGTGTAGTTGTCAGGTATCTGATGATGAGGACAAGAATGAAGCCAATCAGACAGTAGGAGCAAAGTCGTTTCACTGGTCGACTCCTCAGATTCCATAGCAACGCTTCATAGACACCCATTTTATCAATTCTTTCATCTGTTTACCTGTGGAAGGAAACAAATCCAGGTGATGCTTTAATGTAGTGGCTAATTAATACAAAAGCAGATCGTCATATAAGCTTGCATGCTTTGATTTCTACGATTGTATTGCAAAAAATCTTAATTTGTAGTTTTGAACTTGAAGAATGCAATGTGGCCAAGAAAATATGATTGACTTCCCTATGTTAGTTAAAATGTTCTGAATTGGTAGACGTTGAAAAGAAACAGAATTTTGTCTAATTATTCTCAAGAAATTATTTTTGATAAATAAACATTGCCACTGCCCTTTCACAGTGACACAGCTGTGTTGGGCATTCACTGCATTGCTGACAGTTAAATGTGAAACTGAACTAATTAAATCACTTGGTAACTTGACTGTCAGAGCACTGTACTATCAGTCAAGAGAAGAATAAGTTCAACCTGTTGAACAATTGTTTTCATCTCCACTTTGCATGTTTCATTTAGACAAAACACACACATTGTTCTCCTTACCACAGCATAAGAAAACACTGATAATTATAGGTCTCTTCTACCCAGTGTCTCTGTCATGTGAAATTAAATCTCTTCAACATAGATAGCCCAGTAATTATACAAAAGGAAACTCTAAGCCATTCCTTTGAACACTATTTTTATGTACGGACTTTAAAAGTTGCTTTTAATAAAAAATATTCTGTCCCTAATCCTACAGATTCAAAACATCACATGATACATAAGGTTTTTTATTATTTATAGAAAGAACTGGGAAAATGTGCAATTATGAACAGGTAATTTATTTGCCCCGATGTAGAGTTTTCGTATACACCCTGTACATGTATCCATACAGCTAGGCCAGGGCAATTATGTACAGTGCAGAACAGCCCAGCAAACAAGGAACCATTTCTGAACCAGTTGGCAGGTGTCATACTGGTTCATAATTGGAACCGCTCCACCAGTACATGTTTTCACGTGTATTCACGTGTTCTGCCGGTTGTCACGAGTTTTGAACGAGTTTGACACGAGTCGTACTGGGTCAGAACTGGTACGGATTCACTGGTACGTGTCATCACGTGAAAAAAACTCGTGATTTCACGGGAAACATGTATTAACACACACCAAATTTGTCAACAGAATCTGGTGAATTCACGTGAATTGAACCAGTTGAAATCACGGGCCCTTGTTTGCTGGGAGTGCATGCATGAACACAATGAAGTCAACTAAATGTTATATTATTGTATAACATCTTCCAGGAAGTATGTGTCAGAATGTCACACAATATGTAGGGTCTTTAATATGCAGTTATGAGTAAATGAAAGTGCTATGTTTCGTACATCATCTCCCTGGAAGGAATCAAACTGTCGACAGCTGTTAATCATCACTGCAGGGTTGACATTGTTGCGCATGATAATCCTCTTTGCATTCACACTAGATAACAATTAAATTTTGAACCGGTTCAAAGCAAAACCGGTTGTAAACCCTCTCAAGGAGGTGGATTACTTTAATCCTGTTTAACTCACTGATCCAGTTTAGATTTTGTAATGTGAACGCTCAACGGGGGCAAAACCGGTTTCGCACTGGATTCAATTTGCTAGTGTGAATGGGGTATAACTTATAAGACTACATTTTACTAAGTTTATGTTATAATGTCTCTGGCATGGTCACACACACACCATTCCACTTTTTACAAATGTTACAAACAAAAATATTTAAGAGTAAATTTGTTTAATAAGTTACTTTTAAGTTACCGCTGAAAACCACACAGCTGCTGTGTTGACTGTAGACTAGTGTAGTGTACCTGTCCTAGTTGCTACCGACTACCTGGTCGTGACACATATTCCGTTGCCGTTCTCCATTTCCAAATTCTTCGGGTAGATGTTACCATCGCAAAACCAATTAGAAAAACATTTACGGTATTTTAAATATAACGAAATTTATATAAGCTTTTGCTGTTAACATCTTTATGAAAATATACCTCTAGTGCTTAGTTGTGTAGACCGTACAGTGCACAATGGCTGTCAGCGTAGTAAACGAGCATCGTGGAGTTCGGGCGTGAAGCGAGGTATGGTTTGGGCGATAATAGACTACTTTCATATGTTGGCACCATAAATACGTTCCACACTGTCATAATCATGCGATTATGCAGTGGCACGTTGCGCACTTCGAATTGCTAAGCCGACATTCATTAATAGAAACTGCCTATCCCTACCGTTACACAGAAATTATATTTCAGGATTTGTTCACCTGCTTCGGACTCTGTACTGTAGTAAACAAAACGCGGATCCCTGGCCTGGGCTGGGACTGGCTGGCTAAGCCCTAGACTAGTTGGATATCCGCTTAGCCTTAGACCTGGTAACTAGCTTAGTTGGGCTGGGTGTCAGCTTTGCCTATTTTATTCTTCCTTTAGTTACAGCCGCGCCTACCAAACCTTATTTCAATAGCTGCAGCTTTATGGAAATATAAATAAAATAGCCCTATCTCTGCTTCTGGTTAACTAACGATACATTCTACTTTATTGACAAATGTTTTTTATTGAATTGAACTTTATTTCGGTCACAATAACATACAAACAATTGCTTAAGCATACACATGAGTAATATTATAAAATATAACCATAAAGTTCCTCAAGAAACCCCTGGGTGCTTATACCGAGGACCACCAAGAACACAATATTTTATGGACATTCGTTATTATAAAATAAAGTAAATATATATAAATATCATCATCAGTATCATGAATTTATTAGGCCCTGTTTATTTTAATCTATTAATTTTAAATAAGTTATTTTTGATTACTACTGTCACTGTGATGATCGACATTTTAATAACACCCACATCTGTGCCAAATATTATTGTTTTTAAATATCAATTGCTCAAATGTTATAAACATTTTGCTCACTGGCACCAAGCGAAAATAGAAGTAAAGGGAGCCTGCTGTGCTTTGCTCAGTTTATGGAGCGTGAGATAGCGAGAAATAACAGAAGCAAAATTGGGTGGAAATTGGCAATGCCTTTAATTACTACACAAACAAAGTATATGACAATATAAACAAAATATGACAAAGTAAACAAAACTATGGGCATTGCCGTTGGCTTAGATATAAAGTGAACAACTAGCTATCTAAGCAGAATAAATGTGGGGGCTAGAAAACCACCCAACACCCCCACACACTGTAATGAACAACAAATTTGGGACATAAAAGATCCATTGAGGATGACAAGCAACCTGGCAGTGACCACCCTCAAATGATAGAATTACTCATAAATATCCTTACATGTAATAACAATCTGGTTTCTTTGTTCACCAACTTAAATGATGGCGCTGAAAGAACATTCTCTAACTGACATACACAAAATATACAGAAAACAAAAAAACTGTTTCTTGAGAGGTAATTAACACACATGTATGTTGACACAATTGTTTTTTACTTTTTCTACCATGACAAGTTTCATATGAACACATTTTGCAACAGTCTAGCATCATACTTATTGTTGTAGACAGGAATATACAATTACTTCACTGTACAATTTTGGTGTGAGTTATAACACTACTATGTTCAGTATGTTGTAGATTTAGTGGAATGTCTCAGAAAGCTACATGGTTAATTGGACGCCTGAAAAGACTACTGCCATGTCTTCTTCTCATTGGCATCGCATTCATTGGGTATTGGGTATGTACCATATTCTGGTGGAGCAACATGTAAGTGCCTGCTCATATACATATGCGAAAAGACATACTCTGTATCATGGTGTTTCATTTGGTGAAATTCTGTTTTGTGTCATCTGTATTCAAGGACATACTGACCAATTATTTCCACAAATCAATTATGTTGGTAATGGTG
>OZ024863.1:5388014-5425514 GCA_964017155.1 Oasisia sp. SBJ-2009
TTGTTTTATGCTTTCAGACATTCTCGATGTGTCGTCCTGACCCAAGTTGACATTGATAAGAGCAGAGGTCAGTTACATCTCTCTGATAAGCAATCATCTCGGCTCCTTGCGGCTTACCTGTATGCGATTCAGGTATGTAGCAACATAATACAATTAGGCAGCTAGTAATATTATACTTATTCTGTCGTGTTCCATTGATAGTCCTTGCATCACATGCTGTGGCTGATTGGAAAGCTATACTGTATATACCACTTATTGCTATTTGCATACAAAAGGTAGTTTGTCTAATTGTTCTGGTTTGTTTAATGTTTGTGACACCAACCGGTAATCATATGTATTGTTTAGCAGGAAAGTTTTTGTTCTGTGCGGCAATTGGGTGCTTGTAGTGGAAAAAATAATGGAAGGACACAATAGATAAATTGAATATTTTTAAAGGATTAGTTTACTCAGTCAGGAACTAAGGTATATTCAGCAGTGTGTAGAATCAGGAGTGGCTAGTTTCAATTAATGATTTTGGGTCAGACGTTAATAAACAGCACGTGCCTGGTTAAAGTATGAAGTAACTAATTATGAGTAGTATGCAGGATGCATCTGTTTATAGGCTGGTTGTCTGGTGTTTGGGTAGGAGTACGCTTGAATCAGAAAAGTTGATAATTACTAATACAAAATTGGGTTTGTCGAATATTGGAAAATCGTGACCGTGTTGAACACCTAAATCGTGATTAAGCTGCTCAGCGTATGATATATTTCATATCAAACAATTGAGTGTGTCGAATATATGGAAAAATCGTGACCGTGTTGAACATCTAAATTGTGATTTAGTTAATCAGCGCATGGTATATTGCCAGCACAGTTGTTTAGCATATTTAGTATAATCTCAGGGGCATTATAGTATTTAAATTGACATCAAAGCAAAAACAGATTAACAACACATTATATATGTTGAATACAATTTCCCGAGTCTGTTCGAGAACATCCAGTGATGTTTAGTAATCAGACACAACCTCGCAGAATATCCACTGGTAGTATGCAAATACATTTCTTGTTAATCATTTAGTAAATGTTTAGGATTCTAAATAACGAACATTCCTGTTCTGTTTTGCCTGCAGCATGGTGCAACTGTCATATTGCCCATCACGGTGTCAGACGATGACAGCACGCCGCAACCGCGGAAGTACACTGCAACAGTCGGACCTCATACGGGGCTGGTGTTCACGGCCAACGACATCATGTTTGATGCGGCAGCCCACTTCGGCTGCAACAGGACATCCCGTGGACCGCACTCCCCGCCAGCATTGGAGTACTCGCTGTGTCGCCACAGAATCGCTGCCATCCAGACAACGACAGCGTGCGCAGGGGTGAAGACGTCTGACTCGTCCACCGACGGTCCTGTGTGTGACGTCCACGCGCCGCCGGTGGCACTGGCCTATGGGAGATTCACCCCGATCCATCTCGACGACGCCCTCTTCACACGTGACGCGTTCTGGGCTTTGCCGACGACGCTGGTGACTGATTCTAATGACAGGTTAACGTGGAGCTTGTTAGTGCAGCGTTTGTTGTGGCTCAGTGGTAACCAGGTGGTTGTGCAAGGGTGCAGAACTGGCTTAAATGACACCGTCAACAGTTGGTTGTTGTCCGCGATGGCTCGACTGAACAAGTGGAGGTGTCAAGCTACAACCATGAGGCAATGCATTTTGGATCTAATAGCAAATTATTCGGAGCTCCTGCACGAATTGGTCGGGTTATCTTATACTCATTGGTTCGATGCATTAGAAAAGGTCAGCTACACATTTCCACGGTTCAGTGACTCGTTCAATGAAGCATGTGAAAAGGTGGTACTACACGCCGTAGACCAGTCCGAGTCCAAGACACGTCAACATTTCGGTGCTGGTCTACGTACCCCAGTCACAAATATCGTCGCTGTGGAGAAATTCTACAAAGACACGTGTCATCGTGCCAATGTAACGTTGCCCAAGGACACACATATCAACTTTGCACAACCGTGGACCCAGTTCAACGAAGTTCTTCTCGTAGTCACTTTCAATAAACCGCACTACGAGGCAATTCCCTACGTAGAAACGCTCTACCGACCATTCTTCCCAAATATGCTGTACTGTGGCCCGATTAGCATCGACGCAAGTAGTTATCCGGGTCTGAATAATTTTACATTCTCGTTCATTTCCTACGGGCAATCCCCCAACGGTCACGTACCCGGAGCTTTCAGTTACAAGTGTATGGAGACGGCGCTTCGGCTGGACTACGCGGTCGATGGGTATCTGTCGGCGGCCGACGACTTGCTACTCGCGGTCCACACGTTGTCCGAGCTGACGACTAAAGCGGTGTGGTACAGCCCGAAGAACTCGGTCCGAATCGGCGAGATTAGCCAGCTTCGCGAGTGCAAGCTCGGCATGTGCGACTTCTACCCGCACTGGCCCTGGTGGAGGGATTACCAGAACGCAACGGTTGAGGCGCTGAGGGAGATTGCCCACCGAAGACATTCCTCGGCGATCATGCACGCGAGCTACCAGCACTTGCTGTCGTCGAACGGAGCCGCCGACCGTCCAAATGGCGGCTTCTCCGACATCTACTACATTCCAAGCAAGCTTTCTCGAGAATTCCTAGAACTTGTTGACATATTTCTGCGTCATAGGGTGTTCCTAGAAATCGCCGTGCCGACGATAATAAGGTGCTTGGTGGCACCGACGGACGTGGTAGAGATCCGCGGCGTAGCAGTGTGGGACGTGGCAGGCCGGATGGAGCCGTGGAAGCATTTTAAGACGCAGTCCCTGATTGGCAGGGGCTACTGGCATCCCCTCAAGTGGGGAATTCTGGCGGGTGGTTCAGTTGAATACTCAAAGCTGTACTGCACAGTTCTCCCATATCTACACGATCGCTTTGCGAGACCGATCGACTAATATGTGTATGTGTGTTGAGCGCATTAATCTTTCTTAAAGGGAGACATTGTTTCTGCTTCCGCCGTTAGCCAGCACAGTGACGTGTGACAGGAAGTCGTCTTTGTTTGCTGTGTCGAATGTGGGAAAGGGGCCGGGGAAGTGGTTAAATGTTTATATCCTAGGGAATTGCCGTTTACCTATGCAAATTTCCAATACTTTTGTTTAGGAAAGTGGATGATCGGTTTACAAGCTGAACATGCCGCTGGTAGAACTTTCAAATTGCAAACATTTACAGATGATGTCAACACAATTTGATTGCAGTATACTTTCAGTATAGCATAGCATAGTATAGTATAGTATAGTATAGTATAGTATAGTATAGTATAGTATAGTATAGTATAGTATAGTATAGTATAGTATAGTATAGTATAGTATAGTATAGTATGAGGAACCTATATTAATTAATGAGGAACAGACTCTCATTTTCAGTGCAAATTGCAGACTCGCTGTTTTAGCAGAATATACATCTAATTTATTAATTGTACTGATTTACAGTTTTATCTTTTTTGTATGTAATCAGTTGTACTATATTATTGTTTCTAGAGTATTTACTATGCCATTTGTGTGACTAAAACGTCCGATTCAGGCGTGGCAATCTCTACTGCGACAGACATACTCAGTTGGCAATGAAGAGAACGTAGCAGAGTCAGATCTCTGCTCTCGGTGATCCTTCCTCTCAGCCTACTGTGATCACCAGTTATCACGATCACTAGCGGAGGTCTCCTAGTTATTGATGTCAATTTCTGCCAGCTTCATATCATGTTTACATGTCTCTGTAACCAGATATAATAACAAGTATAAGTTCTGTGATATGATAATGTATGGATTAACATATTGAGCATCAATCTATAGTTATATACTAGATACACGATATAATAATAAATACAAGTTATGTGATATGATAAAAAAATGTCAAAGCATTCTTTTAATTACAATTGACACTCGGTCGTTCTAGAAAGGAATTTCTTGCTGAAGCAAGATGACCCTTGTGCGGTAGTTGGTCAACGTATTTTTTTGATTAGTCAAAATACTCAAGATCTATGGGTTCACACCACATATCGTTAAAAAGCATGCAATATATCAAATATAATAGTTTATGCAGAATGCATTTCCTGCTGCGAGCTTTGCTCTCCATAAGGGTTATCATTTGCCCCGAATTGAACACGATATCTTAATTAAAATATAACCTAATTCCTCGCATGATGTCGCCATGGCAGCTAATTATTACAAAACAGTGCTTATGGTAGAGGTCTACTCTAGGCCTACATTTTGCATTTCTGTTAGTATAAAAAGCAAGATTTGGAAAACTCCAGGTCAGCATTTCTAAATTTACAACTGCTTATTGATGCACAGGTTTATGCGTATAATAATAATTAATATTTATATTATAGTATATTAATTACCACATTTGAGTTCCCCATTGCCAGATGGCGTTGCCGTAGTCATAGACGGCCATTGTATAACGTCTCCTTCGTTGCATGCCAGGTTTCTTACTAGTAAAATACTGCTGCACCAACACTTATTCCGTAACGGATTAACACATTAGTGGAACGTATGCCCCTGAGTAAACCCACCCTTAATTATAACTAGCTAACTAACGTAACGTCTATGTTAGCCCTAGCCTCGGTTATCCAGGCTCCGTGAGGTGGCAGCACTTTTAAGCCCCTCGATTCCTTCAACCCTGTCCCTGACAGCGACAAGCATAAAAATAATTATTTAGTATCTGCACGGCTCATTTTGAACAGAATTCCTTACTGATTCATCCATAACCATACATAATTAATAACATTAATACATATTCCGCCAAATGCGTGCAAATAAATAGTTTGAGATTTGCTTTTGATGAAGTGCTACGGAAAAAACCGTAAAAGTAAGTGAACTTAATATCCGTGTGTCCTATTTGGTTTGTGTGGAGCGACTTTGGCCTTGGCGTTCGGTAGGATCCGAACGTGCATCATAGATATAAACAGATTCAAGGTGATACATGTAGTTTAGAGTACACACAATTACTTTTTGAAGTCACCACGAAATATAGACAGCAAGTGTGTGTATAAATTATACAAACATTTGAAGTTATTATATTAGACAACATGTTTGGTCAATCACATTGATTGATTATTGTACTGTTTCATATAATATTAAACATAGTAATATTAAACTTCCATCCTTATGCCTATATTTCATCAAAGTATCATAATGTGTTAATCGAAGTGGGTCCGGATTCGACAAGTGTCAAAATCATGTCTTTCTAGCTGTGTTTCGGGAACATTAAATTATGTTTACAAATATTATGCTCGTGTATTTCTATGGGCCCCGACTTCGTGGAATAGCCTAGGGCTAGGCCTAGGGCTAGGAATGTGCCTACACTGCTACAGTCCCTGCAACTGCATATCTGTACGTGTAGTAGGGACTATACATATATATGACATAATATATAACTTTTAATTAATTATTATGGATGAAAATGTTTACACTTTTTGGTAAATAATCCACGATAAAGTAATTATTTTATGGGGTGGTCGTGTCGTCGTTTAAAATAATGTCATTAATGCCATTATTTTACGTATATGCAGAACATGTTTTGCGCGTTCGCCGTAACATATCGCACGTGACTGCTCGTGCGGAAATGACGTCAACATTGGTTTCCAGTATCCACAGCGAACGATCGAGGAGGCTATGCCATAGGCATAGCCTATGGGCCAGGCGCCCCAGTATTCGGGAAGAAACGTATTGGTGTTCGATCACAACACGAGAACGAGCCTGCATTCAATTGACAGGTAGGTCTGTTGAAATTATACTATTTATAGCAATATTTCAAGCATGGTCAACAGCTAAAATGTACGCCGTACGAACTGTCAAGTTGTTTGCTGTTGCAACAACATGCCCGGCGACGCTAAAATATATAGTTCCGAGAGCGGGCAAATCTAAGCACACAGTTTTTGTTGTTGACTTTATCGCTCAGTAATCATCATGGCTCTGCTTCGCGAACTAAGATTCATGAATGAGGAAGTCCACGTCTGGTGCAGGCACGCTGATGGCTGACGATAGCCCGAGGCTACCAGAATTGCTGTCGGGTTACTACATTTTGAGACAGCAGTAGCCAGGCCCAGGTGGCAGGTGGTCTACCAACACATCTGGATTACTGATGGCCTAGTAAATAATTATCAGTGCAGCCTGCAGGTCCAGTATCTGAGGCTCAATGGCTTCCATTGGGTTGAAACAATTGTATCCAATTAACCACTTCAAAGACACCATTGGCGCAATGGAGCCAGTGTCAATAAACCACCAAAAAAACCTACTATAGTATAGTCTACACACCCTCAAAGACCACACTAGAAACCATCTGTTATTTTGGCTCTATGATTGGGTGACGTAATATGCCTAATATGGTAAATCCGTTTTATTTTGTACACAACATACGTTTTTGTAATGTATCCAAGCCAGGGCAATTTGAAGAATTCAGCCTGTTAAATTATGTAAGCCTAGTAATAGTATCTGTTATTATAATAAACAATAATAACTACATGTGCAATTTATACAGCATATTTGAGAAATCATATTAAATTGATTAATTGAATAATTCAAAATAGTTTTGTACTATTGGTAAAATGCACACATGTAACTGAGTACAAGCACTGCTAAATTATATAAATTTTATATAAATTTGATAATAATAACTGTATCAATGTTGCATTCAAATTTCAAAACTATTTTTGAACAATATTTTGTTTGAATGTACAGTGTTGTATAAGTTAATGTTATTATTATGCAATCTGCATATGGCCATATCTCACGTGATTTTAGTGGGAAATTTAACAAATACAGATACCTTTCATCAACACGAATACATGTTAAATATACACAGACACAGTCAGTCATGAGTGGAATATTTGCTTTGTTCTACTAAATATACTAGAACTTTAATACATGAAAAAAGTTATTACAAAACAACACAAGTGTTTCATTTTAGAATATTTGATATGAACTGACAAGAAATGGGATTTCTTGTTAGTTTCCATTCACTCATGTTGCACAAACCAAGTGCTGCAGTTGACTTAGTTTCTACTTTTGCAAGCTATTGCATGCTAAACAGTGATTCATGCTAAACTGATATTTTCTCAAACAAAAGTAGTGCTACAATGGCCCCCACAAGAGAGTGACTGTTGCCATTGCTGACATGTAGACAAGTATAGTGGATATGGTGAATCATTCTAATTAACTAATATAACTATTTTTAATGCATTGCATGTTGACCAATGGTCCAAGAAAGCGAACAAACAACGGTAGAAAGAGGCATGTGGACCACAACACTTCAACAAAAATATTACCACTCAGCCCAATATTTTAGTTAGCGAGTTATATACAGAATAGTTTATAAATAAATTTTGGGCTACCAGATATGGGTTAACTAGAAAGGTCCCGATTTTCCGCCTTCTCCTTTTGCCTTCCATGTTGGCCCTTCGTCAGGTTTCAAAGGAAGAGGTGGCCTGGTAGACTGCATCGCCAGTTCATGCGATTTGTTGATTGTGTTATCCACTGACGGTGATCGACCTTGCAAGTGGCAACGGACCTTTTCAAAGCGTCTTTGTATCTAAGGTGTCACACACACACACGCACGCACGCACGCACGCACGCACGCACGCACGCACGCACACACACACACACACACACACACACACACACGACGTGTCGCAGTTTTATACACAGATAGCGTTTTGGAGATAAATCAAGTTGGATTGTCGCCGTTTTGGTATGGTATCTCCCTCATTTTGAACGCCGTTTTGGTATGTCGCCGTTTTGGTTGTCGCCGTTTTGGTTTTCGCCGTTTTGGATGTGTCACCGTTTTAACCGGTACCCATTTCAAGGATCTCGATGTTGGTGACGAAGTCACTCCAATTGATGTTTAGGAGGGTACGTAGGCAGCGCTGATGGTAATCTCGATGAGACGGATGTGGCTACGATAGATGACCCAGGACTCAGCACCATACAGGAGAGTGGTCAGCACAACAGCTTTGTACTAGACATTGATCTTCATGTCTTTCTGTAGATATTTTTGTTTCAGACACGTTTATATATCTACCAAAGGCGCTTTTTATCTTGGCCAGTCGATTGTCCTTTTTAATCTATTTTTACAATCAGATGTGATAACGCATCCTAAGTAGCTGAACTGGTGGCTTGCTTTCAGTTCTGGCTGTTCGATGGATATGTATGCTAGGTGGTACTCCTCTAGAGGCGCGGGCTGACGGAGAACTTTACTATTCTTCAAACGTTCTTCAAGTCCGAAGAGCTGAGCGGCTCCTGCGATGCAAGCTGTTATTCGCTACATGGTCGAGTCAGTATGGGCAACAGGCGTAGTATCATCAGCGAACAGGAGCCACGTGGAGCAGTTAAAGGCGATGAACTCCCAGTTTGGATAAATGGAGAACTCTTAGATTACGCACATCTACGCAGAAGTGGATGCAGAAGACGGCGCAGATGATGGAGCAGAAGAGGACGCAGAAGGCGACATAGAACAAGAAGAGGACCCCGAAGAGGATGCAGAAGAGGACGCAGAAGATGGAGCAGAAGAGGACGCAGAAGGGGACGTAGAGCAAGAAGAGGACGCGGAAGCGGACGCAGAAGATGGAGCAGAAGAGGACGCAGAAGGGGACATAGAACAAAAAGAGGACCCCGAAGAGGACGCAGAAGCGGACGCAGCAGATGGAGCAGAAGGGGACATACAACAAGAAGAGGACGCAGAAGAGGACGCACAAGCGGAAGCAGAAGATGGAACAGAAGAGAACTCAGAAGGGGAAATAGAACAAGAAGAGGAACCAGAAGAAGACGCAGAAGCTGACGCACAAGATGGAGTAGAAGAGGACGCAGAAGGGGACATAGAACAAGAAGAGGACCCAGAAGAGGACGCAGAAGCGGACGCAGAAGATGGAGCAGAAGAGGACGCAGAAGGGGACATAGAACAAGAAGAGGACCCAGAAGAGGACGCAGAAGTGGACGTAGAAGATGGAGCAGAAGAGGATGCAGAAGGGGACATACAACAAGAAGAGGACGCAGAAGCGGACGCAGAAGATGGAGCAGAAGAGAACGCAGAAGGGGACATAGAACAAGAAGAGGGCCCAGAAGAGGACGCAGAAGCGGACGCAGAAGATGGAGCAGAAGAGGACGCAGAAGGGGACATAGAACAAGAAGAGGATCCAGAAGAGGACGCAGAAGCGGACACAGAAGATGGAGCAGAAGAGTACGCAGAAGGGGACTTAGAACAAGAAGAGGACCCAGAAGAGGACGCAGAAGCGGACGCAGAAGATGGAGCAGAAGAGGACGCAGAAGGGGACATACAACAAGAAGAGGACGCAGAAGCGGACGCAGAAGATGGAGCAAAAGAGAACGCAGAAGGGGACATAGAACAAGAAGAGGACCCAGAAGAGGACGCAGAAGCGGACGCAGAAGATGGAGCAGAAGAGGACGCAGAAGGGGACATAGAACAAGAAGAGGACCCAGAAGAGGACGCAGAAGATGGAGCAGAAGAGGACGCAGAAGGGGACATAGAACAAGAAGAGGACCCAGAAGAGGACGCAGAAGCGGACGCAGAAGATGGAGCAGAAGAGGACGCAGAAGGGGACATAGAACAAGAAGAGGACCCAGAAGAGGACGCAGAAGCGGACGTAGAAGATGGAGTAGAAGAGGACGCAGAAGGGGACATAGAACAAGAAGAGGACCCAGAAGAGGACGCAGAGGCGGACCCAGAAGATGGAGCAGAAGAGGACGCAGAAGGGCACATAGAACAAGAAGAGGATGCAGAAGCGGACGCAGAAGAGGACGCAGAAGGGGACATAGAACAAGTAGAGGACCCAGAAGAGGACGCAGAAGCGGACGCAGAAGATGGAGCAGAAGAGGACGCAGAAGGGGACATAGAACAAGAAGAGGACCCAGAAGAGGACGCAGAAGCGGACGCAGAAGATGGAGCAGAAGAGGACGCAGAAGTGGACATAGAACAAGAAGAGGACGCAGAAGCGGACGCAGAAGATGGAACAGAAGAGGATTCGAAGAGGACTCAGATTCGTATGCAAAAGAGGACACAGGGGAATTAAAACTATAAATATATATATATATATATGTAAATAAATAAATATATATATGTAAATAAATAAATATATGTAAATAAATAAATATATGTAAATAAATAAATATATGTAAATAAATAAATATATATACATACATATATACATATATACATATATATATATATATATATATATATATATATATATATATGAATGGGGTGGTGTTTGGCATAGCTTCTTACAAGAAACTGATGGATAGATTAAATTTTAGTGTGTATCACACACCTGACATCCTGCCAATTCCTTTTGCTGTTGTACACCATACAGGGTGGTTCACCTTTGCTCGGTGAAATCATAATTCCTTTAAATATGTCTTAAATCAAACGTATTTATTACATTCTCACTACAACTATGAATCAAAACGAGTGTCATATAATTACTTCATTGCACAAACGCATGCAAGCACACACGCGCACACACATATGGTACAATGAATGCACAACAATTTTATTTATTACTTTGAAGAGCTGTTTACAATGCCATACGTTTATGAATGCATGGTTTTATGATTGCTCCAAGCTACATAAACTAGCTTGGAACAATAACAAACATTCTGCCCTAATATTGAGCAGGCGAAAGTAGCGGATAAAGGAGTGATCGGCGTGGGTAGTGTAATGGTTAGAATTCCGCCTCTCACGCCGACGGCTCGGGTTAAATTCCCCGTTACGGCAGTTATACGTTTATATATTTTTTTGCAATTGTTATACTCGTATATATATTATATTTCTTGGCTACATTGATAAGTAATATAAATTACAATACTGCCAACTTTGTTGTGCGGAACTAAACTACAGGAGATAAAACTAAATCAACTATTTAGCTAATCATATGTTTTACAGTCGGGATCGTCTGACTGAACAGAGATTTATCCTATATAAAGTTTATTATTATTTTAACAACATGCATAGCAATTATTCAACGATTCCTTCCTACCTGCTCTGCGAATACAGCAACTGTTTCCCTAATTGGCAGAGCAGTGACGTCATTGCTCTGCGAATTAGGGAAACTCTTTCCTAATCGACATAGGCTTGAAATTATACATATATATATATATATATATATATATATATATATATATATATATATATATATATATATATATATACATATATATATACAAACACACACACACACACACACACACACACACACACACACACACACACACAGACACATATATAAGGCTCAGCAGTGAGCATTCGTTGTTCACATACGTCAACGTAGTTGTTGCTAGGATTATGAAAGGTGAATAGAAATAATCTACAACACTTAAATTTATAATTATTATACTATTTTATATAAACAAAAATAGTTTACGTTTATGCATCCTCAACAAAAAGTTCACTTTTCTAATGTTATACACTAATTAGCTTACCCATAGTCACAGGGAGTATATTATATGTGATTTATAAGACATATACATTACAACTACGACATTTATTAATCAAAAATATGTTTATTACTTTTACAGATGATTACTTTTACAGATATACACAGCGCAAGATGCTCTGGAGATTATTCTCAATGGAGGTGAAAGTGACTCTGAAAGCAGTGATGACGAAGAAATAACTGAGTTGGTGATCGAAGAAGAAGAAGAAGTACCAGATCATGGAATTGATGATTACTTTAGTTCAAGTGAGGATGAGCCATGAACGAACACCGCAACTGCTTCGTTGCATATCACACCTAAGACTGACATTGTCACAGATGAACACATTTAGTCACGTAGCTTTGTTAGCTTAATTAGTATGCAAACACAGGCATACATTCATTTATGTTACCTTTTAAACTATGCTACTCATTTGTAAACATATGTAGGTTAGAGGTAATAGTAATAAAGTCATTTACAATGTTTTCATTTATTTTAATTTTTTTAGAATATCTCGTCTAATGCCCAATGTAGCATATGTGATATATTAAAAAAACTAGGTCAAGGTCATTTGTGTGATGTTTTGAATGGCAATTTGAATTCAGGGCGAACATAATAGAACATTCACGGCATTTCAATTTTTTTCTTACATGCTTTCTATGTGTGGGCATTACAGGGTTAATGATGTATTGCAGTTGACATTAATACTGTTAATTAATTAACTAATACACACACACACACACACACACACACACACACACACACACACACACACACACACACACACACACACACACACACATTCATTCATCTTGACTACATTAATGCATACTATAAATTACAACAATGCCACCTTTGATTTTATTTTCTCAAGTTCAGTTCCATACAACAATGTTTGAGCTATATTTTGTGTTGTACTTTTATTATATTTATTTATTATTAGTGTTATCAACACTACTTAACATAATTTTACTTTAGATTTTAATATCTAAAAATATTATTATTACTATTATTATAACAACATGCACGCATCGCAACTCTTTCTTACCTGCTCTCAGAATATTATTATAACTATTACTATAACAACATGCACGAATCGCAACTCTTTCTTACCTGCTCTCAGAATACCGCAAGTCTCATAAATTCGAAGAGCAGTGACGTCACCAGTGACGTCACTGCACTGCGAATAGTGGCGAATGTGCCCTTATTCGCAGAGCTGCTCTGCGAATAGTCTCGTCTTTTTAATAACGAAATAATACATCCGCTCGGTGGTAGTAGGCGTAAGACCACCAAAAGGTGCACGTCCGCCATTCCCCGACCGCAGAGTACCTGATAAAAGCAGCATTATGCACGTTGTCTGGATTTCTGTGAGCACATATGTAGTGTGGAGTGATTATAAATGACGTTTTTGTGCAGCGTGACATCAGAGCTGTCAAATTACGACATCTGTCATTCGGTGCATTTCTGCGTATTAATACATTTGTCATTTTGCTTGGTGATGTAATCAGGGGCAATCCGTGGGTGGTTCAAGCAGAAATGGAGGGGTGTAAGGTTTGAATGAACTTTGTGGGAGCCTAAGGTATTAAAAGTTCACGCATTTTTCACTGAACCTCTGTCTATGGAGGGTAAACATGCTGTGAAATTGTCAATAAGAGAGCTGATCAAGATTAATAGGAAATGAAGGAAACGTTATAATGGTTGCCTATGGAAAATGCAAATGTGGTCTTACGCCAGTATTGTTGCTGCCGAAAATGACCCGAAAGATGGCAGCACCAAGTTAGTTTTCCGGCAAGCAAAGTGGAAAACAAGTGATGAATTGTTACATTTTCTAAGTTACAGAAAGTGTGGCGCCATATTCAGTACCACTGTTTATCCAGTATATATAGTGTTCTAATTATGTTGGTTTGATTAGTATTAACAACAACACAGAGGCGTTCCGTGACGTTATCATTCACGACGTCGATTCTCACCGTCGACATTACGATCTAATAACTTGTTGATACAGCATAACAAATCCAATGGCTAGTTTTACGGAATTGTATATCCTCCAGGAGGAGGAAAAGGCTATGTTGAAGATGTCGAATATGCTCAACGATCAGTTGAAAAGACTACAAGTACGTGCCTTCGACTTCGTAATGTTCTGCAAAATGATAAGCTGCAGTCCAAACCACAAACGTACCCAAATGAGCAAAATCAATTCAGAGTTCGATTACTAGCACGGTCGTCGTCGGTGACGATGGGTTTCAGGAAAGCTACTTAAACTTATGGAGTTACTTGGCATTGTGCTGTGTAAAGTCCTATGTTTGTTCATTTAAAAACTAATTTACTCGAACAGTTATCGTAACATCAAGTAAATTTTCATTCTTATAGACTTGGTCTTGGGCATAGTAATTAGCTGCTCATACAACCCCTTATACAACCTATTTCTGATCTAGCAAGGCCTTGACTGCTTTTGACATAACAACAAGAACTAGTCATTGACAGAGTACATCAGAAATAGTATTATATATTAATTGTGTTAGTTGATATAGCGTCACATCCACAATTGTTTATGTTTCTTCACAACATATTAAAAGTAAAATACAAAATGATTATTGTATACAATAAGAATAAGTATAATATTAATTATTAAATAAATAATGTGTCATATACAAGGGTAGAACTACCCACTAGTCAGGTAATCTGTTCAATAGTAAAGGTAAGACTGGAATAATAAACCTGCTTACTGACTAGTCTAGTCATCTAATAAAGGTCAGTATGTCATCCACACTGGCCTCTCAAGCCTGTGTAGTCAGTGAACCTAACCCTAAATCATTTGCAGGCCCATTTGTATACCGATCTACTGATGTATGGAATAGTCTGCCACAGTCTGTGGTAGATGCTCTACCAGTTCAATCATTTGAAGTAAAAAGCTTTGTGCACTGATAAATGATGACATTTTCTTAGGCATGTCCATCGGGTATGAAAAAAATATGAACTTATCTGGGCATTATTTATAAGATTAACAGTTGTTTGATGTGTATCTTTCTCTGTTGTGTGATATTTTAAATTTCCTTATACAGGAGCAGTTTTCATAACACCATAATATGAGGCCAGTTTCCGGAATGATATGGAAAGATTGTACTGGCAGGCTGCCCTCTGTCTGGTGGAGCGGTGCCAGTCAATGAGTGCAGTTGACGTCCATTTTCAATTGCATACAGTTTTTTTAATACAGATCATCTCTTCAATTCTTCATTAATTACTTTGTCATTTATTTATCATTCCTTTGATACATTTATGAATATTGAATTCGTATTTAACTGGGGTTGCAATTTGCAAACCACAATTTTTTGTTTTTATAAAATTGTAGTGACTTAAATTTTGGTTATGTTTTTATATTTTGCAGAACTAGTAAACATTAATGTGGACTAGGAAACTGTTGTCTTTACTAGTCCTGCTGTCTAGTAAAGTAAATGTTAAAAGTTCTATCCCTGATATATATATATGTGTGTGTGTATATATCTACACTATATATATGTCTTTACTAGTCCTGCTGTCTAGTAAAGTAAATGTTAAAAGTTCTATCCCTGATATATATATATGTGTGTGTGTGTGTGTGTGTGTATATATATATCTACACTATATATGTGTGTATATATGTGTATGTATGTATTTATGTATAAGTTCAAAACAATGACATGTCAAAACAGCATTTTCAACCATTGTAAATATAGCATTTTATAATTAAAGCAATGTTTTATAGTTAGGCAAAAACTGCCAATTGCATTGATTAATGTGAAGCAGATTTGCCTCCATCTTGTTATGCTGTGTATTTGATTAAATATGTCCCCACACATTAACATGGATTTACCTGACTATAACACTATTATGCTATTGTTTGGATAGGTTGAAGAACTTGCCTTGTTGAGTGAAATCAGAGCAACTCAGACCGAGGGTACTGCTTTGGAGGTCAACAAAGCACAGAAGGAAAAGGTACTTTAATTATGTCCGGACATAACAAAAACTTGAAGAAATACCAGTATGTGCATTACTCTGAATATAACATATTCAATTACCGAAATTGATGGTTGGAGGTTTTGTAAACTTTGAATGCCCTAAATGCCCTTACTTAAAAGTATAAATTATATCACAGCACTACAGTATTAATAATAATACTATTTAATAATAAGTTTTTTTCTCAGTCAGCCATCAAGGCTGAACACTACACTAGGAACATTTAAATTGATGAAAGTATTGTTGCAGTATTGATGTAACACTAGTATGGTTTATTTCATATTTCCGTGAGTGTTAACCATGAGTTGTTTAAATTTCAGAGTGAAGAGTCAACTGATATTAACCAGCAACCTTTGGCAGACTTGAGTTCTGTGAAAGATTCAGTGAAGCAGCAAGGTTTGTGTTTGTGATTATTCCGTGTGAAGTATTTGTCTTAAGCTTATTTCTGAAAATGACAGAACTGGTCAGGGCTTTATGCAGGACAAAAATTATTGCCAGTCACACATGTTTTGGTGCACACATGGATGTTAACTGTTAAGGCAGTTTACAAACGTTAAATGTGTCTGATGACCTAAATTGGACTACAAACATACATCTGACCCCATTTACACTCACTTTTGAGGCATAATATTTACTGTTTTGGTATAGTTTTTTGCTCCTTAATTTTCTACCCGTCCACAACGATTTTTACCCATCCAAATGATGGGTGGATGGGTAACTGCAATTCTGCATAAAGCTATGGAACTGGTATATATCATTAGAACAGGTATGTTGCGAAAGTATGTTATTTTGTTATTTACTTAGTATTTTTACATGGTGTAGTTACGATTAGTTTAGTCGTTTCTCTAAAGAGTTCACCAGAATGTGAAATAAAACATGTTCACAAAGAAGTAGGCATGTTGTAAAGCATACTTTTAAGATAGGTCTGATGTTTCTTTATAAACCGAGGTGGATGAAAAATGGAATTGAGAACCCATTTTTTATTAGCAATAAAATAAATATAGTTTAAAGTTGCATTCTGACTTCCGCCATGTTTAAAATAAAATTTTCCAGTAAACCAGCATTCCCCATACACTATATATTGTTTTCCTCAACTACCTATCAACTTATTTTCACATAATATGCCATTTTAAGATACAAAGCAGCAAAAGACGAAAAAATGTCCTGGTGGGCCCCACCAGTTAGAATTCTCTGATTGGTTTAGACCTCGATGAAGGGAATTCCAGTGAAAAGCGCTGTCAGGAGGGGGCCACACTAAAAGGCGGACCACAATTGGCAGACCGCACGGAAACGGCATACCACATTCACAAAGATGCCACCGCTCGATACGCTCCATATTTACGGCATGTCCAGTTGCCCACATACAAACTATCGCTGGCTACGCGCCTGTACGGTCAATGGCTAATTGAGGATTATTTAAATAACTAGGGTATTGTTGCCTAGTGGCGCCTCTAGCGACTAACATGGATATGTGGAACCGCCTTTTAGTTTGCCCCATCGTTTACTTATGTTGACCGGAGAGTTCCGATGGTAAAAATAGATCAACTTTTGTGAAACTCCAGAGCCGTTGTTTGTTACAAACTTATATTTGATCAAATAACATATAAATCCACAAAGTGAGACATGTGGTAGGAAGTATACTAATAAGCAAATATCGGTCATGGTGTACATTGACTTTTCTAAAATGCATTAAAAAGGGGAAATTATGTCAGAATGCAACTTTAAATGGCATTACAGGCATGTATTGTTAGGATGTCTTTTCAAATAATAAATAACCAACCTCTCTAGCCACTGTTTCCTCCCCCTCGAATTGTGCATGGTATCGATTCTGATTGTGTTGGAATGATTTCAGAGTCTTATTTGAGATTGTATAAAATGTACAGGATGTTACCAAATATCTGATAACAGAGGGTTAATGAAGGGTTACCAATACCTAAATTAAACAGGCCTAGATAGAAATATTTGCTTCAGATAATTGGCTAAGCAATGGTTGTCTGTAGGACTAGTCTTCACACTTGTTTTGTTCTTACAGATACAGAGGAGGAATTTGACAGTGACGAGGAACAAGATGCATTAAAATCTTTCATGGGATCGTTACAGTCGAACACAACTCAGTAAACAGGAGCAACTGGACTGGTGCAGACTGGTGCTTCAAATAATGAAGAAATAGAATTTAGTGGCAAGTCTTCTTGCACACAATTCATGGAACATTATCTGGGCAGTGATGGCAATACACTTTTTTATATTTCACTTTGATGTGTCTGTGTTATTGTTTGTGATTTTGCCCGTGTGTGATTTGGCCAGGTGAATTTATGAGGGTGTAAATAGTGTTTATATCGACTCAGTTCATCTTTGTAAATTTCACCTGATTTTCTGTCACTATGCAGTTTAACAATTAAGGTACATTTAATTGGTTAACTGGCAGGCAAATGGTTGTTAAATAGTGCTAAGCTTGATATTTTAATAAATAATTTTGTTTTAACAAATATGGTAAGTGGAGGTTATATGTAAGTGGAAATAAGTAAAAAAGGCAGTTTGTATACAGTCCAGTGTCTGCTGTCCAGTCCTCAAACCACTATATAGTTTACTGGACAGTAGACCTGTTCATTTGACCATCATCTCCACATCTCTGAGCTGTGCGGCAGTTTTTGTGCAAAGAATGTCTGTATACAACTATACACCATGGCACAGGTACTGGAGTAACCTATTAAAATTAATGTTAAATCCTCTGATCTTTCTCAATCTGGACTGGTATCACTTATGTACTGTGTCACAAAAGTCATAAATGTTTGCGCAAAATCACGGGGCTAAATTCACCACCAGAGGCCAAAATCACCTTTATCCATCCATAGGAATGATATGTTTGTGTCAGTCAGTAAGATTGCCAACTACTTACCAGTTAGGTTACTTGGTATTACAACACCACCAGAAACTGTTTGGAATTGAGGTGTCTTTGAGTTCCCAGTCTCTTCCTCTGTATTTATTTTATCACAAAGTCTCCATTTCTGAATGACCACACTGGTAAGTTTGAACAAGCTCGCAAAAAGACTCATCTCAACTGTGATGTTTAGGTAATTAAGATGATGGATAAGCATGTAATCATAAAGTAAACACAACTAACCCTAAAGGCTAAATAATAGCCATACCCGACTATTAAAACTATCTGGAACAAATAATTTATGTTATTTCAAGCAATATGAATGTGTTTACACTGAAGTGACACATCTAATAAGTGTGGCTAAGTGAAAACAAGTACAAATGTAAGTTCTTATACAGAGCACTGTCCACAATCCAGTTCTTTGCACTGTTCAAACCACTATTTAACTCCCTGGCAGACGTGTCGATTTGAACACTATTTCAACATCTCTGAGCCATGCTGCAGTTATTACACGACGACTGTGCATATACAAATATCCACCACTGTCTATAACCGGATACTCGTTCATACAGCTGAGCGAAATAGAGAGCAACATTGAGTGAATGAACTAGTCCAAGGCTAAACTCGGTAGCAAATGATTAAAACCTGAGTTCGCTCTCTCTCGAGTCCGATGCTGCGAAGTGTGGACTGAGCCTTCGCCACAACAGTGATGTCAAACAGTAGATCACAAAACAACAAATGAATGAGTGATTCGTTATTTATCCACCGTGCGGCGCCACAGGTAGTAAACAAAATCGCTGGTTGTCAACATGTTCTGATTTCTCCTCCCTGAAACCAGTGTGTTCTCTGTTGTTTTTCTATTGCACAAGGGTGGTGGTAAGTTCATATACTGCTGAATCACATTGTATGTACGTTTTGTCCACACTGGTCACAATCTCCTCTCGTCATCCCATTCCGTCTCCTTGATCGTGTCACGCTGTCCTCCCTCCTCACCTGAGGACTCCACCTCCTTCTCTGTCCTCGATGTTTGCTGAAATGTCTGCCCAATAACCGTTTTGCAAAATCCATGCACGGAATCGTTAGAAACCTGAAAATGCGTGTCCTGCTGCGTGGAAATTATAACAACAGTTATGGCCTGTCGTGGATGGAGATGTAGGCGCTGCTCCAGATACACGGACTTAATTTTAACTGCACGAATTATTAATTGTGCCGTAGCTAACAGCGCCACACAGCGATTCAACACCATCCATCCAACCAGTCACGCCGCAGCCTACCAAACGTGACCGGCGTATAAAACTTTGGTCGGAAATAATAGCCATGACAGCAGAATGTCTCTGCACTGTGTCAGGTTGACAGGCCGCCCACAGTCACTCTGAGCAAGCGCCCTCCGTGTAATGTGATATGGCAATCTCTCAAGTGTATTGCGTGTTATCCGTGTTACCGATTTCTGCGGTTGTCATTACACCTATGCGCATAACAACAATGGCGACCCAGGGAGTGTCAGTATGATTCATGTAGATTAGTGACTAATATTATAGCGCCAACTGGTGCCTCTTGAGTTTCTTGTGGGACCGACGCAATAATAATTGATCTCCAATGCGTGATGTCGCCGGACGGTCGACGAATCACTGCTTGGTCGAGACGATGCCGACACTGATGTTTCCGACCACCGCGGTGACGTGGCAGGACGCGAAGACGTTGCCAGAGTAAATATGGATGCGACGTCAGTGGTTATTCTGCCAGTGTCATAGACAGCGGTATATAGCGGAGTAACAGAGTATGCAAACATCGTGCATATCCGTACAACGATGTGCGGACCTTAGACTTCACATGCGAACACGCTCAAAACTATGTGTCGTGGAACATTCCGTGAAAACTAGTTCGGCAAATGTAAACATTCTCTCATCTGGTAGCTTACAGACTCGTGCCATGTGGTGGTTGGTACACCAAACGTGAACAGTAATTAATATTATTATAAGATTCGCACACATGCATCGAAGATGACTTTCAAAAAGGCTCCATGCTACCTGCGAACTTTCGCACAAGTGTGAACTTTAATAATTGCATGAACTGTTTATTTTTATTCATTGTATTTATTTTATGTTTTTTGTATTTGTTAGTTTATATGTTATGGACGTACGGCAATATTTCATTATTTTATATTAAGCGCAATTGGGTCATTTCACGGTAACAGGCATATTTCGGCCAGAGTAAAAAAATATTTTCGACCATAATATTTATCGCATTTTCGGCGTTAGCTACGGAGCTTAATATAGTGTGTGACTAATCCAATGAACAGCAGTGAACTTTTGCATCGTTTCCTATTTTTTTATTTTTTTATTAGCATGACGTCATGAATGAATGTCATCTACGTCACGAAAATATATCCAGATTGATGTCCATTTATTGCTCCTTTTCCAAACATATTTTCTTATAATGTATGGCCCACTTTATTTACGTACTTTTGCAAAAGTTGCATTCAGTGTTTATTCGGCTCTTGTGACACAGCCAAATACCACTGAACCACTCGAAGCGTCTACCGTCTCATATATCTGACATGGGCGAAAATTAGGAGTAGTTAGTTATTGCTTTGAGACTTATATATACTTCATGTTGCGGTAGGTTTATTCATGAAGGAAAACGAGTCGATTTTCTGTATGAACCGGTGTGTATTCATTAGATCAGTGAGTTAAGTTTCGAGATATCAAATAAAATATACGCCGTGACGTAGATGACTTGTCGTGACGTAGGTGACACGCCGTGATGTAGATGACACATCTACGTTGATGACTCGGAATAACAAAGTGATACTGCAACTATTCGTAGATTCCTGGGTGCAAAACGCATGCCTGTCCAATCCGCCGAAGTGGACGCTTTTGACTTCGGTAGATTGTCCACATTGTCTTCCTGGAGATTCTCCCTAAGGCCACGCAGAATGGCATCGTTCAGGCTAGTGTTGAATGTATTGGTTGTTAAGCATGCTTTCAGCTTCCAAATGTCGTGTAGAAGCTGTTTTTCTTTTAGTCATGCAATATTCCTACATGCGCGTCTTCATGCGTTTGACTGATTTGTCTTCTAAATCCGTCTTGACCGACTCATTTTGTTAAATTACCAACTGGTCACAGCTTATGACGTTGTTGTTCGTTTCCGGTTTACGCAATAGTCTCGTCTCTTCTCATACAATCCTTATTCGTGCTCATATTGATTTGACAGATGATATTACATATCATACATCGGATCGTTGGGAGACGTTTTAACCTGAGTAGTCTCAACGCCCAGAAAAAAGAGATGTCGAGTGTCATTACAGACCTTCAGTATGCTGATGACTGTGACGTTTTTGCTCACACAGCAGAATAACTTCAAACTAGCTTATCAAAGTACATTCTTAACTTTCCAATCAACATCAGAAAAACTAACATCATCTACCAACCCGCTTATGGCAACAATGAAGGACCTCATGACATTAAAACATATGGAACAACCTTAGACATTGTTGAACATTTCCCTTACTTGGGGAGTCATCTATCCCAAAAGGCCACTATCGAAGCAGAAATTCAGCATCGTAATTCCCTGTATCATCACATCCTTCATGGTCTGCGTAACCGAGTCACCCACAACCTCACGTAAGAAACACAGGTGATCACTGATGGTCTATAAAGCCGTTTGTACTATCACTCTACAGGAGCGAGGGGTGGGTTACATCTCGATGTCATCTGAAGACCATAAAAACATTCCACCAAAGTTGTCTAAGAAAGATTCTTTGTATCCTATGGGAAGATCGCCGCCTCAACGCGTTGTCTTCTTGGAGGCCAACGCAGCTATAGTAACGAGGCAATGATAATGCAGAACCAACTCAGATGGGGACTGGCCACTGTGTTAGAATGTCGGATAGCCGCCTTACCCGATAAGTATTGTTTTCACAGCTAACACATGATTTGAGAACAGAACACGTGGTAACAGCCAGAGAAAACGATTCTAATGGATTGCTAAACATTACATGAAGAAAAGGCAAATGCACTTGGGAAGAAAAACCTGAGGACCATTCACTTTGCCGCCGTAGCATATGCGAGGCAACTGCCGACTTTGAAACATATCATCTTCTTCAAGAGCCTGAGAAACAGCAGAAGAGAAATGACAAGGGAGATGTCCAAATATTATCACGTCTCCCTTCCACCTGGCACCTCCTGCCCACACTGCTACAAGATCTGCAGATCAATAATCGGGCTTTGGAGTCACCCCAGGATACACATGACAGACGTATGAAAGACGCAATTCTCGTTTCGATGGACCGCTGATGATGATAATATGTTCTCAGTAAAGTGTATCTTCCATCATCTCCACGCTATTGTGTCACTGTACATATACGTGTTGCGGTCGTCTTCAGTGTTTGCCTGTAGCCCATGTCAATGTCATTGTGCTCATCGGGGGCCTAATGCAATTTTGCATATGATATCATCATGGTGTCCGAGAGCAAACGTTTCTTTTTCCTCAACTTATTTCATTTATGTGACGGTATCTTGCTTGCTATGTGTGATGTAACTGTAGTTGTTACGCTAGTAGAATCTGGAATGCTTCTGGAATGTCTTTCCTGTAGTCAGTCTCTTGATGAACTGATTAGTATAGTTCTAGTAGCAGTTAATATGATATGTCGACCCCAGCTCCATTGTAAGGGCATTATGAAACGGAAGCCTCTGAAGACATTTTCGTGTTTTGCGATGATGCATTCATGAATCTGTTGTTCTTTGTCTGATAAATGCCGTTGCCATATAGCTGCCATGTCAACCCCTTATAGCGCTTCTTGTAGCGTTGAGGTGATCTACTTCAGGCGGCTAGACTTTCTGTCAGTTTGCCAATCCGTTTGTACGCCTTTGCTCGGTCTTGCAGAGCATTCTTTCGACCACGTTCATGGGTTGTGGGGGTGAGGCTGTTCAATGAAGCTGCTTGGTGATCGAAGGAATTTTGATCGCTTGATGTCTACGCGAAGACATTTGGTAGCTTCTCCAACTGCACCTAATTTGATGTGCACGCATGGTTGCTTGTTATCTGCAACTTATGTGTACATACTACATACATATGCCTACTGGTTTCTTCAGCATTTTCTTTCTTTCTAAAGAAATTCTTAATGGCCAGCCTGGTTCGCTTGTTTAGATTCTTTCTGTTATGTCAATGTCCTAAAATAGAAAATATCATCAGATATTAACTTAATTTCTCAAAGATGATAATTATCCAATTTCAGCTAATCCTGTCACCGTTTTATCTTAATTACAACTACGTTTGTCATCTACGTCACGCTCCATGTCATCTCCGTCACGACAAATATGTGACGTAGATGACTGTGACGTAGATGACGTGCCTTGCGAGTCATGGCCAATACCATGTATGTCGTGAGCTTAACTGGCGTATGCAATTTCTGATTGAGTTGATTGACACCATTTAACACGTGATTATCAATAATTCTGTTTGTCTGACGTGTATAGCACGCGGTGCGGACCGTTCGTAGATGACATGGAATAAACCTACTCATCTGACTCCTGCCCTGAAATGTCGAATATCTCGCGTAAAAAAACGGTTTTGGTGTTGTTTTCAATATGCAGATATGGCGGTAACGTAATTGTGATTCCACGTGGATATGGTAGTTCTTCCGACTATGGACAGGCGTGGCATCAAAGTTGTCGTGACGTAGATGACATGGAACCAGGGGACATACATTTTTATGTTGGAAAACATCGACTACTCAAACAATATAATAAATAATATTGTTTTTTTGACAAATATGAAGAGAGACATCGCAATGAGAACCTTATGGAATATATTTATAATTTACTGTGTAATTATTACACCTTTATAATAACGTGCAAATTGAAGACCAGGTGATGGGGACAGCCACTTTTAGATGACGTAGACTGGGAGATATAACGAGAAATAATTAGAATAAAGACTTAGAATGCCATTATTATATTAGAAATGAAGAACAATACTGTACAAAGCGCCACATATAAGAAATATAGTTTTACGAGATTTCTTTATCGAATATTTCTATATACAAGAGCCGGGACACCAAATAGCCCGGTTACCGTGAAATGACCCAATTACTAGTCACAGTAGACTGTAGCCCCATAAATACACGCAGGAGGCAAGTGTGGCGGGGCCCGTTCCATGGTTACGTTCCAGCGGTTTCTCCACTCTAAAATATATAAGGTGGCAGCGTCCTAACTACATGTAGTCCCTATCTCTGCAATAACTTGCTACAGCGGTTTCACTAGTCTAAAATATATAAGGAGGGAAGAGTGTCGCAGTGTAGCAATGTAGTCCGTGTATAAGTACGCAATTGTACCCGTGTATAAGCTGCTGCACGCGGGTGCAGCAGCGCTGCGAATATAGGAACTTGAACGTGACGTATTGTCCGACTTGGTGGTATGGCGTAGGGCGTCGATCGGTGGGGGACGGGGGGACGCGTCCCCCCACTTTTCAGGGCGGGGGGACAGCATAGGAATTGTCCCCCCCCCCACTTTTCAGTTAGGAAACATTGCGAGGAATATAGCCTGACTCAACACTCCTCTCTCTTAAAACCCACTACATAGCACTAGCTAGACAATAAACTCGCGATATGAAGTTCAGCAAAGTTATTTATCGCAAATTAACAGGCAAAAAAGTTTTGAGGCATGTTTTGCTATAATCCGTGATAGTTATTTAAAAAACGTAATATTTTAATGTATTGAACGACATTTTAGACAACTCTTCACAGTGGTCATCATATGAGAGTTATCGAAAAGTCCGTGGCATTTATACCAAAAAGGCTTTGTTATGTCGCTGCACATTGATGCTTTTAAATTTGTCGCGTAGAGAGGCCAATCGGAAAGTTTATAACTACCGGAAAAATGTAAGCCGCTGCCGGGCTCTATCAACCTTGTGTTGATATTATTAATAGGCTCTAGCCATCAAGTACATTTTAAATGATGACATTTGTGTTGAACTTTCACCCCTCGCCTGCTTGATGCTTATCACCTACGACAGAAGCGGCGGATTCCTGCACTTTGTGTAACATATTCCAATTTGAGTGATGACAAATTTCTTTGCCAAAATGTTGGATTGGGAAGTTCTACACAGACACAGCATGGGCGTCGATCAGTGGGGGACGCTGACCATCCCACTGCCTGAGGGAGTCAGCATAGGAAATCTCCTCATACTTTTTCAGTTCATAAAACAAATGTATAGGCATATATAGCGAGACTGATCACTCCCTTCTCTTAAAAACCCTACATCGGTCTAGTAGTAAAATTAATAATAAGAACTAAACTTCTAGTGGAAAAGCACTAGATAAATTGCTTGGTTGGCAGCAGCCAGCCCGCAACTTGATCCAGTCCAGTAAATATTCATCGTGCCGGGCTCTGTCATTTTGCACACTTGTATTTATATATAGTCATCAAACACATAATAGATTATTAATGTTTGTTTGCCCTGTCACCCCTTGGATTGCAGTCTGGTCGCCCTGGTGGATATGTATATCGCTTACGGCGGAATCAGAGGATTTATGCACTTTGTGTAATTTGCTCTCATTTTAGTGATGACAAATTTCTTTGACAAAAAGTGGGATTGGGAAATCCTACACAGGCACCCCTGTAAGCTCTGCATCTTGTCACTCTTGATTCAGGCAAGCAGTGTTGGGTCCAAACTTCCAAAGCATAGCTTTGTGTGGAGACCCGTCGACCCGTCATTTGGACGGGTAAAAACGAATATGGACGTGTAGAATGTGGGTGGACGGGTGGTGGATGGGGTAAAAAAAGCAAAAACGGTCTTCCAAAACCATATATATCATTAGTTATGCCTTCATTGAAAGTGAGTGTAAATGAAAAAAAAGTAAAGGCAAGTTCTTATGTAGCGCAGTATCCAGTCCCCAGGACCGCTCAAAGCGCTTTTCACTTTACTTCCCTGACAGACCTGTTCACTCAGACACCATCTCGGCTTCTCTGGGAAGCATCCAGCCATATGCTACAATTAATGCGCGAAGGCTGCTCGTACACATATCCACCACTGTCTATAGTCAGGTATTCATTTATTCAGCTGAGTGAACTGGAGCAATGTAGAGTGAAAAAACTTACCCACGGTTTTAATACCGCAGCTAGGATTCGAACCCGGGTTCTCGTAGTCGAGAGTCCGAAGCTCTACCCCTGAGCCACTGCGCTCTGGTGTCAAATGTGTGTTTTTAGCCCATTTCAGATCATCAGGCACATTTGAAAGTTTGTAAACTAGCTTAACAGTTAACATCCGTATGTCCACCAAGACATGTGTGACTGGCATGACTGGCAATAATTGTATCCTGCAATGGTCCAAAGTCTACCCCCAAATATTCACTGATTGGGGTAGGCCATGGCCCCTCTTCAAGTATATGTTGCCAACATAACTATTATAAATAGCATAACATGAAGGCTTTTTTTAGTTTTGAATTAGTACCAGACCAACAATGAATTATGTTTTATATTATAAAAATACTTATGTGTATTTCATCTCATATATATATATATATATATATATATATATATATATATATATATATATATATATATATATATATATATATATATATATATATTATGCATACATATATATCTATATAAATTGGTGCCCCGTCCCCCCACTTTTAAAACCGGATCGACGCCCCTTGGCGTAGCCACGCCTATAATTCGTGGCCAGCTACTGAACGATGCTAAAGTTGGATGCAATTAACACATGCAGGCAATGATCCACACATGTCTTGCGTCCTTCCACAATTGCACTATTCAAGATTATTTACACAAAACTAAAAAAATGTATATACGTTGGAAAAATATCATGTCCAACAATTGTTCTGTTACTAACGGGGTGCGTCAAGGAGGAATTCTCTCTCCTTATCTTTTTTGTGTTTACATGGATGATCTCAGTAACAAATTAAACAATGTAAATGCTGGATGTATAATAGGTTCCTCGTTAATTAACCATTTGTTCAGAGTATGGGATAGAACATGATATTAAATACAATAGTACCAAAAGTAACGTTATGATATTTTCTTGTAAAAAGTTCAAAGATATACACATTCCAAACTTTTTGCTAAATGGTGAAACATTGCCAAGGGTTAGTAAGTATAAATATCTTGGGCATATTATCACAGAAAATCTATGCGACAATGATGACATATCTAGGCAATACAAGAGAATTTATACTCAGCGTAATGCCTGGATCCGAAAGTTTTACATGTGTGCAGAATCTGTAAAATGTACTTTGTTTAAATCCTATTGTACTTCATTGTATACATCATGCCAGTTGTGGTGTTGCCATAGAGCAGAGTCAATGAGAAAACTGTGTGTAGCATAAAATGATGTGTTTAGATTTTTATGCAATGAACCTCGAGATTGTAGTGCGAGTTATATGTTTGTGTCAAGAGGCTTACCCACATGTAAAGTGTTAATTACAAAAAATGTGTATCGTTTTTTGACGTGTATAGCTAAATCGGGCAATGCATCATGCATCATGAATAGTGATGCTCTGTATACTTTACCTCTGTGTTGCCATTGGCGGAAAATGCTTTATGTATATAGTTATTAGTCATACTTTAGTTTTTTATTTGGATGTAATGTTCCGGAATAAAGTTATTGAATTAAATTTAATTGAACAGTTGTATATTATTAACTTTCCAAAACACGTTCGTTAACCCTCTGCAATGCGTACGGGACACCCTTCTGGGTTAGCACCATAAGGGGCTGTAAACTGTATTCTGACTTGAAACGTAAATAAAAACGTCACTGTCGATACCATTCGTCTCACATGAATGAGTGATTCAGGTCGCCGCTTCAGGCGTGAACGCGCCAGCACGAGTGACTCACTGGCACAACTATAAATAACTGTTATACCCCGTTACCGCTGCTTCTAACCTGACACAGAGACACAGCTTCTAGCACAGCAGAGACACGGTTGACATTTCGACGGGGCAGCTTCGTGTGGCCACAGACAATGATTCCCGCACACACAAACGTCGTCGTCGCTCCAGTGCCAGAGCCGCCCGAGACCCTGTCAAACTACCCGAGCAGGTCGTCGTACATTCTCGGCGGCATACAGCTCGGTGTGGGTGTCGTGCTCGTGGTCGCTACCATCGTCGTCATCTCGACATACGGCGATTACTGGGGGACGAGCTCACTGTTCAATCACTTCGGCGGCGGCGCTGTGGTGAGTTTGTGTTGTACATACTACATACCTTACCCCCTAGAGATGTTGGCGTTCGTTGACGCTGTGAATAATTAAACGTAACCATGCAGACTTAGGCTCAAATGTATTTTAACCCAAGCGTGCCAGTTATTTACCATTACATGGTTTTGAATTATAACAAAAACCTGTTAGACATTACCCGGAAGTCGGGTTTACCACATCATACGAAACGAACGAACACTAACCATCTAGGCAAGCGTAGTTCACCCTCGGAACGCAGTTTAATCGAGTCGGAAGAGGGAGTGCCGCACCCCCGGAACTATATTTTTAATTGGTAACACTATATCGGAAAAAATACTTAGAACACTGTTTTAACAATTCGGCAAAATGTGTCACGTATCGTTTTCATGCAAATTAGTGCCGCCATTATTGAAACATCTATTGTTCGCTATATCTCAACCAATATTGCGGGTAACTGACAAAATAAGATGTACAGACCGATGTTATGAGGGTCAGCGACCATAATAAAGTTATTGTTGATATGATCACATGTGTCTTTGACAGTTTAATATGCAAATTAGTGCCGCCATTATTGAAAAATATATTTTAAAACATATTTCGGCCAATATTGCACATAACTGCACAAATGAGGTGTCCATACTCATGTTTTCAGGGTCAACGATCGTTAAAGGTCCATTCTTGAATTAACTACGCGTGTCCCTAGTATACTATACAAGTTATAAAGTTCATGCGTTACCGAAAATGTGACTTTTTCGCTGTATCTCAGCCAATATTGCAGGTAAGTTGAAAGGTTTTTTTGACGGCATCTACTCACGCAATATCGTGTTATTTTTGCGACCAAAGGTTAATATTTGGATCAATTGAAGGTATTGTGAATAAAGAAATTACATTAGTTCATTTACCAATGAATTTACTGATCTAGGTTAACACCAAGCCAGAATGATTTTTGAGCTGCCGCGCCTCAACCTCTCATGGGCTTCAATGTGATAATCATTAGATCATCATTCACCATCGCTTTCACTGAAATCATCAAAGTCAAACCCGTCCTTCCTCGTTTTCCTCCTCCTTTTCTTACTCTTTACGATCACCAGTGTCCAGAGGTTCAATCTGTGAGTTTGGTAACACAGGACCGCGTCAGCTCGCTTATATAAGGCTACGCGGATGGTTCACGGCAGCGAAAATGTCACATTTTTGATAATGCTGGCAGTTTAGAATTTGCATAGCATGCCCGGGACACAAGTAGTTAATTAATTAATGGTCCTTTAATAATTGATGACCCGGAAACATGGGTCTGGGCATCTTAGTTGTGCTATTATATGCAATATTGGCCGAGATATGGTGAGAAACAGATAGCTCAATCATGGCGGCACTAATTTGCATATCAAACTGTCACAGACACGTGTTCATGTCAAAATAGTTTAATTATGGTTGCTGACCCTCATAACATGGGTCTACACACCTTATTTTGTTAGCTAGTTGTAATATTTTTTTAATTAAATTTTAAATAGGCCGCAGGTTGTAAAAATAGGCGACAACTTATCATCATCAGTTACGTTATCTACTGGCACGCCTCAGGGCTGTGTTCTGTCACCAATGTTATACTCTCTTTTTACACATGATTGTTTATCTTGTCACGTAGGTACTAAAATACTGAAATTTGCCGATGACACTACAGTGATAGGGCTTATAACAAATTCTGATGAATCTGAATATCGGGACCAAGTAAACAAACTCATCAGTTGGTGCAGCGATAACAATCTGGAACTTAATGTAAATAAAACGAAAGAAATGATTGTGGATTTTAGGAGAAAGAAATCTTCTCCACCCTCGCCTCTAGTGATCGATGGCAGGACAGTTGAAATCGTCCAACATTTCAAATTTCTCGGTTTAACAATCTCCAGTAATCTTAAATGGGAACTAAATGTTGTAAATATTGTCAAAAAGGCCCAGCAGCGGCTGTACTTTTTAAGAAGGTTAAGATCGTTTGGTTTGACCACACAGGTCATGCTCAACTTTTACAGAGCTGTAATCGAGAGTGTTCTGACATTTTCTATCTCAGTATGGTTTGGATCGATTACACAGAAGGAAACGCTCAGATTAAACAGAGTTGTGAAAACTGCTTCCCGAATCATTGGCAGAGACCTTCCCAGTCTTGATATACTGTATCAGCAGCGTCTGTTAGGAAGAGCGCTCTCATCTCTCAAGATACATCCCATCCTGCCCATGACGTATTTGAACCTCTCCCATCTAGTCGCCGATTCAGATCCATAAAAACCAGGACCAACCGCTTTAGTACTAGCTTTTTCCCCATAGCCGTTCAAGCCCTGTCAAAACAGAAGTGATTTTCTCCCACCCGCAGCAAACACATAGTCCACTTTCCGATGAGTTTTAGTATGTATATTTTATCATCATTTATTATATTTTATATTTTTATTTTTTTATTTCATATTTTACATTTTAAGCTACTATATTTCTACTAGATCGTATCAATTATTTATCAATGAGCAATTTTTTATTCGGACCTTTTTATGTGATTGTTCTTATTTATTTTATTTAATGTAGTAGTATATTTTAACATCATTGTTTGGTGCATGTGAATGTATTGTCATGTGAATGTACTATTACGACGACCAATATCATTACACATTCCAATGTTTTATTGTAACTACAATGTGAACACATGGCAATAAAGCTATCTTATCTTATATTAGTTGAAATATAGTGAAAAATACATATATCAATAATGGCGGCACTAATTTGCATAACAATGATACATGAGACATCTTGCTGACTTGGTAGCATAGGAAACCGTTTTCTACGTATATTTTCGATCTAGTGATACCAATTAAAAGTATATTTCCGGGGGGGGGGGGAGACGTTTACGAGATACGCGACGTATTGTGGGGGCACTTTTAAATACATGCATACAAGTTCAAACACGCAACCACCGCCTGGAGTTAGTGACATCATCTGTTCCAAAGACGTATCGACTTGCCAAAACGTCGACTTAAGCTTAGCAGTGTAAGCCTATAATAACCATTGCTTTGAATGCACACATTACTTTCTTGTTAGCATAGCATTACGTTGTGACCATAGAACACGACAGTACCATATGCGTATGAATGTTTTTCTTCAGTATCTGATTGCCGGAATATGCGGTGTGGTAGCCGGATCACAGAAGACCTCGGGCATAGTGAGTATTGTGTCTTTTGTGGAGACGTTTTCCAAAATTCATAATCTAAGAGTAGCGTATTGTAAACTGAAAGGCAACAGTATAAAGGTAGAGTAAAAGTATAAAGTACAGGTGAGTTCTTATACTAGCGCAGTACCCAGTCGTCAGGACTACACGGAGCGCGTTACACTTTACTTCCCTGGCAGACCTGTTCAATCAAACACCATCTCTACTTCTCTGGGAAGCCCCCAGCCACGCTGCAATTAATGCGCGTAGGCTGCCCTTGTAAATAGCCACCACTGTCGAACCAGGTACTCATCCATACAGCTGAGTGAATTTGAGCAATGTAGAGTGTGTCAACGTTTAACACCACAGTACATGATTCGAACCCTCGTTGTCTTAGTTGGAAGTAAGAAGCGCTACTCTGGGTTTATGTTTTACGCAGTTAATGTGCTGCTAAAGGGGATATCAAGGCAGGAAAGCTACCAACGACGTGTGTTGGTAGTATGAAAAATATGGCAGTGGACGCTTTGTAATGCTGACGTTGTGCATGTTATACACACAAAAACTGACGAACACCCAGTTTAATTTCCGTTTCAAAGTAGGGACATATTGTATAAATTATATAAATAGGCGATGGTACATGCTTGCCTGTACACTTGAATTATGAGTTCGGCCATTGCTTAATAATATACGTGTTAATTACGTGACAGCTGACATTCATTTTTATATATCGTAGAAAATGTAGTTGATTGTTCGAAACCGACTTGATATTTTTCGTTGTCAATAGCGTCCACGAGAAAATGTCGTAGTTGGATGATTCGCGACAGTTGAAATTAACTTGTCTTCTGAACTGTGTGTGCGAGCGCGTGCGTAGCTACATGCGCATATATCGCAGGTTGCAGGTCTTCAATTGTCTCTTTGTTTCTAGATCACTGCCTTCATGGTGCTGTCCATCATCTCGTCCATTATAGCTGTCGCTGATGTCTTCATCTTCACGATTTTTGCGCTCGTCGCCAACGTTGTGGAAGAACTTGATTCGTCAGATGGGACTGTAAGGAAATACAATATGCATATGAAAACTATCGATGTCTTCTTTACACGTGTCATTGCTTGGTGTTTGGGGAAGGCGTGGGTGGTAATGTTGTGTAAATTGAGTACTGGACATCGCACTTTGTGTAATGGTTCAGATATAGTTATTGTCTATACACAAAATATAGCTATTGTCTGTACACAAACATTACTTCCTGCAACGTGAATGCAATTATTTGCCTATTCGAACTGATTTTAGAAATACCCCTTCACCTTCAAACTAAACAAGAACAGCTAACGCTTTAAGTAGCGAAATGCATTTGGCGCACCCACTTCTTGATCTACTGCACAATAACACAGTCCGTTGAGTTTACAAAATGGCTGAAGCGCATCGGAATCTATTGAACATGCTATCCGGTTTTTCACATCTTAGCCCAAATGGTTTCTTTACAGTAACAACAGAGCAAGGTTGTCTAAACAAGTGATGCAGGCGGGATTCAGAAGAGTCAGTTGGCAGTTGTTATTTGCCGCCCCAGTGATTTAATACACCTAATATATAATATACAAACTTTACAACAGTAAAACGAACCTCCTTGCTTTGTTTGTACATAATGTATTTGTTATTATTTATTTAAATATTTGTATTGTTAATCTTTATTATTATTTATTATTAGTAGTTAAAAAAATATTTGTTTATTATGATTAATTAAATAAATACATTTATTACTATAAATTATTATTATTATTATTTACAGTTTGCGACAATATCGGCGGGTTCTGCAATAGGAACAATATATCAAATTAGGTAAAATAAAAATAAAACTCCCATTCGATCATCATGGCGCATATGTCCTCATTGTGCATTTTAAAGGAACATGCAACCCAAAAAGTAAAAATTGCTTAAACCATTAAACAATGTTCATTGAATCATATCCCATATTTTGTTATTTTTTTTGAAATGATTTGTTAACTTTTAAGGATAATTAGTGAACCTCCCTGGAGGCTGACATTTTGGACATTTCGCCTGTGGTCGTGTGACGTCACAGATCCACCACCGCTAGCGCCTCGGGTGGGCAAAACAAAACGAATTCTTCACGTACCCACTGAGTCTGAGATATATTCATCCATTTAATTAGTTGCAGAGCGTTAGCTATAAAAAAAAACGCCGTCCCTTATAATATAAACATTCATAAAGAATAGGATAAAGAATAATGATGCTCAAGTAGAGACTGCAACAAATGAAATCGCGCAATCCATTTTGGACTTGGTTGGTTCGACGGAGCTTAATAACTTTTATTATCGCCCACTTTCATATGTAAACAAATCGTTTATCCAACTAATTATTCCAGTCGACCGTCGCGCAATGAATATTTTACTAATCATTGATTTTTATTATAATAAAGGAAATACATTGAATGATATTCTAGTACCCCTAGTATTTGCATACATTAAGTTCGTCCCTTTTGCGAGACCCTTCTTCGCGTGCACCACCGACCCTTCGCTTCGGCCCCGAACTTTTCGTTCTGTGCACAAATTCAGTGGGGACAGTAGCTTCGTTCAACAGTCGTCTTTCACCCAAATCCGGGCAACCTGTGTTCCATATCAACGGTGACATGGTCCTGGCAAACCATTTTCCGGTTGAAATTGAATGTTTCCACTGTATGACTCGTACCTATATTGTGGAGCCATTTGATCGCCAACTCGCCCTTCGACGGCGGGCTTCGTAGATAATTTATTGGCATTTGGACAAATCTCTTTCCTTTCACGGACTCTTCTCCTGCCTTCTTTTGACATCCGTATGCTTGATATTCAAGCATTTCATTATCACAAGACTCATAAAACAACTCGATTCATGTCGCTATGCTAGTGTTTACATATTACGCTGCGCCTATATCGCTGAGGTGGTGGACCGCCTACGTCACACTCACGCATTCTCTCGCGTTAATCTTCGCGAGTTCCCCGTGAAATGGGCAACAATGGCAGCGCCCATGGTCAGTGAAAATGCACGTTTCAAGATTAATGTTATGATGTATAACATTCTTACAAAATTAAACAAAAAATTGTATGTGTTACAATATTCTATCATGAATGGTATGTGGGAATTGGGAGGATTTTAACGCTTTTTCAACACTATGGTTGCATGTTCCTTTAAGTGTATTTTACTGTAAGCAACCGACATGTGTACATACATACTAAAATACGCTAATTCCAGATAGCCACTATTGTTTGTGGCAATTTCCACCAATCACAGCCAACCATATTGATTTCACGTGACTTAACCTTTGAACTTTGAAACTATGATTGCACGCATTGCACCCGCCCAATTGTTTACTGCATTTTATGATGGTAACCCTGCAACGTTTGTTTCGTATGTTTAAAGGTGAAGGTGGTTGTTGCGGTGATTTACATTCTCGCTGCCTTGTTCGTCATCGAGTCGGTGGTTTCCATCTGGTCCGCTGTGATTTGCTGCAACGTCGTGTGCTGCGGACGCCGACCGGTAAGTTCACCATACTGTCTAGTCTCACTTCACCGACCGTCGCTTCGCCGAGAAGATTCAAGAAGAAGAAGAAGAAGGAGGAGGAGGAGGAGGAGGAGGAGGAGGAGGAGGAGATGGAGATGGAGAAGGAGAAGGAGAAGGAGAAGGAGAAGGAGAAGGAGAAGGAGAAGGAGAAGGAGAAGGAGAAGGAGAAGGAGAAGGTGAAGGAGAAGGAGAAGGAGAAGGAGAAGGATGTTTTATTTGACCAGTATTTCAAACAATGCATACACTATATCCATGTCAAATAACTCAGAACCAATACAAATATAAAAGTCACAGCAAACATGGTAATAATGTATAATAACTAACAATACAACGTATCGTCAGGAGACTCCTCTAAAACCATGCTAGTCGCTATCGAGGAGCCACCTTTCAGGAAACTTCATGTACACAATTATGTAAAAGAAATTCTTTCAGAAGAGAGAGAGAGAAACAAATATAATTTTAAAACATAATTTAATTTAAAGAAGCATGTGCGCAGCTGACATGGTTATATTATCCTTAGGCACTGTTTTAAATATACATACAACATAAAGTTGTATACACTTTCGTGATGCCATTGCTTGGAGAAGTTAGATGCCATCACTGTCTGGCATCAATTCACAGGTTTACGCATTTAATAATAATAATAATTACTTAATGTTTATGCAGTATGTATGGTTAAGATAAAAACATCACATGAGGGTAGATACCGTAATATTGCCATTGAAATTTTCTTTGATTTCCCGCTAGGTTTATCTATCCATGGTATTGAAAATTTCAGACACTAAGTAGCCTCCATTCACACATATCATATATATAATTCGAGAAAATGACATATCTCTTTCTCCTACAATCCAATCTCTTACCTGACGCCCCTCCATTTCTGCTCCAATCAGCCGGCGATTGCCCATGTTGACACCTCTAGGCCGAACTACACCTGTATGCATACGCGCCTGGTCACTGTCTGACAAATGTCATTATTTCACAGCTCTGATGCCATGCTGCACAAAAATGTAATTTCTACTCAACCAGTCCTACACTCATTGCTTCCAGGGATTTACAAAAACTGCACAATGCAGTTCTTTTAAGCAGGACTACTGTGTGTAATGGCGTAGGACTCCATTTGGTGGTATGTCCCTATGAGTTATGGTGTGTCGTGTGGTTGACATGTTCAACTCTGTTACATTGCTGTTGCTGAAAGGCGCACATGTTTTATTAGGATGTGTTGTGACATGTTCAAGTGTGCTAACAGCTGTGTTGTCAACAGGATCGCATGTGTTACACCGCTGTGTTGTTGACCGGATCAAGTGTGTTACACTGCTGTGTTGTTGACAGGATAAAGTGTGTTACACCGCTATGTTGTTGACCGGATCAAGTGTGTTACACTGTGCTATATGTTGTTGACCGGTTCAAGTGTGTTACACCGCTATGTTGTTGACCGGATCAAGTGTGTTGCACTGTGCTGTGTGGTTGAACGGATCAAATGTGTTACGTTGTTCTACGTTTAATAATAATTAATGTTTATACAGTATGTATGGATAACAAAATTTAATTATACAAAAAAACCTGACAACTACATTTGTCATTACTGTTTATTTTGTGGGTGATATGTTTCGGTATAAGATACATTTTAAATAGTTTTATAGTATAGTATTATCTGATAAAAAGTGTATCCTTGTTTCATGTGTTATTTCTAATTTAACCTGATAGACTATCATCGTCTCTACCATCGATGGAGTTGAGGGGTCGCCGTATTTTTGTCATCCAATTCTGTATGAATTCGTATACGTAATTCACAGTACCATTCCCGTCATCTTGCGCGCAGGTAATGGGTACTGTCAAACAAAACACGCTGTTTTTTTTTTGGTCGCAAACATGTCTAGCACCACAACTGTTTGCTCTTCGACCATTGTAATTGTGTCTTTCGAATTGATCATTATGCGGGAAAACACGAACCAAGTCAGTGTTAAAGCGATACGGCCGTGTTCCACCAGAAATCAATATTCTTGCGGACAGCGTATCTTTTGTTACAGACGTGTGAGCTATCGTCCCTTGCGCTGCGTTCCTTGTAGACTACAACGTGTCTGTTTGACAGGTGAATGGGGCTATCTTTCACCAGAACCACGTTCTTTGCAAATACCGTACAGAAGGGTGGAGCCGACATCACAGCCACGTTCTTTAGCAGACATCGTATGGCATACTTTTTGTTTAGAGACAGACGGAGCAATACTATACGTATGCTATACATTCCTTCCAGTCGCTGTAGAA